>JBBMKD010000115.1:74100735-74142659 GCA_037834095.1 Argya squamiceps | reverse complement strand
TAGGATAGGATAGGATAGGATAGGATAGGATAGGATAGGATAGGATAGGATAGGATAGGATAGGATAGGATAGGATATAATTGTGTTGCAAAAGAATAACTCCAGATCCTAAAGTTCATCCTCTGGAGTGGAGGCCATAGTAGGAAGCTCAGCTGGCAGTTGGGGAGTTGTCTCAGACCAAAAAGCTCAGATTTAAAAAAAGGAAAGCACGCAAGCACTGACTCTCTAAACAGGGTCTGTCTGCTGGAGAAATGTTTGAAGAACAGGTGAGCAGACTGCATGGTGCTCACATGCACATCTTCCTCAGGTGCTCCTATGTACAAAGGAGGAGGGTGGACCTTTTTGTGTGTACAACTTGGGTGAAAGTTAATCCTTGATCACTTAAGGCGAAGGGTTCTGACAGAGTTGGTGTGGCCAGCATCAGTTCAGTTCCTGCAGCTCTGAGGTCCATGTGCTCTGAGGCACACAGTGTTTCTGGAGCTCTCCCTCATGTTTCAGGTATCCCAGACCTGCTGTCAGCTCAGTATAAAGAGCGCAGTGTTGGCTGATGAAGGGCTGTTTCGCAGTGTGAACCATTGTGGCATTATCAGTGTCATTTCCCCGTGTTCTGCTGAGATATCCCCCGTGTGGGCTCACTCGGCCTCTCCCTTCCACTCCTTTGGGCTGGGTGGGCGTGGGGCAGGTCTCTGGCAGGCCCTGCTCTGAGTGGAAGCTTTGGGGGGTCACAGCTTGGCTCCATCGAGGGGTGGGCATTGACCAGGTGCTCACTGTGTCAAGGGAATGCGTGGGACAGATAATGGGACACGATTCCTGGGTGGGTGGACAGCTCCAGGAAGGTCAGGGCCGAGTGAGTGCTGCTGAAAGATAGGAAGGAATCCTACTGAAAAGGGTGTGGGCTGAGGAGAGCCCGCACACAAAACAGAGATTACTCCATGAATAGATCATAAGTAAGAGAAAAATGCTTCAGAGAGGTCATAAAGGGATTTTTTCCACTGACTCTAGAGAACTTCACAGAAAGGCACAAATTCACTTTTGGATTGCTAGAATGCGTAAGCTTCCTATATAATTTCTGTGAATATAAAATTGCTTGCAAAGGAGGATTTTAGTTTTGGTTAGAATTCAATAAAGTAGGGAAAAATGTGATGCAAGAGAGGAAATTTAATGGCCACTTTCTAAGTTTAATCAGGTTTATTTATTTTGTCAGGTAATTTTTTTTCTGACATTAGGAATAATCCCATAGGTCCTTCTGAAATCACTAGAAGTGGCTTTGTCACCAAAACCACTGACAAAATATAAAATATTTTAAGTTTTTTTCCTTCCATATAAAAGTGTAATTCAAAACTATTTTGGTCTTAATTTATTAAAATAAATTATTTAACATTTATTGAAACAATTATTTAACATTTATTGAAATAAATGTGCAAATATTGGACGTATTTAAAACATATAAAAATAAGGTTCAAATTGGGAAAGATGTCATTTCAAGCACAATAATTTTGAACAATCAAAATTTATATTTAGAATTGGAATTTCAGAGTATTTTCACTATGAATAGTGAATAGGCTTTTCACAACCAGTGTGGAATTATGACAAAGTATGAATTTTAAATGAAAAATCTCTTCTGAAAACTGACTTGAATTTGTTTTATTATATATTTACCTTACAGAAACGTCGGGTGATTGTTTAGCCTTTTTGATACTTTTCCCAGCCATTCTTTTGTTTATTATTATTTGAAATGAATTGTTTTTCACAAACACTGATAATTTCCTGCCATCAAAGGGTTTTGGTGAAGCAGCTCCATCTGTCTCTTGCTTCCTTGTTAATCTGACTATTGCAGGTTTGCATCAGTTCAGTATTTCTCCTCAATCACACCCAAGCACAGTGGTCAGGTTACTGTTCTCAGGCTGCCCCCAGCTTTGTTCTCCCTTAATCTCAGTTCCCAGGCACTGAGCTCAGGCAGCAGCAGACCCTGCTGAGCATAAACGTGTTTCATTTGCCTCAAGGGCAAAAATTCCCCGTGGTTCTGGTCAGTACGAAAAGGTAAAATCTGTTTACAGAAGATTAGGGAGCCAAACCAGGCATATTTCCTACCATGACCTGCTCGACCCTGGTGTGTGAATTCCTCTTGTGTGGCTGTGCTTTGGTGTCTCTTGTTGTGAGCCAGGACCTGATTCATCATTGGTTTTTAGATTGAGTTGGGACAAGCAGCCACAACACCCTGGCATGTTTGAATGATCTCATGTCTTCTGCCAGCAGAAGTGTTCAACTCCCAGTTTCTCAGGAAGTGAGTTAATTTTCAGATTACTAGTCAACAGATGATGGTAAATTATCCTGGTCGCTCCCGTTCCTCTTCCCTCTGTAAATTTCATTGTGCATCTTCTGTCACAAGTTTTTCTGATGAGCTGAGAGGGTATCGTACTAGAAGTTCTCTTTTCAGTTTCTATCTAAATTCAGTAATTGAATTTTTAAAAAATCTTAGTACCTTCTATTTTCTTCCCAGATTTAAAAAAAATAGTATCTCTTTGTCGTGGGTGGAAACCCATCATTTATTGCAGTTTTCCTCCTGGAACGTTATTTTGCTTTTATTTCTGTGGTTGCATCTGACAGTGCATGAAAATCCAACGTAATTTTCATTTGGAGAAATCTGGCAGCTCTTTTTCCGTCGATGTCAGAGCACAGCCAAAGTGAGACAATGATAACTCTCTCTACAATGGCGTTAGTAAAGGCTCTTCGTTAGTCAATTTGCATTAAAAACATGTTGCCAAAGCTCTTTTCAGCTGGGGAAATTACCATGCTTTTAAAATAATTTACAACCTCCAAAAAAGAGGAGATAGACATCTGATCTTCTGAAAAGCGAAGATTAGAGAAGCATTGAAAGAATGCAACACGAAACATTAGGCAAATGCATATTTAAGAGGAGAGGCTGTACTCTGGAGGGCAATTTCATAGTACTAAAATAGATGAGGAAAAGATTAGTCCCTACTGCTCCATTTTCATTCTGTTAAATATATTCCTTAGAGTTGAAAAGGAAAGCAGAGTGTGATCATTCCGCCGGTGTGGTTGCCCCAGATGCTGTTGGTCTGCGCTCTATGGTGTACATTGACTCAAACTGTCACACATCTAATGTCGTGTTCTTCCTGTTGGGCAGCTTTGCTCCGTACTTTTCAGCACCCGGGTGACTGTGGAAAAGGTGTTGGCCACAGGTTTGCCCAAAGGGAACAAAGATATCTCTGATTGCTTAGTGCTCTTTAAGGAGAGGCCGACTGCAGCCGGCCATGCAGCCGCTGTTGTTCCACACCACGCTCTAGCCCAGCTCCGCGCTCTCTCCTTTGCTCAGTCAGCCTGCAGTACCTGCGACACGGAGCTGGGCGGCGGCGGGGCCCTGCCGGCAGTGCTGGGAAGGGCGGGGTTGGGGGCTGTGCTTCCAGGTCAGGGGCACGAGCTGGAAACATCTTTACAGCCGAAGCACAGAGAAGGAAAAGGAGAATCAACAGAGGTGTCTTTAAATGGCTTCGCCAGATTACGTGGCAAGAAAGCTTTTCCTGGTGCTCTTCACCAGTTCTGGAGTAAATGTAGTCACTTTTTTTCAGAGCTGTTAGTCTGGCATCCTTCAGGACGTCAAATTAACTTGAAACTGCCACAGTACTTTTCCAGTGTGACCAGTGTCACACCTTTACCAACGTGACCGATGAACCAGAGTCCCCCTAGCAGTGTACAAAAACATCTCAAGTATCTAAAGTCCTAAAATCTGGGAATGCTGAGGGTTTTGTTACAGGAAGAGAGAGATTGTTGCACATTTCTTTGGATTCAGCTAGTGGAAGCCTTTTGGTGCATTTCATTTGGATTTTATTTGCATTCAGCATTGCCACACCATCATGCTACTGCACACTCACTTGAGGGGAAAACTCGGGATGAGTAGGAAATTGAAGCCAACCCGCCTCATTTCATTGTTCTGTCAGCACAGGAATGACAAATATCAAGCCAGACCACGAGAGAAAGCACCACCCGGGTGCTTTAAACAGAAATTTCCCTATAAAGCCTAAGCAAGTTGGTTGTTCTGGGTATTTTTACAAGCAGACTTTGGGATTTATGTCCCTATGATGCCAATTCAAGAAATAGCCTGCTGTTGTGCCAATGTGACTACTAAAACAGCAGGTGGCTGTAGCAGTGGTGTACATGTAGAAATGTACATTGTCTGCAGGTTCCTGTTTGTGTTTAGGAAAGTTGAAAGGCTGTGCACTAAAGCCCCTGTCGACGTGCCACACGGGTGTGTGGCTGCACTGGAGGATTTGTTCTCCTAGCTCAGATCACTCTGGACAGTTGCAATGTGCTGCCAGTAAGTGCCATTGTATAGACAGCCCGCTTAGGGGTACTGCCTTGATGTCTGATCTTGGGTTTTAAATAATGATTTCTTGTTTTGCAAGTGTTTGCAAGTATGTGTCAACTGACTACCTTTTAGAAAATACCTATAGCAAATTCGGAAGTAATTTAAAACTATGTGTTTCTTTTACTTGCAGGCGCACAGAACAAGATCTGCACTTCATTGACAGCTAGAATGACTTTTCTTGACCCAGAACCAGATGCAAAGAACAAAAAAAAGAATTTGTTGTTGTCCTAAATGAGTTTGTGGCAGACTTCAGGGTAGAATGAGTGAAATGGGAAACATTTTGCACAGTGCAAGAGTTCCCCCTGTGAGGGTGAGCCTGTGTTGATTTCATGTGGCTCTGACTCTTCAAAAATCATTCATTTACTGCTTAAGAAACTCAGCAAAGCAGGAGTTTTGTCTCCACTTGAGAAATCCCTCAGACACTTGCCTAACACAGAAGACAAGCATGGATGTTAAAGATGTAGTTAAATCCCAGGCAACTTTTTCCTGCCTAAGGGATTTTTCAGAGGATGGTGATGACCTGCTTCATTTTAACGGTGTGGTTGATGTTACTGCTGGAAGAGCAGAGGAATGCTGCAGCAGACAGCTGCCTTCCCACCCCACAGATATAACCACTTGTCACACAGGCAACTATTGCTTTAACACACAAGACTCTGGATCTCCGCAGTCTCTGGCAGATGTCCAGGCATGTAAAACAACTGGGCTGGGCAGATCTCTAACCACAAATTCCTTGCTCAGTAAGCAGGCAGACACTTCTGTAGGTAATCACACAGATTTTGGGAAAGATGACCCTGAAAAATCTGCTGCTGTTTTGGACATTTATGTAGAGAAAGTAACAAGTGTAAGTGATGACTTTTCTGATGATGACCTGGAGTACTTTGAATGTTCAGATGTGCTTACAATGCATGAAGATGAAATCTGGAAAAAGAAATTACAATTTTTATTAGAAAGTGATGATGAAGATTATCTAAAACTGAGTAAGGATTGTGATGGGTGTGCTTACTTCCTCAGTGAAATGCCTTGTGTGTTCCAAGTGTCAGATAACACTACGCCTATGGATACCCCCATTGGCTTCTGTGGGCATCAGTCAAAAATCAAAGGAGCAAACGTAAGGAGAGACCCCTCTATGTACAGCCAGTTTGCTCTGCAGACAGAGATGACTCTCACTGTTGGACACCAGCGAGATAAAAGTACCATTTTGAAAGACAAAGAGAAGAATCAAGTGCCTGATGCTTCTGCAGCCACTGGAAATGAACATCCCAGAAGTGCACAAGAGACTAATGGAAGAGACCATCTGGCCACAGGTTCCTCACGGGACGAACCAAAGCCCAAGGACTCTGTCCCTGCCCAGGTAGACTCCTCTGCCAATGGCATATATGCTGCTTGCAAAGATCAGGCTTTGGGGACAGTGATAGAAACCAGCCCCGACGGGGACGTACTGGGGGAAAGCTCACTGCTGCTGGAGGAGGGGAGAAGGAATGTGCCAGAGGGAAATGCACGGCATGCTGTCTGTACCTTAACAGAAAGTCTGAGGAGAAACCTTTTCAAGCTGTTAAACCCTATAGAACTTTGCAGATATGTAAGCACTATAGGACAGTCTTTCCAGCCTGCAGCAGAGGGTAGGGAATCCAGAGCTCTGTCTCCCCATCTGGAAGGTGTCTGTTCAACACAGGTTCCCGAGGAGACAGAAAGCGTGCAAAGGCAGGCTGATCTGTGTCCAACAGAGGAGGCAGATAAAGACAGTCACTGGGAAAAGAAAAGGACTCGAGGCCTGTCTGAGCAAAACCAGATGCCAGATGAGAACCTCTCATTCGGGGTAAGTAACGTGTTTATCATTTAACACAAAGAGCTGCTCTGCTGATCTCAATTTATGATGCAATTTATTCCTGTTTGTCACAAAATAATGTGAAATCAATATTACTTTGCAAGATACTATTCATCTACTTCTGAATGACAGCTACGGCTGGGAGGGAAATCTGGGTTTAGAAAAGGCCCAAGTAAAGCCTAAGCTGTTCTAATTATAGACTGAGCCTGATAATGGTGAGAGGCACTAATGGGCCTCTGGACAGCTGGATAAGGAAATCTGATACCGAGGCTATTGCATAGGTCTTAGCAAAGTAATGCTTCTTTCAACCCAGCAAGTTTCTCAAATACCTGTTGTGAGCAGAGAATGCTTTGATTTACTTTCTTTTCAGTCTATATTCAACAAACAAAACTGTCCTCCACTTAGGGTGCCGAAAACCTAAACCAAATCAACAGGGATTTGCTCTGGTTTTATAACAATGAAGGGAATTCAATGCAGAGAGTTCATGTTACAGAGGTGAATGAAGCTCGGTGATTTTTAAAAATAAAACAATGAAAGAGTTGGATATTCCAGCTGAAATGTACAAACCAATTAACAGATGAAACCTCCATGGTAGTCTCCAGTACTTGCATATTTTATACTGTTGGTAGAAAATCAGCTGGAGAAATCACTACAGTTGTAGAGACTGCTATGATTCTCTACCAGTTTTCCTAAGTGGGAAAATTGAATCATCATTTTTATTTCACATAGTAAAGACTCAAGATATATAAATACTATTAAGTCATGAATAATTTCATTGTCACAATTTTTTCTGATTCGAAGGTGTGTAGCTAATTACACAGAAAAAGAATCAATTTGTCACAACAAAAGTTTTTTCCAGTTGCCCATGCTTTTCTTCATCTGATTTTTTGAGCAAAAAACATCTCCCAGTTCTGGGTGTAGTGTCACAGTAGAGTGACTTTAATATCACCACTGAGGCATCTTCAGCAGTGAAAAATCACTGAATTCTTCTTCCTGAAAAGTGTTCATAGGTTTCTTTGGTTTTATGGTATGACATTGTTTTGTATTACAATGACACAGACTTTGACTTCAGAAGGCTGAAAATTACTTTTTTTATTTTCGGGATGTGTCTTTTTTATATGCTATTTCACATAGACCAATTTGATTGGTGATACAAAGGCAAACGTTTTTACTCACATTGGTCAGACCCAGAGGGACATCAAGAAGAAGTCCCTCTTAGGAAAGGAATGAAAAACAAAGTTGCGTTACAAAAACATGTTTCTTGTTTGCAGAAAATTCCCTGGGAAAAGAATTTCAGAAAACCAACACGTCTCAGGCATGAAACCATGGCTACAATGGTACATAAAATACCAATCCCATTTGAGGAGCACATGGTGTCCTTATGATGGGGAATACCCCTCACAGGAATTAATATCCTCAGAGCTTCCTGACAGAGTGTATGGCTGTGGTTTGCCAGAGACCTTGTTTAATTTTTTTTTTTCCAAGTGCAGTGCAATAATTTAAATCCCAGAAGCCTCTTAGCCAAGAGCAGCTGTCAGGTGCCTGGCATAAATTTCAGAGTGGCCAATTAGACTCTTGTGTGTAGTCAGTATGTCTGCATTTCCATGGCCAAAACTTTACATTGGATAAAAAATTAGTATTGGTGTACATGAAAGGGCAAGAGCTGGGCACAGACCAAACCCCGATTTTTAAACATGTGTATATGACAGTGAAATTCAGGTGTAGGTTCAGAATTATGTGGTCTTGAAAATGAGCCAAGCAAGAGCATCCTGTCTGAATACTGCTCCGTTTTTTGGAACACTAGAAAAATGTGGACAGCTTCTCATAGCACCCATATAGGAAAGCCAGAAACTCCTCAGAATTCTGCCTGTATAATCTAAGAGAGGTGAGAAAGAATCTATTGCTGCACATGGGTTTCTGTAGAAGTGCCCTGGGGTGTTTGCTGGAGCCCATCGTGAGACAGCTCTGCAGGAGCAAGGGGAGGGGCTCGCAGCAAACCCCACAGCTGACTGCTTTGGAAGGGTGTTGTGTTTTCCCTATCCATGTGGGAATCAGGTCTGCTGAGGGGTACAGAGCAGCCACGGGATCACAGCACTAACGACCCAAGGATTTACACTTCCCCTTAGTGCCAAGTGTTCGAACTGGAACAAACTTTGCAGTGTGTCTTGCGCAGCTCCTGCTGTGCTGGGTGACTTCTTCCCTTAGTTAGGGTGGGAGGCTCCTCACTCATTTCACAATCTCTTGGCATAGCCCCAGGTGAAATTCTTTATGTACCTGGTGCTTCAAAGCAGCTTCATTAATAATGGGTCCAAGACACCAACTGTGCCAGCTGTGTGATATTACATAGTGTACAGGGAGCCAGGAGGCTTTGCTGGGTGTCACAGTGGAGCTGGTCTCTGTTAGCAGTCAGCCAGCACCCTCTCCCTGTCAGTGTTCAGTGTTCAGCACCCTGTTCCTGTCAGAGTTCAGTGTTCAGCCAGCACCCTACCCCTATCAGTGGTCATTGGTTGGCACTCTTGGGTCATTGTCAGTTGTCGATATTCAGCACCCTTGTCACTCCTGGGTTACAGAGCCATTATTCTGGTTTTGTTCATGTCAGAACAGCATGTTCGCATAAAATCTGAGAGATCCTTGGTTTGACCTTCCCAAGACAAATTTACGTCACTATGAGATCATTTTAAATGTTGTTATCCAAAAAGGAGAGAAGCAGACCTGACAAAAGTTCCAGGTAATTGGGCACCTGGCTGAGATGAGAGCTCGGCATTGCCAGGGAACAGTCCAGGCCTGAGCCATGCCAGAGGGGCTGTAGCTGTGTCTGAGCAAGCAGGGGAGTCCTGGTTGGAGTACCTACAACTCATGACACCAGCCCTTCTTGTTCAGTAAGATCTACCCTGGGAATGGCAGATAACATCCTGTTTTGCTGTCCATGTCTTAAGTTGGCTCCAGTCTTTCTTGGGAGACACACCAAGAAAAAATCCCTTAGAAAATCTGTACTGCTTTGGAGCATGGGTTCCTGACAGCTGTGTATGGTCAGCCTGTTGCTCTATGTTGTTGGCAGAGAACTCACTCTCCATCCTTTAAAATATTGTAGTTCTTCCTCTTTTTCTGCCTATTGAGCAAGAATAGCAGGATGCTGGCAGGATGCACCTGTCAGTCTGCAGGACAAAGCACAGCTCAGGTCTTTTGTTTCACCTGTTGAAATAACTACAGATATTGAGGTATTGCAGCTACTCCAAGGCAGGTGGGCCATTTAAAGCAGTCATTTTAAGAAAGAGGAATTTGAGTGGCATTGCATGAAACAGGGAAGTGGAAACATCCACTAAGATGGATTGGTGGAGAGCAATGTAAAGTAAAAGCAGTCCCAAATGTAGTGGATTTGAGGGAGCTGAGACCCAGAGGCTGTGATACACTTTTTGTCTGTATTCTAGGGATGGTTTGTTATGCTCCATTTGTGCAATCAGAGGGATATAAATGGGATCTTTACTTGCAGAGAAGAATTACCTTGCAAAACTATTTCTGCTTAAAAAACAGTGAGAAACCATGAGGTAAAATTGATCAGCTTCATTACAAATCCTTTTCTAAGGAGAAACACTTTCAGACTCTCCAGGGAAGTTGATTTCAATCCATTATGTTGATAATTACAAGTCAAAAACTTCACTGCTAACAAAAATAAAATGAAATTTAAAAAATCTTTTAAAATTGCGAGCCTTCAGACCTGTGTCAAGCTGTAGTTCTAATTTTTAATTACATTGCTCTATTTTCCTTCTTTGAAGAGTCAAGGTGCTAATCTTAAAAGTGTTACCCAGAATTGTGAGAACTTCTGTATGGAGCCCAGAACAGAAAAGGAAGGCATCTTCAGGGCTTGTGAGAGTGCAGAAACCAGCCAGCTCTCTGCTGAAAACACACTGCAAGTAAAGAATGCAGATTTGCAGACCTCTTCTCTTCACTGTGTTCCTTGTGAAAAGAGAGAAGGTTGGCACCAACAGGTCTTCTCTGGACAAGAAATTATTAGTAATGGCAAAAAGGCAAAGAATGACATTTTCTCTTCTCCTCAATGGGATGTGGACTCTGTTCCTGATAAACAGGAGTGCTTATGTGCTGTTCTCTCCTCTGCAAAGTTGTGTGATGAGCCAGGGGAGGGAGAGCAAAGGTCTGGGCTTGACATACATGATAGCAGTAACCCAGATATTCTCTGCAGCCGATCAGCCAACGAGGCTGTCTCTGAAGCTAATCCCAAATCAGTCCTGGAATCTGGAGAACCTGAGTGCAAAGGACATGCTGATATATCTGCAGTGCATGACAAGCTGTGGAAACTTCTTCATGAAGATGACGCAGACTATGGAATCCCATTTGAAAACAGAGGCATCCTGAGTTTAGGTACGAGGCTGACAGATATCAAAGTCACAGAAGTGAACTTTGTGCGGGAGACCTGTTCCGATCATCGTTTGCCAATGGATTTGATTGAAGAGCAGGAACCCATCACAGAACCAGCTCATAACCCCAGAACCGAGATAGCTGACTGTGATGTTTCTGATATACTCCTGCAGAGAGCTGCAGCATGTGAGAGTGCATCCATAGGAAACATTTGTCTTGCACAAGTGGTAGGAACAGATGGTGTCTGTCTAGATGCTGGCACTGGGAATGAGAGGGAAACACCATCCATTTGTGTTTCAGCAAACAGTGTCCTCTTAAGGACCCAGGAGTGCTTGGAGCCAGATCCAATGGCCACAGACAGGAATGGATCCACTGTGGCTTGGGAAGGGAAACTTGCTGTTAGCAATGCTGCCCAAGCATGTGAAGCAGATTCCCCTCAGAGGTTACAAAATGGTCAGAGTGGTAATTTAACATGTCCCAAAGCAAACCCAGCTGATGTATCAGATACGTCATGTGGACAGTTACTTCATACTGAATACAACATATCCATGATAAATGAGTCTGTACCTGGAGAAGGCTGTCAATTTAAGGACTGTTACCCAGCGAGAGGAGAACTGGCTTATTTCCCTGAAGAGGAAGACATTTTCCCCAGTGAAAACACCAGTCAGTTTACACATGCAGAGCACTCTTCTGTTAACACCATACATAAGAGGTATGAAGTGAATTTACAAGAAAAAGGGAATCACTCAGGCTTGAATGCACCAAATGACACTAATTCTGACAGCTACCATCTTTCAAAAAATAATGGCTGTCAGGATTTTCAAATTCTTTCTGATGCACAGAAATACAGGTATGTAATGCAATCGCCTACTTTAATTCAGATTCATGAAACCATAACACGTAAGAATCTACCCCAAAATACAGACCAACTGACAGAAACAGCAAAACAAGAAGGGGCAGTCCCTCCCCCTTCTGGGGAGCCATTTTTAAGAGATTTTTATCTAGAAGTGCCCTGCTGTGAACCATGTAAAGCAGGAGAGCAGACAGAGATTTGCATACCTGAGGAACACAGAGCTGAAACTTCCTGTGACTCAGGAGTTAGTCAGGTTTCAGAGAGTCAGACTGCAGCTTCCCCTTGTAATACAGCAGAACAACATTCATTTTTGGTTGACAGCACCTTCAAGTCTGATAAAGAGTTAAAAACAGATTCTTGTGAAAATCCCACCTATGCAGATGGAAGTGTAACATCAGCCAGTGCCCCACAGCCCAGGGAGGCTCAAAGTGATCACCACAGCACAGCGGGTGGAGAGGATGGAGGTTCTGGGGATCAGCTGCATTCCCAACAACTGCTTGGAAACAAAACCCTGCCTTTCCTCACAGCTGTAAGCCACTTAGAGGGCTTTCCCAGTGAATCTGCAGTGGCATGTCCTGGCACAAGCAATCAGGGGAAAACTGGATCCATACAAACTGGAGTTGAAGTGAACGGAAATTTAACTGCCTTGGAAATTTCCTGCAAGTCATGGCAGGGTCTGTTCCAGAGGGCCCCTGGAGAAACCAAAGGGGAAGCAGCTTTGTGTGAAAATGAACATGAGATTCCAAGAGCTATTGAATATAACCCAGATGAAACTGAAACAAAGGTTCCTTTGCACACTTTGACTGGCTCCCAGGCTCTGAAACAGATTATGAATATTAGCACAGAGGAGTCTTGTCCCGACTTGATCGCTTCCAGCAAAACAACCAAGGCTGACAATTCAATTAAGTCCACTGAGCACGATAAAAAGGAGAAAGTCAGGACAGCAGAGAGTGTAGTAAGTGGTTTAGTTAATTTGCCACCAGTTGACTCAGGGAACAACCAATGTTTTCAAGAGCAACCACCCCACAGAGGAACTCCATCATTCGCTTTGGTGTGGACCACACTTGATCCATTCCCAGTCAACACAGGAAGTCAAAGAAATCAGGAAGGGTCAAAATCCTGCCAGACGCCACTGGTTGCTGCAGAGCCTGAGCCAGTCAAGTGTAAAGAGGACACAACAAAGAGCGGGCATGTGGCTGCTGGAACTAAGAAGAAATTACCACTAGCAACTCTGTCCAAAAAACCCAGGCTGGAGGAGAGGGGAAGTGTCAGCAAGGATCACAGCTGCGTTAAAAAGTCTGGGAAGAGCGAGGGAGGCGTGATTCACAAAGATGATAGAAAAGAGCAAAGGAAGCTCATTTTGAAAAAGGATAGCAAAGGTAAGAGAAAACGGTTTTTCTTTTCTGTCCTTTCCCATCATTCTGGCTACAGTACGAAATTCAGATTATTGAAAAGCACTGCAAGCCTCTTTCAGACTGACTCAGTCAGCGAAAGGTGTTCTGTCCTCATGGAGCTTTATATCGAGATTTGTACACTTAGTAATGAGTGCTGTGCCCATGGCACAGAAAGGAGCCCTTTTCCCAGCTGGAAAGCATATTCAATTCATGAACTTTGCAACCTGTTTGAAATAGTCACTGCCTCATTGGCCCCTTGGAGTAACTTTTCATGGATGAACAGTATAATGGTACCACATAACTACACACCATGTAGCAGCTGCAAGCCCAGTACTTGTTCTGTTCCCACAAGGCTGCATTCCCAGTTATGCTCCTGCGTTGCAGCTCCGAAGTGCAACTCTCCCCTGCTGGTTACCAAAGAGGGGCCAGTTGCTTTATTACTAGCAAAGTATTATTGTTAGCAGTAGGGTACCGTAGATAAACAATGTTTTGAGGTCCTATGTGCTGACTTCTGCATTGCTTTGCCCTGCTGCAAAAATGACATGGATGAAATGAGCAATGTTAAACTGATACGGGAAACATATAATTGAAAGGAGATCCGAGTTGTTGTCAGTCTCTAGAAGGTTGCTAACACTAGCAGGATTGTGACAGTTGGGCGGATGAGGGATTTGTTGTTTCTATGGGTAGTTTGCAAGGACTAACATCTTATTTTTACCTTTTGACATGACATTTCATATTCACATCATAAAATGATTTAATAGGTCAATGCAGGAACAGTGACTAAAGGTAGGCTACACGTCAGTGGAGCTTTTCACACACTCTAATTACTGTGTGGTCTTGTGAGACTTCTGCTTTTCTAATCACATTTTAGAAAACCCCAGACTTTTCTCCGTTCAAAGATGTGTCCTTTGCCAGGGAACCAAATGTGTGGGAGGAGAGACACATTCCTTCAAAGCGGAGCAAGCAAACTACAGTGACTGTGCAATGCCTGACCTGTTTCCATTACTTGATGCTATGCTTGAAAAATGTTTTAAGCATTCAGGCTGCATCAGATAACACTGTATTTTCTTCACCTGTTTCTGCTCTGCCTCAGACTCGACTGAAGTATGTCTGTGCTCCAGAGCATTGTTGTGGCCCTTTCCCTGGCATTATGGGAAAGCTGGTTTGGTTGCTGTGGAATATACTCAGTGTTCTTTTGCATTATTTCAGTTGCAGGAGGTAAGACTGTGGCTAGGGCAGGAACCTGGAGTGATTAGTTCTATCTCTAGAGCTGTCACATCCTGTCTGTGTCACTTTAGCCCTGATACAGCAAGGTTCACATGGTCCAGGACTCAGGGACTGCCAGTCCAGTCAGGAGACCTGGACTGGATGGGGCCTGGAACAGGGAATGGGGAAAACCATAGCAGCGTGCCAGTCCCTTTGGGTTGGGTGTTACTGGAGTATCACTGCAGGAATGATATCCCTGAGGGATATGTGTCATGCTACCTCATTCAGAGTGCAATAGCTCAGAATTAGCACAGTAGGAACATCTTCCATTTTACATCTCTGACATCGAGCAGGGATGTGTCACTTGAGGCGGGCTGTGTTGTGATCCCAAAACCTTCTCTATGTCAATTCCCTTTCTTTCCAAGTCCTTCCAGTCTCCTGCTCCTGTCATGCCCATGTGCAAAGACACTGTAGCATTCTGTGAGGCAGTGAAAAGTCCTAGCAGAGATCCAGGCTGACAGGACCTTCTGGGACTTTCTCCCAGGCTGTGATCAGCTAAAAAATTCTACTAGTTTATTGAGAGACAAGAAGTCATAATTACTTACCAGGGATTTCAGTGTTCATGTTCTTAACATGAAATGTTAAAATGCCAAAACATTGTAATTGTCTTCAAATCCTAAACTGTCATTCTTCTGTTTCAAGCCCCTAGACTGCTGAAGAAGATCCAAGCAGAATTATTCCCTGACTCCTCTGGAAGTGTTAAGCTGTGCTGTCAGTTTGGTGACATTCATGGTGACTCCACCATTACATGGACTAAAGATTCCAAGGTGCTGGCTCGGCTGCAGAGAAGGTGAGGGGGTGTTTCTGAAGGACTGGGAGTTTCAGGGTAACTTTGCTATTCACAGGAGGCAGATCTCGCAATGCATTGATATTGGTCATTGTTTGTGTTCCATCACCTCTCAGCCTGTTCACAAACCAGTGCCATCCAGATTTCAAACAAATACTAAAACAAGTTTGAACCTCAGTTAACCTAGAGAAGGATGGAAATAAAAGCTTCTTAGGGCAATTAACAGGATCTAGCTTTTCCATTTTAATGAACTGAGTTATTTTCCTTGTAGCAGTAATGACATTCTGATCTAAAAAACTGTTTAGAATGTTTCAAAAATGCAAAGTTAACATTCCCTGAAGGAAAAAAAAGAAAAGATATTTCTATCAGAATGCACACTTCTGAGAAGATGAAAAATCTTGTAGGAAGGATTCTTCTTAGATGTTCTTTTAAGTGGAGAGAAAAAATTGCATAAATTGGTTAAACTTTTCATTCTGATTCTTCTTGTTTTAACTGTTCTGATTTTGATTGCTGTATTGCAATACCCATTGTAGTGTTAATATGTATAATTTTTTGCTAAATGATTGTGCTGTGTTTTAACAAATAAACAGTGCAGAGAGATCAAATTTATCAGTTTTTCCAGTGATAACAAGTAAAATATGTGATAGCACAAAATGCTCTGTTCCAGTGCCCAGGATGACTCTCCCGTCTCTCTGGCAATAGCTGAAGCCAGTTACCAAGACCAGGGAATGTATTATTGCTGCTTGAATAACATGTATGGAAAGGTGACTGCTGAGTTTCATCTGACTGCTGCAGGTAAGCCTCAGTTTACAGTTTTGATTAATAGTAATGTCAATGACAGTTTCCATTCAGAGTTTTTCACTACAAAATTCATTTATTTGTTTCCTCCCAGTATTGGAACGTCTCTCAAGTTCTCAGAGTTATGAAGGTAAGTATAAAGTGAAGTAGCATTGCATGGCATTGGACAGAGACACACACACAGAGCACTGGCAGCTCTTTTGCACAAACATATGGTTCTTGCAGGTCACCTGCTGTGTAACTGTACTCCAGGAGAAAGGCAGGCATGAAGCTTCGGAATGCTTTCCCTGTGTGTTAACTGGTGTTCAGTGACACCCGGCCTGTGTCCTGTGCTGCAGCTAAAGATAGTGCCTTGCCAGTGGGATTGTCATTCCTTAACAGCCTGCAGAGATCCAGGCCTTCAGTTGGCATGGTGACTTTTCTTTCTTCTCCATGAAAATTAAAATTAGGCATTTATTTCCTTGTGCAAATAAGGACAGGACTTTTCATGTAGCAGCACTGTATAACTTTTAATCAGAGAATTTTAGGTGAAATTAAGGAGTGTTCTAATTCTGGCCTTCTTTGTGCAGTGTTTCCTCTGTGCTTCAAAGAGAGGCAATAGTGCAGAGAGGCTAAACCAGAGGTAACTGCAAGGGGCAGCTGGAAGGACTTCCTTGTTGTGCAGTTCTGTTCTATTTATCTTCTTTACTGGTGGTCCTTGAAATGTTACGATCAGAGACACTTGAAGTGCAGTTAATTTTTTCATTTCTCTCAGTGCTTAACTTTCCCCCCCCCTTATAAATTCTTTTGCATTTGGATTCCAGTGATCATTTAAAGGGGTGAAATGCAGAATCTTCCTTGATTTCATCTATAACAGTCTTGTTTGCTACACTCTGTCTTCTCTCCTTATGATCCTGAGCTGCCACCTTTCTCCATGCTGGCTTTGGATCGTACAGGCAAGCAGCTGCCTCTCAGGAGCTGCTTGGGGTCCCAGCCGCCAGTAACACAAATTGTGCTTCCACTGAACATTTTTTCCTCCTCTCTGGAGAAATGCATCTGCTCTCCCATGCCCACCCCTCCCTGTGCCTGCAGAGATGCCTGTTATGTTTTAGGTGTGGAAGAAATCGAATTCATGCAGCTGATGTTCAGAGAAGATCCTCTCAGCTCCAGCTACTTTGGTGGGACGCTGCACGGAGCAATAATGACAGAGGGGCTGCACTTTGGCGAGGGGATGCACCGCAGAGCCTTCCGCAGCCGCGTGCTGCAGGGCCTGGCCCCCGCCTTCGCCCCCGGCCATGCCTGCGTGCTCAAGGTGCACAGCGCCCTCACCTACGGCACCAAGAGCAGGGACGAGCTGCTGCAGAAGAACTACAGTCTGGCACTGCAGGTGAGCTGCCCCTGGCCTTTGTAAGCCAGAGTTGTGGGCGAAAGCTATCCTCATATTCAAACACATGATCTGTTGAATGTTGTGAGCAATATTCCCATAGGCATGTCTGTTGTATTACAGGAATGCCACGTCCAAAATACTGCAAGAGAGTATGCAAAGTTATATGCAGCTGAAGCTGAACCCTTGGAAGGCTTTGGAGAGGTACCAGAGTGAGTACAAATATATATTTTTTATACACATATGCTTATATATACTGTCCTGTGCCATGGCAGCCCACTGATTGCTAGGACTGAAAAGAGGAAACCTAAGAACAGTTTCAACTTGGTTTAGAATTGGTAGGTGTTCATTGACTCTCTGAGAGCACTGGCCACTTTTGTCTGTTTCTTACCCCCTTACTGAAAGAATTCTCAGGGTTTTATTAGTTTCTATCCCTTTATTTCAGAATCATTCCGATTTTTCTTATTCATCGCCCTGCTAATAACATCCCCTATGCCACAGTGGAGGAGGAGCTGGTTGGGGAGTTTGTGAAATACTCTGTCAAGGATGGCAAGGAAGTGAATTTCCTGAGAAGAGACTCAGAGGCTGGCCAGAAGTGTTGCACCTTTCAGCACTGGGTGTATGAGAGGACCAATGGGAACTTGCTTGTCACTGACCTGCAAGGTGAGCTGTCTGAGTAGGGGCAATTTTTATCTAGCTTATGTTCTTGTGAGAGGACAGTTTGGAAAAGAGAACCAAATCTTACGCTCTCAATGGAAAAGCTGTTCTTTCACATGTACCTTAGTGAATCAGGACACTCAGTATGAGCCAAATCTGGCTTTTTGTCTCACCACCCAGAGGTTAATGAAATGGCTGCTGCGTGAAAGACTTCAGGTGTTAATGACACCCTGGTCCTCCCCTTTTTCTTGTATTTGTATACTCAACAATCACTCAGCAGTGGAATGTTCCACATTTGGGTCCTGGCTAGTTTTGAAGAAATACGTTCCTTCAAAAAGAACAATACTGAAGAAACACCCTTGTGTTTGCTAAATGCTACCTCAGTTTCCAGGGGTGTGACTCCTCTTCAGTTCTGCAATGTATTTGGGACAGGGGAAGACAGACTCTTCTCGGAAAAAAACAGGAAACATCCTATATTCTTTCACAAGTGAAGGCAGGAAAAGTAGCAACAAGGCATCTGAGAAAGATCCCTGAAATAATTTAAAGGGAGGAGAAAGAACAAAGTCCTTGCACAGGAAACAAGCTCACTGTTGATCACCCTGACAGCTGTAAGATAGTATCATGTGCCTGACTTCTAGAAACTGCTGGTGACACAGAGAGCATCTTCTTAACTGGCGTGCTTTAAAACTCTTTGAAAAAAATGTGACAATTAAAATGAAAAAGGTGACTCAATAAATAAAATTTAATGTCTCCATATGTGAAGAAGTGTCCTAGAAATTCCAGTGTAAGCTAAGCTCTGTGTTTCCTTGCTGTCTTGCAGGTGTGGGGATGAAGTTAACTGATGTTGGCATAGCAACCCTGGCCAAAGGGTGAGTGAAGGTGATTTCTCAGCAGCATGGTTGTGCTGTACTCATCT
The DNA here is from genome assembly GCA_037834095.1 of Argya squamiceps. Classification (NCBI taxonomy): domain Eukaryota; kingdom Metazoa; phylum Chordata; class Aves; order Passeriformes; family Leiothrichidae; genus Argya; species Argya squamiceps. The sequence goes on along the minus strand of JBBMKD010000115.1, from coordinate 74,124,039 downwards.
GTCTCATCACAGTTAAATGTGGATGGGGGAGGGTGCCTTGGAAATTCATTCTTGCTATAACTTTAGAAGAAAACACTCCTTAGCTAAGTATTTTAACTTCTTCATGTTCATATTTATTGAAACCCACCTGTAAAGGAAACACGTTTATTTTGTTCTGAAAGAATGGGGCTACCCTGTAGACTGAGCTTTGTTTTTCCTGCATGCCTCTCTTGAAATGGGCTTGTCCAAAGGGCATTTCACAAGTGACATGAAGGGTTCTGCTGACAGGCTCCTGATGATCTACCAGCTGGAGGAAGGTAGGGCTGAACACACGGAGCCAGCAGTGGCTGCAGCCCGAGGTAAAAGGCCAGCTGGAATCCCTCCTGCAGCCGGCGAAAGTGCCAGAACTTTGGGATATGTATTTGTAACACAAGCTTTTATAAAGACTCTTCTCAGTGGGATGCTGTGTATTGGCCACTTCCCTGATAAACAGGGACAATTGTGAAGGGATTTGATGGTACCTCTCCCATTTCGCTCTCAAAACCAGCAATTCCGAGCCTTAACAAGATTATTCAGGACATTTCTAGTCTGTTTTCTTGTGGTGTTGCAAAGACTTCAGCTCTTTTGGGGAGACTTAGGCATATGTGTAAAGATGTAGGCCTGTAATATTCTAACTTTAGTCCACTTCTCTTAATTAAGGCTTCTAGTTATACCACAGGGCAGCAGAGCTGTGGATAGGAGTAGGCAGTGGCTGCTGGACAGGGAAAGGGGATAAGTGCTTTAACTTCATATTCTCCTTTGAGAATCTGGCATGAGAAAGAAGATCTGATCATGTGTTCAGCCTTTATTTTAAATTGGACCTGTCGGTATATCTGGGATACAAGAAGAAACCTCACAACATCATCTCAATTATTAAAAATGTGACTCTAGAATATTCTGAACATTTGCAGGCCAGCATCCATTCAGTTAGATTGATTTACTCTTGCAGCTGTGGATCCAAAGTAAAAGCAGTTGAAATGAGTGTATATCATCCTGTTACAAACCAAAAAATTAATAAATGTTTTATTTAGGCAACGCTGTTCTCAGGAATCAGAAGATTTATAAAAATGCTTTAGTGAATGTTGTCCAGCTCACTGTGGGAAATGATTCCTATAAAAGCACACATTGTGTTGGGAAGGAGGAAGTGAGCACACAATGCAAGCTGTAGTAAGGATCACCTCAGGCATATAGAAAGGAAAATAATTTCCCTAAATGATCAACCTCCTGAAAATGCTGAGTATCATTTCGTTTGTTATTTAGCTAATGGTATTCATGCAAGATGACAGATTTTTCCTGGTCCTATATTTTGTTTTCTTGCTCCTCTCCTGGAAAGAAGATCTCTGTATTAATGTCTGTGGTTGGATTTTTAATTCTATGAACGTGGGTGGGGAAAATCAACTAAGTGCCCAGAGCTCTTGCGTGTTGCTGAGCCTTGCTGTTTTGGGCTGTGTTCAGCCGAGCTGCTGAGAGCTAGCCTGGTCCCATGAAGGGAGAACACGTGGTCCTACAGAGCCAGAAATGCAGAGTGGGACTGGTGTGGCTTGAGTTGTGCTGGCAGAGAGGACACAGAACACATCTCTTTTGTGCTCCAGAACAGAGTCCACGATGTGTGTGGAGGAAGGGATTTTGATATTTTGTTCTTGCTCTGTGTGTCTTACCAGGGAACTGGAAGGCAAAGGAGCCCAAAGCAGTGGTGTAGTCAATGTGCTGCAGGAGCTGCAGTGCAGTTCTGTCAGAAGAGGGCGAAGTGGACCTAGGAACAGGCACGCCTGGGAAGCATTTTTAATGTGACCACAGTGTGGCGCCTGAGCCTTAAAATCAGCTACTCTGTAGCTTCTCTGGCGCATGGAAACAAAAATACCACAGCACCGTGTGTGGCTCTGTGCGCGTAGTGAGCAGAGTAGAACTGTGCATGAGGGCCCAGGGATTTATCCAGGAATGGTGGACACAAAGGAGGGAGTCAGGAGCACAGTAACCCACGGTTATGGTCATTAACAGGAGTGCTGGTTGCCAACTCTGGATCTGAAACTGCCTGGTTCCAGGGCACTGACAAGTTTAGTTTTACTCCACATGGTAACAAGAGGCATTGGGGAGTTTAAGCCTGAGGGCAAATCCAACATTTCCCCTTCAGATTTGAGGAATATTTTGTTTCTTTTGGTGCTGAATAGAAGATATTCCCTTTCTGAGGGCAGGTGTGTTTGTCTGTGGAACTCCTGTTCTGTGAGTGTGTGTCTGGTGCATCCACCAACACACCACATACCTGTGAGCTCTTGAGAGCAGCTCAGTAAAGTCTGAAGTCTCTGATTCCTCCAAGGGAGCAAGAGAACCGTTGGTCTTGCTGGACTCCAGGCTATAGTCTTGGGATAACAATGACACGCCTCTTCAACCTGGTTTGGTTAAACAAACACACAGCTTACTTGGAGAACTGAGGAAAATCCCTTCTAGGTTCACCAGCTGTTCAGAGCCAGCTGGGTGGGGTCTACAGAGTGGGGCCTGTCTGTCAGCAGGAGCCTGACCATCTCAGAGCAGCAGTATCCTCTTTAGCACTGTGCAGTCTGAGGAAGGAAGTTCTCTGGATGCTGGGAATGATTATCCTCTGTTCGTTTCAGTACCAAATAGTGTTTGGTTGGTTTTGTGTAGTCACAACTCACAGCTCACCTCTGAGGACACTGGCTGTCCGGCAAACCAAGAGAACAGGGTAGAATGGGCACTTATTAAGGTTAAAAAAGGAGAGGAGCACCCTGGCCTTTCTTCTCCCTTCTCCATCCTGAGAATTTAAGCAAAATTACTCATTTGAAGAGCAGGTGCACTTTTTAAAATAAGCTGATGCAGCTTAAAAAGCAGGCCCTGGCAGGACTGTCAGCAGCCAGAGGCATGGTGAGGAGAAAAGGGATACACATGCCCTGTACCTCTGATGGTAGGAGGTACAGTGCTGGCTTGGGAACTGTGGAGGCTGGATGAGACTGCCTTCCTCAGAAACATTCCTTCCATCCTTCCCCAAGGGGCTTGGCTCCTGTAGGCAGCCAGGGGAGGGGAGCGGCATAGCATGGAAATGTTGTACATGTTTAGATGGAAACAGCTTCCAGTTTTGAAACACCTTGTGCAACAACCTTGTCTCCTCATGGTGGCCATCACAGAGAATGATGTAGCATGGATTTCATTTGTGTTACTGAGAAAGGTAGCCAGCAGACAATTTTATTTCCCAACTTAATGCCATGAAAGACAGTGCCAGGACCCAGCCCACAGAGCCTTGCCTCTAATGCTTTTCCCTCTTCTGTCACCACTTATTACCTGGTTCCCCTCACCTCCCAATGACCCAGTCTGTGGCAGTCAACGCTTCTCAAGCCAGCATGGGTAGAAGAGACTTGCTTAATGTTTTCAAGTTGCTTATGAGTCAGCAGTCATACTCTGCCTCCTGTGCTGAAAATGAATCTTGAATTCCCATCTGGGTTCTTTCTTTTTCCTTTGTTACTGCAGATACAAGGGGTTTAAAGGCAACTGCTCCTTTTCCTTCATTGAGCAGTTCAGAGCCCTCCACCAGTGCAATGAGTACTGTGAGATGCTGGGGCTGAAATCTCTCCGAACCACGCATCAGAAACAGAGGAAAGCAACATCCACTAAAAGCAAAAATCTGCCAAACTCATCGACAGGAAAGAAAATGGTGCTCAAGAAGGCAAGAGAACCTAGAGACTTTATTTCTTCAGAGCACTGAGTCTCACTATTCCACCTTGTGAAACTACTCTTGAGGACATGGAGGAGTGACATGCACCAGTGACCTGAGGGGATAACTTTAGTCTTTTGCCTTTTGACATTGTTTTGGAATCATTCTGAATGCTGATGCCAGCAACAAAGGAAAGAGCCGATCCTGTGCTCTTGGTGCCTGAGATTTAACACTAGGGCAATGTTTTGAAAACACACTAAGCCATCTCCTGGATTTTCTTACAGGCTTCTGTGGATTGCTATTGGAGAAGAACATCTTCTCTGTGTCTACATCCATGGGCCTGTGGTTCAGCTGCTATGAAAACGTCAATATATTTAAGATGCTCAGTACAAGTTTTGCACAGTATTGCATATGCATATGCATGCTGGGTTACTTAGAAGTCAGGAAAGGTGAAGTTTGGAACACACTGAGGAATATTAAAGTTACCACTTCCCTTGCAAATCAGAGCACAACATCCCTTGAGCATAAATTGTGGACTGTTCAGTGGTATTTAGGTTTCTCAGTGCACTGCTGGTACCTGGCTTTCATTAGGCCTCTGGAAGTTCCTACAGATGATGCCTATTTTTTAGAATAGTATTAAGAAGAGTTTCTGTAAGGACACTTTGACTGTTCCCTAAACAGGAGGTTTAGAACATAAGGCAAAGGGCTTGAGCGTGGTGGAATGAGAGCAAAGCTAAAAGCATTGGATAAATGGTGTTTCAAGTTAGAGGCAATAGATTTTTATCAGAATTGTGGGAACTGTCCTGTTTGAAAAATATCATGAGCACTCAGCCAATTAATATTCCAAATGTATGTTGTAGTTTGGTCCCAAAGTCAGAGATGGAGTTTCACTCTATTGGCTAATTGTTTTCAGTTTTATTATTCAGTTCAATGACCAGGATGAAAATCACAAGCTGACCTCTCAGAGGTAAACACAGCCCTATTAATGCCAAGGAAGTCCACATTCCTAATGATGACAGTGATGATTTCTTAAGGTGTCTGGTGTGCTTTACAATGGGCATCTGGAAGTGCATGTGTCAGAGTATGGATTTCTCACATATTCTGGTGCTTTTGCCTCTAAAAGAAGGAGCAGAGTCATCCTGCTGGGCACGTACCCCGGTTGTTTATTCCTCAGCACAGTGGGAAGAAACTGCCAGAGGTCCCAAAGCTTCCTGAGCTGATGCCTTGTCCGCCAGGAACTATTTAGTGTGATAATGGCGTTTGATAGACTGGACACAAACACCATTGTCACACTCCACAGCTCTGGGAGCAGGTCCTTAGCCCGTGGAAGGAGTGATGGAGGCACACTGCAGACTTCAGCAGAGGGGGTTTCAAAGACCTGCAAAACAGATATGAGACCAGGTTTGGGCATATTTATGTGTGGCACATTGGGGTGCTCACAAGGAGGCGGGACACGGGATCCTGGACTGCTTTGAGGTGAACATTGTGTCTCAGCTAGCTGTGGGAATGTAAAAGCTCAGTGGCTTTGAGTGCCCTTATAGACAAGGGAGATAGACAGTGCCTGAGAAAGTGATCTGTACCATTCTAGAGACAAATTCCTGAGGAGATGGATGAGTCATTTCTGCACGGGCCTGTGTCTTCCTCTGGTTGGTGGAGACAGCCCAGAAACAGCACCAGACTTTTATATCTATGTCAGGCCCGAAGAATCACAATGCTGGGATTATATTTGACTTTCATATACTTGTTTTTAGCCGCATTTCTGAGTACAAGCCCACATACAAGACAGCTGAGTTGGTCTGTACTCCTGGTCCCAGTGCCCCTGTGTTACTCCATGCATGTTCTTCTGGGACACATCAACACCTGTGCCTCAAGGAATTAAGCTCTAGGTTCCATAGCTGTGGTGCTCATCTCTGCACAGGCTGAGTGTTTCAGAGTGTTTCTCTGTGTGCTTAGCCTGCCAGCCAAATGACATTTCTGCACACTCTCAGTGAGTAAAAAACATCCCATGAAAGATTATGTGGACTAAGGAGTGGATTGAGAGCACACAAACATGCTGCACAGGGATTCATAACCCATGGAAATTCAGTTATATGCCATCATCACATCTGAATGCTGCAGAGAGGCAGAGAAAACAGAGAAGGAGCACATGGAAGAGAGGAGGTTAGAAGCCAGGGCTGGGATGAACAGCAGTAGCCTTTCCTTCTTGTAAGTACTGAAAATTGAACTTTCTGGCTCAAAAGAGAATCGTCTGTGGACTGGTTAGAAGACCCTTGGGAGGAGATGCAGTTGTCTTTTTTGTGCCAAGAGGTGAGAATGAAATGTCTTGTTTTAATGCTTTTCAACTCCCCTCTCATTTATTTTTAAGCTCAGAAATGCATTCCTATTTTACATATTGGGGATAATTTGCTCCCCATATGTAGAAAACCCAGACTCTCCAATAGTCTTCTGGATTGGTTCTGCTTTAGCAACAGAGTGTCAAGGAAGTTAAAGCCCACAAAAGGCTCATTCTCTGAGAACTCTTCCCTGGGTTTAGCCTTCTCATCAATCCCTTTTTGTGTAGGGAATAGAGTGCTCACAGATCAGCATCCAATGTTGAAGTGCCCACACAGAGGTGACACCAAGGCACTCAGATGAGCTGCTGCCCACCTGTACTGACCCACCTGAATCACCAGCCTGCTCTTCACAGTGCAACAGGGGTCTCCTCACCCTGTGATCTATATATCTTATCTGGATCTTCTTCCCAATTGTAATGTAGTTCAACCAGTGTTGATAGGTCAGGGCAGACTTAGTAGGGGTCTGGATTGGTTTAATTCTTGATTTACATCTAATCAAACCTCAGGGAAGGGTTTGTGATAACTCAGTGCCACAAGCTGGCAGTAGAAGCTGGGTTCTGAGTGCCCTTTGCTGGTGGACAGAACAGCAGAGAAATGGACCTTCAGTGTCTGGTTACCAGATCAGACTGTTTTGACTGTTTCATTTCTCCAGTGTGATTACTACAACATAATAATCTGGCATTCCCATCCCTGCCACAAAGGCAAGCCTAGAAATGCTTGGACATGGCTGACATCCAAGGGATTTTCATGTCCCACTGATTCTGTCTGTGTTTTGAGTCTGTAGTACTGCAGTGGGACAGAGCTGAGCATTTGAACACACACATAGAACAGGCAGATGTGCACATCTACATGTGAGGCTCCTGCACAATCCCAACTATGAAGGAGGCATCTCTGGAAGAAGGAGACGAGCTGCAGCACACCCTGAGCATCACATGGAAGAGTCTTTGGAATTAATGATGGCAAAGACCCAATCATGTTAGAACATTCTGTCAATAAGGATGCAGCTGTAGCCCTGAGGTCCATGGGGCTGGTTTTGGTAAATCTGCCTGTGTTGCAGCTTGTGAGAGTGAGAAATGAATGCCAAACGGTCAGAGGTGCTGTACCTGGCTTTCTAATTCACCCTAGTGTTGGTGTCTTCCCTTACCTTTCCTCATACACATTTTATTCAGCTTTTTCTCTGCAGCAGAGGGAAAGGGTCAGGCAAGATCCTACTAATGAAGCTCCCGGAGGAAAAGCCTTGCAGTCCTGTGCAGAGCAGGAGAGCCCAGAAATCCTGGCAGAAGGACTCGACTTCACTGCAGAATATGTAAGGAGAAAGCAAGGCAGCTGATGCCACTGCAAACAGGCAATTTATAGTCCCTCAGCTACATGGAAGCTTCCAGCAAATCAATAGGAATATTTCCATGACAAAATATAATGAAGGAAAGAGAAATGGCTAGGTTTTGGTACTGCAAGGGGAAAAAATCCTCAAACAATGGGAAAGTTACAGGGAGAAAACAAAGCATAATCATCAGAGAAAAATCCCCTTTTTGCCTCTCTTCTGCTCAGCATCTGTGTAAAGAACATTATTGGGATGTTCCAATGCAGAGGAGCATTGTGAAGAACAAGAGGGTTTTCAAGAGGGTTTTTTGAGATGGGTCACAGAACCTGTCCTTCCCATACAGCCAGACCTGGAAGCATTCCTGGTCCCCCAGGAAGTCTGTCAGCTTCCCTACCACTGCATTTTTTAAAAACAATAAACATTCAGGGTGGTTTGCACTGCCCTAACAAAAGCCTAATCTCTTTCCAAGTGCAGGTAGAGATCCCTAGGTCCAAGACATTAAATCGTGTTAAATTACACAGTTAGGCCCTGGGCACGTATGGATATTTTGGTAGGCTTAACTGCTTAGTGTTGGAAATTCACCTGCACTATTTAATTTTTGTTAATATCTTTTAGCATTTCCTTTTCCTCACATGAATTTTGCACAGGAAGGCACTTACCATCGGAGGCAACAGCCAAAGGATCCTCTGGTGTGTTGTTAGGGCTTGGCAGAACTGGGGTTCTCTCGCAGGACATTCTGCTCACTGTACTCGAATCTTCGGCGTCCTGGTTTCTTTTCTGAGTTCCCAGCAGTGGGCAGCTGCTGCAAGCCTCTGCTTCCAGTGGACACCTTTCCCTCTCCCTTTATGGGATCCTGAAGTTTTAAAGTAAACAGTTCATTCTTGTTCTGATAAGTCATATTAAAATATTGATCTGGGGGAGGGAGATGACCCTTGCTGCACTGAGCCAGAGTCACCTTTAGTCAGACCAAAGAATGGAAAAAAAGCTCAGAGACCTCAATTTTCTCTGTTCCTTCAGAGAACACATGTGGGGAGGGAAAAATCCAAAAGATAAGGGGGTTTCAGCTCTTTGTTCTGCTGAGCCCTGAGAAGAAGAGTGTTTACTCTGGCTGCATATTAATTGCTTACTTCTGCCAGTGAGACTGATTTCATCAGTTCCTCAGGTCACAGCGCTCATCTCATGTTCACTGCTGGGGCTTGCCAATCTTTTTTCTTTCTTAAATTTTGATGTACTGTCTGCTTTCCTTGGGAATTTTCAGATTTTACTTTCCAGCATGCCTAGGAGGTGGGGGGAAAAGCCTGGCTTTGGGTGAGCCTGTCTGAACACCACTGGCAAACCCAGGAATGGTACACACCTCCCAGGACCTCATCCAACAATGAGACCATTGCATAAAACTCCACATTTGGGGACTGATGAATTCCACTTTTTTTTGTGTATCTAAAATAGCATTTAGACCTGAGATTTTCTCTGAACATGAAATAAATTCACATTTTGGGTGTGAGAACATTTGCTAGTTAACCAACAGGTGTTTCATCACTTACTTCCAATACCATACTTCTATTCCATCAGAACATTTTGGAACACTCTGAAGTAATAGTTTGGGGGTTTAGGAAGCAAAGTTTTCAATATAAATACTTCACAAAAGTGAGGAACCAGGTCACTTTACTGATTTTGGGTGGATGTGTCCATCCAGCAGCAGAAAACCACCATGAAATCAAATGTGGAAAACATTCTGCGTCTTGCCCTCTCTTCCTTACACCCTCTTTGTTACCAGTTGATGATACATCTCTTTTGCTTAACGCTGTCTTGGACTGCAAATCTGTCATGGCAAGAACAATCTACTGTTTGCTAAAATGCTGATTTCTAATCCCAGTCCTGTTATGTAAATAGTAATTTCTTGTGTGGGACTGGTGCGTGCACACAGTGTAAAGATGACAAAAATACTACTACTACTACTACTAGTTCAGAGTTTGCCCTAGTAGTTTTTGGGAGAAGTAGGTATCTAAAAATGACCTGAGTACAATTATATCAGCATCCTGTGTGCAAACTGCTTATGCTACTCTGAAAGTGTGGATGTGCATTCGAAATCTAGAGAAGGTACCTGACATTATGCTTCGTCAGAAAAAGAGGACAAAAGACCTCATATTAGAAAGAAAACAACCGACCCAAAACCAAAATGCCGCATGTTGTCCAAAACTAGCAGAGAAAACCTAAAATGTGCTACTTTTAATCACAGCAGAAACACCACTTACATGGTATTTGTGGGTTGTGTTTCTGGGGAACAAAAAAAGAGCAGTTTCCCTCAAAATGGGGGCCTGCAACTGTACACTGGTCACTCCACAGGAAGCCTGAGGAAAGTCTGGAACTGCATTGCAACATCCATTTCTGCTGCAGACTGGTTGGGGTCCAGTTCTCTGAAATGAAATGCCGAAGTATTGGGAAATTCCTGGAAAAACAAAAGGAACTGGTTTGTTTAAATGTTACTAAAGGTGACATAGGGACAGATAATGCAACATATGTTGCACATACACCTGAGGGCCAGATTCTTCCCTTGGAAATATGTTGCTATGACCCCAAGCAAAATCATCTAACTTTGAAGTGCAGTCTAACTCTAAGGCTAGCACTGCCCAGAGCAGAGGACTGAGTCCTGTGATCCCTAGAAGTCCCTTCCAGCCTAAAAGATTCTGTTGCTTCCATTTTGTATGCAGAGCTCCTGGTGTCACTAGACAAAGGACACGATTTGATCCCTACAAAAGTACTTTCCTCTCATTTTTCTTATATACAATGTGGAGGATATGTTGAGGGAAATGGAAATCACAGGGATGGTGTCTTTTCTGTGCAGAAACAGAGGAAGAACAGCTTCAAAACTGAAGAAATAACTGCAGGGGCAAAAACCTGAGATGCATCTTTGTGGCTTTACTCCAGCACATAAAACTCTTCAACTGATCTGGGGCTGGCTATTTAATCCATGGAGAAATCCTGTCACAGTCCCACCAGCCGTGGGCATGGCTCCCTTGGCTTAAACTTCCAGATAAATCTGGGTCAAAGATTTAGGCCAGAATCTTTTATGGAGAAAAAATTACACATATCCAGCAGTGCAACTGAATTTATCTCTTTGCTTTCTTAATGTCAGTGACTGTGCTGACTCACATCACTTTTGGATATGGCCATATAATTTTTGAGAGGACATTGCTACAGGAATTCTTGGCCTCAGAGTAGACAAAGGTGGTGTTTATCAGCTTATTCCAGAGTACTGCAGCATTCAAGGGGCACATTTACCACAATCTCATGGACAGAGGTAAGGGCTACAAGTCCTGTGACAGCTCAGATTCCGGAGGAGAAATGCTGTGATCCTTGTCAGTCAATGGCCACTGGTTAAATATTACCTGTGCTGGTCACTCTGATGGCTGGGTAGAGAAAGATTAACTCAGAGCAGCAGACAGTTGAGCAAAGGTCTTTAACCTGGAAGCCATGATCTCTTCTGATTTCTGCTGGGGATCAGTAAACTAAATTGATTTGAGTTTCCCAATCATCAAACTGATTGCGTCAGTTCTGGACCATCCTGGCATTTCCTGTAACCATTCACCCTCTGACTGAGAGAATCCAGGTTGGGTATTATCTTCAGATTAGGAGAGTAAGGTTTGGCTGACAACATACCCATCCATAACGTTGCTGTTTCCACAGCAAAATAGTTGTGGGCAGAATTTTAGCAATTTTGCTGTAAGCAGAAGGCTAACACAAAACACTTGTATTTACCAGTCCCTCAGAGTGACTCCCCTTCCCCCAGGAGACCTGCTGGCCCTGCAGACAGGTGTACTGGGCACACCAGGGTGCAAGGGATGCCCTTGGGTGCGTGTGAGGGAGCACTTCCAGCTCTGTTAGTGTCTCCTGGGCTGCACATAAGGATAAGCAACTTCATTTTTTTTTGTCTCTGCAAGTGAAACTCCTGTTTAAATCCACTTCTCAGAATTTGAAGAGACTTTGGTGATCTGAACTCTGTCAGTCCCTAGTCCCTGTGCCCAGGGCTGAGAGTGGCTCTGCTGAGGGGCCCTGTGCCCTGCCCCTGTCCTTCCATGAGCCCAGCCCCAGTACCAAGGCCTGGGGCAGGTCTGAGGCAGAGTTTGGGGCAGGGTCTACAGGGCACTTGGTGCCCTTGGCATGCTGCAGCCAGCTGTAATGAACTGTTAGTTGTTTTAATTGCACTGCTGCAGTACAGCCAGGAGCAGTCCCAGCGTGGCTCCCATGTCTCAGGAGATCCCTGTCAGCATCTCACACAGGTGCTAGTTTTGCTCTTTTGAGAAAAGCAAAAAATCAGTTTGGCCCCTTGAAAAATTGCAAAGACAAAGTTTTTATAGTGGTTTTATAACTCCATACTGATGTTCTACCCTCCCCTGGCCCAGTGGTGACTAGAGGAGCTCCCAACAGCTAGCCTGGCCACCAGTAGGGCTTAAAATCAGGGCCCAGAAGCAGCCAAGATAAGGCCAGTTAAACCCAGCTTGGCACGGGCTGGACTTGGCTTTCCTTTTCTATATTCATCTGCTCCTAATCTCCCAGTTACACAGAAAAACAGTGAAGCTGTGATGGCAATGTTTTGGAGACAGTGGTGACAAAGTAACAAGGAACGAGCCATCGAGTGTTTTGTGTGACATTGCAGGCACTTCCCTTGCTAAATAGAAACTTCACACGGATTCCATATTTAGTCTAACCTGTTTTACCAACTCATTTACCAACCTATATAGCATGAAATTACATTTCCCATGGCTATTACAGTCCTGTCTGCTATGGCTCTGCTGAACTGAAGCATTTTTCACAAAATCCTGATTTCAAGACCTCAGAGAAAAATCTGTTACTTTTTGCCAGTCTGTCCCTGTGGGTAATCCAAACGAACAGGTTTGAGGGGCAGGCTGTGGCTACTCAGGTGCAGCTGGTCTGTAATTAGGTTGGTCTGGATGCTGAGCATTAGGTATCGTTAGGTGTTCAAAGATAGTTCGAGTGAAAAGAAGGACTAAAGTGGGGAGCAAAGTGAGGCGGTGGCTTTTGTGAGAGTTGAAGTGCTCTCTTTCCACAAGGAAAGCATTTGTAGCATTGGTAACTGGAGAATGCTCCAGAATGGATTTGCTTCCAGTGGGCACAGGCTGGTTGCCAGTGGCAGCCTGAACACTTGTTACCTGGCCAGGGATAACTGGGAACTTTCTGCGTCAAAACTAGGGAGTCCCAGAATGGTTTGAGTGGAAAGGGACCTTGAGTATCATCTCACTCCACCCTCATGGGCAGGGATGCTTTTCACTCTCCCAGGTTGCTCCAAGCTCTGTCCAGCCTGGCCTGGGACACTGCCAGGGATGAGGCAGCCACAGCTTCTCTGGGCACCCTGTGCCAGGGCCTCACCACCCTCACAGCTGAGAATTTCTTCCCAGTATCCCATCTAACCCTGCCTTCTGAAAGTGGGAAGCCATTCCCTGTGTCCTGTGAGCCCAGGCCCTTGTCCCAGAGTCCCTCCCCATCCCTCCTGTGGGCCCCTAGGTGCTGCAAGGCTGCCGTGTTGCAGGGAACCTGCACACAGAAACAGCAGGGGGGTGAAGTATGGATCTTGAACTCAAAGTGAGCATTGGCAATTCCTGACCTAGCACTGGGAATTGCAACATTATGTATCAAAAGAATGGAAAGAAGGTTTCTTAATCTACTGTACAGGCTGTAGAAACAGGCATGGGAATGGCGCAGGTATTCAGGCACACTGGGAGTTAATTAGTCCTGATTGAGATCAGGTGTCAGGGTGGCTCAGGAACGTTGTAACGGTTTTTCAGTCTAAAGTGATTCTCAGTGTGGTGAGGGCTTCAGAGTGGGTCCTGCCAAGTTAGAGAAGTTTACCCATTGCATTGGATATTAAATTTACTGGATAACAGCAGCTCTGGAGTTCCTAAGACTGCTCTTCTAGACTGACTTACCTGGAGAAACTTAAAACTGACAAGTAAGTGGACTTCTAGTTTGTGGTTGGAATGGGATGACTCTGAGGTTCCTGTAGTCGGCAGTTAAAATAGATGGTGGTGTGCCTTGGCATGGATTAGATTTGGTGAGCTTTATAGAATGATTATCTGTAGGAAAGTGATGGATCAGAGAGAATTCACTAGAAATTTTTTTGCCTGCCTGCCAGCATCTTTATGTTCTCTGAGGATAGCTTAGAAATAGAAAATAGAAATAAAAAAGGCTGTGGTTAGTGAATCAGAGGTGGCCTCGTGTTTCAGCCTCTGGATGATCAAGGGTGATGGTGTCTGGATCCTGGACACTTCTGCCTGTTTTGTGTTCCAGGGCTTTTTCAAGATCAGCTCTTGGAAATCAGTGGGTTTGTACTGTCCTCACTGAGCACCGTGGCACAGAGTACCCAAATGCCTTTAGCTAAAGTGTAATCCTAAATACTGTGTAATGGACTAGGTTAAGGCATTCATGTGCCTGGACTTTAAAGTCCCCATGTGATGTTTGTTCCAGCATCTGCAGCTTCAGTGTATGAGAAACGGGACCAGTGTGAACACTGAAGTCCCAGTAACTGGGACAAGAGGTTACCTTCTCTCTGTTTTGGGAGTCCTTGGCTGGAGCTCTGTCACTGCGTGGTTGAAGGGTGGCTGCAGAGTGCCAGCTGCCACCAGCACCCACTTAGGGTGTGCTGTGAAGCTGAGGGAGGGCTGGGAGCCCTTGCAGGCCATGCTGTGTTTCCAGGCAGGCTCAGGGGGCTGAGGCAGAGCAGGGCCCACGAGGAGGCTTGTGCTGCCCCGGGGATTATGGCACTTGCCTGGTTCCTGGGGCCAGGGCAGGCTGCTGGCTCTGTCCCCTGGGCAGTGAATGCTCCTGCGGGAAGAGGGCTGTCCACAAGGCTTCAGGGCATACGTTCGCTGGCATTAGAGAACAAAGAACAGCCTCTCTCCTCTCCCTCGCTGTGAAAACAGACACAGTCACTAACCTGCTGTTCCGTGTCCGCCCTTGTCCCGCACACCGTGGAGTTGTCACTGGGCAAACGGGGCTGGCCAGGGCTGAGCTGGGCTTAAAAGGACACAGGTTCTTGTTGGGTGGGGAGGGGAGGAGTGCCCAGCTCTGCAAGGAAACATCTGGCTGTCTTTAACCACTAGGAGCTGCATGCACGACCTGCCTGTGTAATCACATACCAGTTCAGCTCACCAGAGCTTGAAATCTATTGCCATAACCTCTCAAGGTTTCCCAGTTACACAATGTTGTCCTCAGAACACAGTTAAAGAAAAATTATTTTGAGAATTCCTTTTTTGTGTTTCATTTCTTACTGTTTCACAGTGTAGTGTTTGAGAGAAGAACTAGTTTGCCGGTTAAATGTTTTGGTTTTTTTTTCCTTTTAATTTCTCATGGGAAATGAGATCCAACAGTGAAAAGTAACCTTTTTTTTAAAGAAACACAAACTAAGGGAGAAGGGAGGAAAATTCTGTTTGTTTTCCAGCAAATTCCCACTTTAAATATCTATGTATTGATATTCTTATTTGGAGATACTGCTGAGGTGTTTCAGTATTTTGTTTTTGGACCAAAGGTACGTGTTCTATCAATCTGTATCAGTCTCGCCAGAGGTTATATGTCACAGCCACTGCAGAGCCCTTTGGTGCTGTATGGGACCCCCTTTTTGCTGAATCATTGGTATCAGCTTGCTGTGTTTGGGAGTGTTTTTATTTTAAAAGCTAAAATTTTCTACTGGCTCTAAAACAAAACACTTTCCAGCCTCGTGGAGTTTTTCTGTTGTATTGGAGAACAATTCAATGTGTGCAATTCTTGTTTTAGTGATCTTGGTGAATTAATTTTTATTTTTATTAAATAGGAGATAGAATATGCCCATTTAGAGATCAATAAACAATTACTTAATTTCATGTCCAAGTGAAGACTCTTAAACTATGCAGTTTGCAGTCATTTCAACATTATTTGCTTCCAAGGCTTGTTCAGGGATTCAGAGATTATTCTCTCTGCTTACCAAGAAAAACCCCAACTTTTAATTAATGCTTGCAGGATTAATTCAGTATGAACTGAAGTTTAGAACTCACCTGCTGTTCCTGGAATACTAGTGAAAACTCGGTTTTCTTCCTCAGTTTATTATGGAAAAAACAGAACACCACACATACAAATCAGAATCTTTATCCCCAGTGGAAAGTGAGTTATTTCCTCCAGATATCAACTGATGCTTTTCCAACTTAGATGAGCACTTTCTCCCACTGCCCAGGCTGTGGAGCTGTCTTTGGTGTGGGATGGGGTGGCCCTGGTCCCTGCCAGAGCTCCAGCTGCAGGTGTGACCGTGCCTGGAGCTGGACTCTGCCAGTGATCCCGGGAGATCCCGGCTCTGCAGCACCGTGGGTGGTGTTCCCAGGGCTGGCACCTGGGCTGCTCTGTGCACTGGGATGGACTGCCCGTGGCAGCTGCAGAGCCTGGCACGGGAGGGTCCCAGAGCTGTGGGGGCACAGCTGCTGGGGACACATGGACAGAGATCTTTGGGGCCTGGCTGGGCTGTGCTTGCTGCAGGGGGCAGGGACACGGGTGTGTGGGTGTGGTGACACTTGCCTGCTGGTGGCACAGCTCGTGCTTTCCCAGTGTGCCTGGTGAATGAAGGTACCATCTGCCCATGGCTGGCGTGTTGGAGCTATTTCACATATGTGAGCTGGAGCATGTTAAACATTAATCATTCCTCTCGAGCCTCTGTGGGCGTGGGCCAGGGCTCTGTTTTACCCAGGTCAATGGACAACACTCTGGGACCATGTTTGAAGCCAAGTGGTCATGTGGCAAGATGCCATATGTTTCACAATTATTAAATGCTAGTAGAACATTCCTGAGTGCTAGTGAAATGTAAAGTCCAGTTTTAATTTAGGATCAGTGAGTAACTTAACTAGACATGAGTACCATACTGCTGTGACAAGCAATCTGGGAAATTCCTGAAGTTTTGTTGAGGATAATTTCTCATCCCAAGAGCTCAGCAAGCCAGCTAGGAAAGTTGCTCTGCCATGGGAGTTTGTGAATAGAGGACTCATGACAGGAGTGATGGTCCTGGTCACAGTGACCATGAAATGATTTGATTTAAATTTTTTGGTATCGTTACAAAAAGCAGAGTTGTCACCCTGGATTTCAAGAGAGCAAATTTTAAGCTGCAAGGGAGCTGCCTCAGAGAGCCCTGAGTGCCGGTCAGGTGCGAATAAAAGGTGTGCAGGAGAGGCAATGCCATTCCGGCAGAAGCCAGGCAGGTGGGGTAGGTTGCCAGCATGGCTGAACAGGGCACACTGCTCCTGGCTCTCTGGAAGGCAGGCCGGGGGTCACAGCAAGAGGAGAGCTGTGGCTTGCCAGTGGAGTGCTTGGGTCTCAGTCCAAGGGCTCGTACTGTTCAACACTGTTGCCCAGGATCTGGGTGCAGAAGTGGAATGCACCAGCAATGAGTTTGCTGAGGATGCTGAAGTGGGAGAAGCTGTGCGTTCAAGGGACTAGAGGCCTTGCAGAGGGAGCTAGATAGGTGGAATGTTGGGCAATCATCAGTGGCAGGAAATCTAACAAACAGCAGCACTGCTGGCAGGAGAATTCCTGGTGTTTCCACAGGACCTGGATTTCACCCAGTATGTACTAGTGCAGCAGTTATTGTGTCTAGTAAAGGATTTTGCTGAAAAGCATAAAGATTAATGACCATACCTGCTGGGAGTTCTCTCGAAGTCAGGCATTGGCAGCCACAGGTTTGTGAGAACTGGCTGACTCACCTTTACCCAAACTGGGAAATTTTCATCAAATGAAGTTTTCCTGAAATGCATCATTTGAGAAAGTATTTCCACTTGGCTGAAAATTTTAAACTTAAGAAAGCTTCTATTTTATTTGTAATTGCATTTTTATTTAACTCCTGAAAGCTGGCATGAGTATGGCAGTTTGAATTAACTTTGCTTTTTAAGTGTTATTTAAAGTTATGCTTTTATTTACATGAAGTCTTGGGGGGTTTGTGGTTGGTTTTTTTAAAAATCATCCTTAGATAGTATGGTTTGAGGACAAGAACAGGAGGAAGCTGAGTGAGGGTCACTGTGTACAGCTTACGTGTGTTTGCTGATCCAGCACCTACTGAAGTAATGGGTGCTGGATTAAGTCCTTTTTGTTTGTTTGTTTGTTTTGGGTTTTTTGTTTGTTTGGGGTTTTGTTTGTTTTTTGTGGTTTTGTTTGGTTTTTTGTTTGTTTGTTTTGTTTCCAAGCACTTTCTAAAGGCACCCTGTTATTTTCAGTACCAGACTAATCATGATTTTGGTGCTGTGCTACGTCTGAAACTATATTTTACGGACAGAAAAGTTTCCACAGCTATGCTAGTAAACTGAGAACATGTTCTGGCTCCTCCGGGGTGCCTTCTCTGTGTGCACAGAAGGTGTTGGAAGGCCTTAGGTTGTCTTCTGCCTCTCCCAGGCTCTTTCCCCAGCAGTCCCTTTCCCTGCTGATAGGAGCAGATTCCCTCCTGCTGAGCTGAAAGGAGTTCAGGAGTGGATGTGGCACTTTCTTGGTGCCTTTCTTCTGGCATGGTGCCAGGTGAAAGCTCTGAAAGGTGATGTTAATCAAATTTGGAAGCAATGTTCTGTCATTGTTGTCAGAACCACGCCCAGCTGTGCACTGCTCTAAGTGGCTGCCTAAGGAGAAAATGGGGTTTTATCATCAGAAAGAAAAATCGCAGACGGGGTACTTGGGCTGATGCTGATAGAAGACTATGTTTGGCACATGACAAAAATGATGGCTTGGTAGCAAGAATAAGGTGAATTGAGATGATTTGTGTACTCCACACACCTATGTTTGTTTACAATAAATGTATTACTATATAGTGGGTACGTGTTAGCAAACCATGCTTGAGGTGAATGCACCAGAGGCCAGAGGTGCAGGAACTGGCTCTGAGCTGAGGTTCCTGGCTCCTGGATTCAAGTCTTGAGAGACACTAGACAGAAAAGCACAAATTCCTTAGGCAATTTGGGCTCCTAGGGAAGCAGGGACATGTTGTTGTTGGGGTTTTTTTATCTAAGAGAGAGATGAAGTAAAATCTTGCTTCTAGGAATCCACATTGGTGGAGATACAAAGTCTCAGGAATTACTTTGTTGTTTTTATTGATTCCAGAGCATCATGACATTTACAAAAGTGCCTTTTGCAAGAAGGCTACTAATCTAGGTGAGGAAAGACAGCATCCAGAATTTAAGGTGATTGCTGCTGTTCTGCAAGAAATCTGTGTGTGTCAAAGGAGGAAGATCTGGAAGGCACAGGGGAGAGGCAGAGCAGACGACTCCTGGAGGGTGCATGGTCAAGCTCACGACCTCCCCTTCAGGACAGATGGACACATTGCTGTGTATGGGCAATGGCATGGGGTGACTGAGGTATTCTGCCACATGCTGTGGGATGTCATTGTCACAAGGAACCAATATTTCTCTTCCCTCACTCAAGTTCCTGTGGGAAGTGATGCTGTGATGTCTCACCATAGCTGAATGTATAAATTATTCCAGCCTCTGTAGTTGTTCATTGTGTACTTGGCTAAGATATTCAAACCAAAAATGGTAGGAAGTAAATTAAGAGAAGCTGTGATAATTGTTAAAGTAAATCTGAAATTGGTCTGACCTCTTATGCAAGGCATTGTCTTTCTGAGTGGTAGCAGAGAGAAGAGAGAAGAAAGCTGTTTAGCTTTTACATAAATGCCACTCAGAGATGCATAGCCTGAGCTGGCTGAACTGAGCTACTTTTCAAACAAGGATGATCCACTGGATCAAATAATCTTAAGTTTCCTTTTTCTGTCTCTCCACTTTAACTATTGTAAATTAAAGATAAATTTCAAATAGATTTCTAAAGTCTTCTGCCATCGCCAGGCAGACTTTTTACTTTGTGCAATTACAAATTCTGTTGCAATTTCAAACCAGTAGGCCTTTAAAAATTCTGTGCGAGTTATACTGGGATTCTTACATGTGTGATTTTTAAAAATAGCTTTCACTGTGTGTAGATCAGGACCTGTACAATCCTCCCCTGGTGAAGACTTGTAAAACTACCTGCCCGTTTTTGGATTGCTTTGTTAAAGCAGCAAGATTTATCTGCATTTAATTTGTGATCCTCTTCTTCCTTCTACTCTCCTCCACCTAAAATCTACAACACCTCTGACCAGTTTTTGGTCTGATACTACAAGAGATGTGTCCAGGATGTTCTGTTTATTTCTGGGGGAAATAGCTGAACAAAGAGGGAGATCCTCTTTATGTCCCAGGAAGCAGCATGAGCTCCACCTTTACAAAGTCCACAAAGGAGTTCACAGCGCAAACTGTAGGTAAAAACACAGAAAAACAATCATTTAGACAAACTGCAATTATGTTGGAATGGTGTGTCTGCACTAATTTAAATGTAAGGGATTTGTGGGCTTAGAGCCAGTGTGTGCTGCGAGTGCACACAGTGCTTTAAATTTACTGATGAATAGCAGTGGTCTTTGGGAAAACTGCTCTGTAAAATTGAAATGTAAATGATGGTTTTTTTTTTTCACTGAAGCACATTTTTCAATTTCTTTTCGTTTTTTTTAGTGGTAAGTGGTTTGCCTGTATTCCCTCCCAGCTTTTCCAGATGAGAATTCCCTTCTTCCACCTGGCTCTAGGAGTCATTAGTGGGTGACAGCTCTCTGAGGCATCCATAGAACTCCTCTGCCCTACCTGTTTGAACTGCCATGTTTCAGCTGTGTTATCAAGACACTGCTATTGTGCAGATACAGATTCATTCTTGAGACTGATTTTTCTGCTTCACCAGCTCCTTTGTAGCTGCCAAAACTAATTGCTTACATTACATTTCTAGTCTGGGCCTCTATCACTCCCTGGATGATACCATCCATTGGAATACAGCTGCATACTTAAATGCACTTCTTAACTACATTTTACCATTTCTGCCCATGTTTACAACTGACAACACTGTCCCTCATTGTTTTTCTCTGACCCCCCACTACATGCCAGAAATTGTATAACAGATGAACTGATTCACTTGCCTTTGCTACATCCAGAATTTACAGATTTTTCCAATTTAATGGGAGTTTAACAAAGCTGCGTATAAATTCTGTGTACAAATAACCTTTCCTTTTTGAGACTGGGTAAAGTTGCTGGAAAATCAAAAATTCTCAAATGACCTCAAGTAACTTCTGTGATCTCAAATGACCCCTATGACCTAGAGTAACGTTGATCATGACCTCAAAATGTCCTAAAGGAACTCCTGGAAAATAAAAAAATTCTCAAATGACCTCAATCTCTGTGACCTTGAACGACCTTGATCATGACATTAAATGACCCCTGTGACCTCATGTAACTCTGGTCAGGGCCTCAAAGGACCTTAATGACCTCTACTAGTTTGAAAACAGTCCCTAATGTCTGGCACAGCAGCCCTCAGTGGTGGCCTGGCCACATTGAGGCCACCAGCAGTCCATGGTCAGGCTCCATTCTCCACCAGACTTAGGCACTGGCCCTATGGGGCTGTTAAAGGGTGAACAAGCCTTGCTGAGCACACCTTGGCTCCCCAGTTCCCAAATGATCTGCTGGCCAGGAATCACAGAGACAAGTTGAAATAAATCTTATTTAGGTTTATATTTTGTTTTAATTAAGGGAAAAAAAAAATAGTACTTTGCCCTTGTTGAGACGTTCGACAGCAAACTCACATTATGATGAAGAGTTGCTGATGGTGCACTGTTATTGGTACTTTTTGGGATGGGGGAGCAGGGGCCCAGAGGCTCTTCCCAGCCCCTGGTGCTGCCTGGGGGAGGTGAGGGGGCCTTTGGGCAAGTGCTGGGCTGAGAGCCAGGGGGAGGGGGAAGGATGGATGTTGGGCTTCAGGCTTCAAGTGTCCCCAAAGTTGGGAACTCAGAAGGGTGGGTAGTACAGCTCTGGAAAGCGTTGTAAGTGATGACTATAACTGACTTATGGCCTTATCAACAGCTGCGGGCTGCAGTGAGAGAAGCAGTAGGAGCTTTTAGCTGCAGGCACTGGGAAGCTGAGGACCTGGAGCTGAGACAGCAGAGCCGCAGGAGACACAAAGCCGGTAGAGTCTGGGGTGAAACCCCCGTGGGGCTGGTCTAGAGACTATGGAGGTGGGATGGCAACTGCAGGCTGGAGCTGAAATCACTCTAAGGGCTGGGATGGGGCTGTAGGGCTGGTGCTGCAGTGAGGACTAGCAGGTTGGGGCTGGAATATGGGTACAAGAGTGTTGTGGTGTGCTCCTGATTCCCCTTTATTTCCCTCACCATTGGTTTAGCCCTTAAGGTTCCCACCATCCCTCCTGCCCATCAAGTTAACCCAACCCTGTGCCCACTGTTCCCCACACTTGCCGGTTTGCTCCTGGCACTAGCTGGAGCCTGGGAAAACCCAAAGGAGCAAACTGACACAAGAGGTGTGCTGAAACAACACAGAGCTAGAGCTAAAACAAAAATCATACCCTGAGAACCAAAAGCAGCATCATGGGCCACTGCTGGGAAGATGTGGAGACAGAAGTGAAACAGAAGAGCTGGCAGTGAAATAAAGCTTGTGGGACTGAAGCTGAAATCACTGGGGCTGCAATGGGGACGGTGGTGCTGCAATTGCAGTCACTGTTCAAAGGGGATAGTGAGTGCAGACCTGGGAAGCGGTGGTGAAATGGGACACGTACCCAGGGGCTGGTAATGGAATAAAGATTACTGGGACGGGGGTGGAATAGTGTTTCTAGAGCTGAAGCTGAAACCACACAACCAGAGCCAGAAAAAAGAACCTGTTGTCTCAACCTGGAGCAGCTGCACCTGGCAAAGACAGAGAGAAAAGATGAGCTGGAAAAACTGAGCTGGCGGTGAAATAAAGCTTGTGGGTCAAGAGCTGAAATCACTGGGGTGGTGAAGGTGACGCTACGGCTGGAGCTCAACTCACTTTTAGAGTGGCGTAGGAAGTGTAGGGCTGAGGCAGAGACTGTAGGATTCACATGCTGAAATCACTGTAGGCCTGTGATATTGATGGTGGGGTTGGGTCTTGGGCCTGACAATGGGAGAGGGTGTGTTGAGCTGAAAAGGGATTGCTGTAAGATAGCTCCTGAAATGCCAGCACTGCTGGGATATTGCCTGGGTCTGGGATAGCCATTGCAGGGCTGGGGCTGTGCAATTGACTGTCAGGAAATGGACTGGGATTATGGGTGAAAATGGAAAGAAACTATAGAGCTGAGAAAGGGACTGTGGGATTGCCAGTGAAATGATGGAGGGGCTGGTATAGTGATGAGGGGGCTGCAATGGAGACTGTAGGGCTGGACCTGAAATCACTGTTGTGTTGGGATAGTGACTCCGGGGTGGGCTTCAGAGTGTAGGACAGATTCTGAATTGTTGCCAACGTGGAGCCAAGACAAAGACCCTGCCCTTTTGAAGCTGGAGAAATTCCAGCAGGCACAGTTGTAGAATCACACATCTAGAAACATCTCACTGCAGTCTTCTCCCCTAAGCTAACTTCAAATGGCTTCCTGTGATGGCAAATATTTACCATTCTCCCAAGCACCAATCCCAACACTTGGCTCTTGAAAGACAAGGGGACAAAACTCATCCTTGATGGAAAATAACTCCTCAGCACAGGGGATGTCCATATGTTCCCTGCAGTCTGCTCCAGGGGCTGCAAAAGATGGAGAACAAAGAAAACTCAGACTGCTACAACACCTGCCAAAATAGACCCTTCCCGTCACTCACCTGCCGTTTCCAAACTTGAGCACTGCATCTGCTCACGGTACTTAAAGATGACAAAACAGAAAACGTGACTACAGCTCAGAGCAGCAATGAACCTCACAAGTAGAAGCTCAGCAATGCCCCTCAGCACTGCTGCCCAAGATCACCTACAGGGACTGAGCTGCAGCCCCAGGGACACCCTAAGGCTCCCCCAGCCCCCATCCCAGCTGGGAATCCCCTGTCCCAGCCCAGCCCTGCAGAGCCCCCCCCAGAACCGGGAATTCCCACGGGTGCGTCCACCCGCAGGCAAAGAGGCTCC
>JBBMKD010000115.1:74018461-74100635 GCA_037834095.1 Argya squamiceps | reverse complement strand
TGAGTGCCCGTCCCGTCCCGCCGTGGGGAAAGCCGGAGCCCCGGCGGTGCAGGGCGGTGCTGCGGGGACACCGGCCCTGCGGGTGCGCCCCCGTGTGGGGACTCCTGCGAGAGGCACCGGGCTCCGGCCATCTGGGCTTTACTCTGCGGCGCCCCCGGTGTCCCGCCCCGGCCCCGCCTCCGTTACCACCCGGGCCCTGCCTCCTGGGGCTGTCCGGGACCCGGCCCGGAGCCCCATCCCGACCCCCGCCCCGGGCCCGCGTGAGCGAGGAGGGACTGGGACCGGCATCAGCCGAGTCCGGCGCTGCCCTTCCTGTTCCGGCTGCAGCCCCGCCGCGGCTCCGGACCCCAAATCCCACCGGTCCCACCAGAGCTCGGGGAATTTTTAGTCCAGCGCTGGCAGAGAATACTCATGGAGAAACCCCCAAAATAATGGAGATGGGGTCTGAGGGTAGGGGACGGTTTCTGCTGTAAATTAAAAACTCCTTGGTCAAAATAAAGCTGTGGAACTATTTCACAGCTTTGTTTTTTAATTTTATTTACATTTTTATTTCACAGCAGCTAATTTCCTCAGTAATTGTGGTTGAGGGAGTGATCCTCACCTCCGTGCTGCAATCACCAGTCATGCTTTTGGGGGGACTGTGGGCTTGGCTTGTGGGGCTGAAAAGCAGCTCTCAGAAGCTGGTAAGCAAACCAGTCTAGATTTAACTTTAGGAAGAAAGAAAAAGAATCCAACCAACAAAAACTTCCAGTGAGATGGCAGTGTGTAATTCTAGGGGCCTGAGGCGGCTTTGAGGTAGGTATTACTGAACCTGTTTTAAGAGAGGGGAAAGACAGAGCACACCAAGAGGAACAGTGGATTGTTAAACATAACTTGCCTCAGCTGCTGACAGCCTTCCTCTGTGCCTGACATGGCACTGCAGCTTCACAGCCCACGTTCTGATGCACGCATCAGACTTCTGTCTTGCACTGTCTTGCATTCCAGCTTGCTCCTCAGATGGAAAAGGTCAGGCAGCAGATTTAACAGAGAAGGAATCCTGAACTGCATTCAAGTACTACCCTAATCTTCCTCAGGACTGGGACCATAACTGGCAGTGAGGCTTCTTCCCAGCTGGGTGATCCCGTGTCCTGGGCTCCGCAGTGTGGCTGGATGCAGGCTGGACACACAGGTAAGGCTAGGGCTCAAAACCTGCTGGCAGTGAGGTGGAAGTTTGTTTTGGCAAGTGGTGTCACCTTGCTTGGATGCTGGGGAACAGGCCGGGGCAGAGCTGCAGGTCAGTGGAACCAGCCCTGCTCCAGCAGTGCTGTCACCATGTCACTGCACTGGGGCAAGCACAAATCCGTCACCTTTAATCTGCCACAAAACAGATGCAACTCAGACATTATAGATTAGGCATGCAACATGTCATAGGTAACAAAATGGATTAGATAGATAGCAGTGTATATTAAATAAATCTTTGTAAGTAAAAAAGAAATCACAGAAACAATTGCTGAGGAACATGTCTGCAGGCTCACGTCTAGAGCTGGTTGGGTTTTCTCTTACACAGCAGCAGCCAAATTCACCATGGACAGATCTTGCACCAGAAGGACATGTGCAGTGGGAAGGAGTAAAATCCCGTTATGTTTATGCTCAAGCCAGGTCTACCTTCCCTGTAGTACAGAAAGTGCCTTCAGAGTCGGTGCCATTAGAAATGAACAACCCCAGTGTTAATTAGGTTCATTAGCAAGTGCACACAAACAGGAGCCAGAACAGAGCTGTGTTCCAGAGTGCCAGATTCCATTCGGAACGCCTCCACTGCAAACAGGAATGAGGAAAGGATGGAAGACGAATCACTGTACAGAGAGAATGACAGGGTTCAGCATGTTCTCCTACAAGGCTTAATGCCAAACCCAGCCCAGATGCTTTGTAGCACATGTACAGCTTGGCAGTAACGAGGCCGTTTCGGCAGAACACAGATCTAGACATGCTGTGTCAGGGCTCAGCTGTGCCTTGACACTCTTTTCTAGTACTTATACAAAAATGCAACATCCAGCCCTTATTTCTGGATACAGAACAACAGTGATGTGCTTAATGAAGAGAGTTGCTTTCAAGAGACAGCCCGTGGAGAGAAAGCTTCCAACAGAGCTTTCTCCTACTCTCCTAATGATTTAGGAACACAAGGCTCAACGTACTTTGAAAAATAAGTCTGGTATGAAATTAAGAAAAATGCTCATTTTTCGAAGTATATGATATTTAATTGTAATGAAAATCTGAAAATGTCTAAATCAATTAGGAAGTAAACATGAGTTGTAATACTATACCTGTAAAATTATTAATTCCATTCATTGTCATTAGAAATTGTGTAAAATATTTATTAAGGGCTTTGCCTACAGAGGCACAACATAAATAGAGTAAGTCCTGCTGAAATGTGATCAGTTCGCAACTGCTGCGGGAACATCAGCAAGGCCACCCCCGGTGACAGTCCGGCCTCGGGGCTCCGCCCCCGCGCTGCCGGGGTTCGCTCCAGAGCCAGCGCCGGGCAGCTGCTGTGCCACAGTCCCTCCGAGTCCCGGGGGCAGCTGCCAAAGCCAGCAGAACGTGCTTGGAGAGGGAACGGGTGCTGCAAAGTTAATCCACCCCTTCAAACCCTTGGGCATTCTCCACGGCCATGAGGAGCTTCTCCCGCAGGTCCTCGAAAGATTCATACAGAGGTAAATCTAGGCGGTTAAAGCTGGGAGGGACAAGGAAAGAGTCACTGCATAACCCATGGAAAAACGGAGTTTGAAAGAACTAGAGAAGATTAAATAATTAGGGGTCTTGATTAAGAATGCAGCTTGTGGTTCACAGAGTTCCCTGCACACTTCACACCTGCCCAAGGTGAGCTCTCCAGTAACTGTGTGCTGCCTTCCCTTGCAAAGCTGGAAGCAGGAATTTGGTGAGAATCACTCAGGAGAGAAAAAAAGCCAATGGAAAGCCCCTCACTGTAGTTAAATGATGGAACACAATCTTTGTCAAAAGACTGATTTCTTGAGGTTCAGCAAAGATATTCTAGATTTAGAGGACAGATTCTTTGCTCTTTGGGGTGGAAAAAACATTAAACATCCAAGAGAAAATCTGCCAAAGGTAAAAGTTAGCAGAGAATTGGAACCCAAAGAGGATGGGTTGATTTTGGAGTGTGTTCAGGGCAGTATAGTTGTTTGTGCTTGGTGGGGTTTGTGCTTTTGTTTTCAGGTTTGTTTTTTTATTAAATCTCATTATTCTATAGAGTGATTAGTTTTATGGAAAGATCCCCAGTCTGTACTGATAATCTATAAAATAGTTTTCCCATTCAGCACAATTTTTCTTTAAAAACCTACATTCCTGAAATGTAACAGAGCAAGACAAATTTGTACTAAATGCTTTCAATGTTTGCAAAATCTATAAACTAGAGTTAAATTATCTTATAACCTTATATTTGTTTTGAATTCTCCAATTACGTACGGGGTTTTCTATGGCTGTTTCTATGGCTGATGTCTGACTTGCTGTAGTTCATTACATCCACTTACTAGGATGTGGGAAGTAAAATAATATCCTTCAGTTTGCCAGTCTGTGAAGGCACTGGGGACCCGCAGGATCAAATGCTGACCGTGGTCAGCAGTGTGGCCCTTATGGCAGGAGCAGCTCTGGAATTTATGCTTTGGTGACTTACCAGGTGTGAGCTCGGGGCAGCTTATCAGGACTTCCCCACTGCTCTATTGTAAACAGCTGAGGACCATTTGAACCTGAAAATGGAAACCATATGATACAGAAATTGCCAGACAGTACAGAGACTGCCTAAACAGCATTTTTTAACATGAAATGTTGGCATCAGTTGTGGGCTGGATTTGTCACCTGTAACAGGTACATTAAAGCACCACGAACGTGGTTCTTTCTTTCCAAGCCCAGTGAGTTGGTTTCAGAGCTTGTGTAATGCCAAGAAAGTGAGCTCAGGCATCAGCATTTAAAACTCAGTGCTATGTGGGGCTCAGAGGTTGGCTGGGCTCCCATCGTGCCACCAGCAGCTCACCATAAAGTTCAGCAAATCCGTTCATAGGCACACGTGACGTCCCGGTCACAAACTGCAGGAGCCGGATCCGTTTCTCAGCATCCATCAGCAGAACAGCCTGTGGGCAAACGGACACCACTGGCCTCAGCCTCCTGCCCTGGCCTGGGTGGGCAGGGCTAAAGAGCAGCCCAAAGCCAGCAGCAATCACCTGTTGTACCAGCCAAGCCCCAGGACACAACGGGTTGTCTCCTCTCCAGCTCCCATCTGGGAGCTGCACCTGCCCTCACCTGAGTGAGGAGGAACAAGTCCTGCCCCCAGCACAACATCCCCCATTCGTAGCAGTTTTCATGAGGAAAAATGATTGCAAAAAAGAGCAGTAACTTTCACTTACAGGACCAGTCAGAGGTGGTACCCAGTCTTACCTTCCAGAACCACTGGATAACGGGATGATTTGGGCAGTAACCATTTTTGTAGATGGTGTGTTGTCTCCAGTCATTGACATCCACGTCACCAAGGCCACACATCAGTAACTGCAGGGAAGCAGGAGGGCGAGATGTTAAGGAGTGTGTGTTTCCCTGCACTCACAGGGTAACGAGGTGTCACTGTCCCTCAGGGCTCTGACCTTCAGCCATTTATGCACACACAGGGGAGAGTCTGAGCTTCTTCCCAGAGTATTCCAGTTACTGGAGAATGCCTGCACACTGCCATAATGTGACAGCAACTTCCATGTGTTTGCCTCAAATGTGACTGGCAGAGGCAGGATGCCACTGATCCACTAAAGCTACTTCCAGGCTTTCAGAGGCACACCCCCAACCACCTCCCTGACTAAGTGCAGTCCTTTGCATGTCATGAATAGATCTATTAATTAGGAAGAAACATCTAATTTCGAACTCTGAGCCAGGCAGCTGTGTCTGTACATTCCCTTAGGGAGAGGGATGAATGACTGAAGAGCCCAGAACATGGCACATCTGTCAGAGAACTGTCAGCTTGGGGCACCAAATTGACTCACCTCCAGTTCATTTTCATCAAAAATTTTAATCAGATCAATAGGAAGCAGTTCTGTGAACCCCTAAAAAGAAGAAGAGCAAAGTTAAAACTCTCATCCCATATAAATCCTAATTAAAAACATCCATGACCAAATTACTTCAAGCTCAAATAATTGGACTTGAAAGAGAATGACCTTATTCTCATAAGGGGAAAATGATATATTCTTACACAAGATAAAACTGTACAATCATAAAACATAAGTATTCTATTTGCATTTTGTGCCAAGCTCCCTGCTCCCTTTACACAGACACCAGTGGGGAAGAAATCCGTCTTAGAAAAAAAATTCCCTATTTTTGTGGAAGAAAGGAGCTGAAGAGCCTCACCTCCAGAAAGGCATTCATTTGTTTCTGCACTCTGTTGACAAACCGCCACTGGATGACCAGGCTGCAGAAAGAAACAAAACCCCATCAGAAAAACAAACTCATTAGCAGGTCTCAGCCAAGTGTTCAGAGGTTTCAGCAACCCCAAGTGCTTTCAATTTGTCATTTACAACTTCAGCAAGTTCAGGTAACTGAGCAGCTTTCACCAGTTGTTCCAGTTTATTTGCTGGTGACTGATGGAATTTTGAAGAAACAAACCAGAAACCTCAGTGACTATGACCAAATCACAGTGGGAATATTTTCACTCCTGTGGGTACCTACGTGAGCATACATTTTATTCTTCCAGAGCACTGAGTAATTAAAAATTCCCTGCAAAGTCTGCAAGCTCTGAGGAGAGCTGTCAGGACATAGCACCTCACCTATGAATAAAGAAATAAACTGCAGCATCAAAGGGACACCTTGCTTTCAGTACCAGCCACCCACAGCACAAACACCTCACAGGTGCAGGCATAAAAAATCAGTTCCAGGCATGGAATTGGGCCAGGTCCAGGCATTGGAAATGAATTCCCAATTTGCATGAATGCAGCAATTTTAATGCCTTTCACCTTGGAGAAGGCCGTGATGTAAAATGCCAGCAGGTATAAGTGAATTTAGCATTTTACATCCTGGTAGGCGGAAAAACTGAGAAAGCTGAAAATTAAACCTAATTTCAGATTTGGCCAATTTTTGGTAGGAATGTGGCACTGGAATCCTGGCTCTGGTCTGTGGCTGGCAGAGGAGAACAAATGGGATGAGGGCCAGGCTGGAGAGCACCTTCTGGCTCATCTGAACTTGAGCCAGATGTTGGAGAAACACGTTTCCATGGGGGGGAATTTCAGGAGAACAAAGCATGTAATTTACTTTACTCTTTGTTCTTATATTTGACTGGATATAACCAATGTTAACAGTAAGATTTTTTTTTTCCAATGATCCCTGATGGTCTTGTGCAGTACAAACTACAGGAATTGCAGCAGGGTCAGTTGTGAGTACAACTGGTGTATTCCAGGTGTGTTCTATAATGATACTTACTCAATGTATTCCCGCTTGTTTTCATTTGTTACCATGATTTCGGACCCATTGGGCTTCAGGTCCACTTGATATGTCTGTATGTCAGAAGACCAAAAACCTGTTATTTGAGGACATCTTTGTCCCACTCTCCCTGAGCAGCATTTTACAAACAGTATCAGGAAATCATTAGTAAATTGATTTACACTTTTGAACAAACTTGTGCTGACAGAAGGGAAAACTGGCAGAGAGAAGCTGGCTATTTCCTAATAATTTTTTAAAAATTATTATTTAAAATAATAAAATTATATATTTATATAAAATATTACTATGGAATATATACTTTAAATTATAGTAGTTATTATTTATAATAAAAGAAGATAAATCACATCTTGAAACTGCCCAAAGTCAAGCAGTGTATTACAGAACCTCTCTATTCTGTGGCTTCAATATTCTCCCTAGTTCTCCATAACCTTATGTTGCTTCAGGAAAAAGGCAGTAAGCACTGGAAAGTGGATCAGAATGTTTTTGACAGGACATTGAGTACATGGTTTGAAAATGTTGATGTCAGTTTTTATAAAAGGCCCTATAGTCCCCAGGTCCAGTTGCACCTGGAGCCAGGATCTAGGTCTCAGAAGTAAACAAAGGGAAGATGCTAAAAAAGGTTGTAAAAGCCTCTAAGCAAATAAATTTAATTTTATGTCTATAACATTTTCATTTGTAATGGAGAAAGTTACCCACAGACTGTGACCCTTTTAAACCTGCTGCCTCTGTGACAGGCACTACCAAGAGGACCTCCCTGGCTTCATTCTGCCCCTCTCCTCTGAGAACACCTTCATCCTCAGAAACCCAAACAATCCCTGGGCTCAGAGCATGTCCCAGCTGGACTGGGGGACACCTTTACTCCTCTTTGTTGCAAGTGTTTTACTCAGCTGCCTATCTGGCTTGTCCCAGAGGTGTCACGGCTCCCTGACAGGAATGTGGCACCCCCAGTCCCAGCCGGGAGCACAGCGAGGTGGAGGCTGGCCACTGCATTCACCACCACAAGACTCTGCTCAGTACTGAGGTCCTTGTTGGCAATAACCAGTCCTAAGGTGTAAATAACCTTTACATACCTGTCCAAAGTTTTCCTCATCTATGCAAAACATGAGATCCAGCTCTGTAGGGTCATTTTCCAGGATCCACTTCAGAGAGTTGTAGTATTCACTATCCTAGGGGAAATCACAATTAGGAAGTTTGAAAATGGGCAATTAGTGCAGAGTTCTAGAAACCCACGGGCCTGTGAGCACTGGCATGGGGTAAATGGGGTCTTACCACTGACTCCATGTCCTTCAGCGTTATGGGCTTCCCCAGCATCATCTTGTAGAAAGGTCTGATGAAGAAGCCTGCGAGAGAAAGAGAGAGCGTTACCTGCCCTGCTCTGCACATTCCACAAAGGCACCACCCCTGGCATCTCCTGTTACCTCCTGACTGTAACACTCCTGCAGCTGTAACAGCATCAGAGCAGCTTATGTTTATTTAGGCATAGAAAATCCCATTTTTCAGTTTCAGTGATTATCCACTAACTACGAGACTCCACTGACCACCCTAACATTAATGGCAGAGAGACCCAAAAGCTGGGGAATTGAGCTCAGGGCACTCTATCCCATTTAAAATCACTACTCCTCTCTCCAAGGAGTTGCCTGAAAACCAGGCTGGTGAGCTTCCTCTGCTGCACCAGGGCTCAGGAAAATCTGGTCAGTAATGTCTGCCTGGTGTGAGATTTCAAAATGCAGCAGAAATTGTTATTAAATAATTCAGCAATAATTTTACATATCAAAATATGCTGCAGTTGACCCCCCCCCCCAGTTTGGCTGCAGGTTTGCATGGAAATGACTGATACAAATTCCATGCTTTTCCTCTAGGGACAGTGCTCATGCTGGTTCTGGAGTTTTAACGTGAGCGGAGAAAGGAGCAAAGCTTTGTATGAAACCCACTGATTGAGCAAGACACTGTAACTTTATAAATCACCACTCAAGTCTCAAGAGTGCCAGTCCCAGACTGTCCCCAGAACCTGGGGCTCTCAAGGAGATGCATTTCCTTCCCCACAGGCCAGAGGCAGCAGCAGAGCAGGAGCAGGACTCACCGTCCAGCAGCTTCCCGTGGTACACGGCCAGGCCGGCCACCCGGCCAATGAACGTGAAGTACGACAGATGGTCTTCATTACAGAGACCTGAATTAGGATTAATCTGAAGTGTGTAGTTGTCCCTTTTTTGGGGAAAGAAAAAAAATAGCTAAAGGACCAAGTCTTCAAATAAGCAGACACTCAGATATGTTAATAAATAACTTGTGCTTAGGGGCATCTCCCTTCAACAGCACTGTGGGGCTGTTGTCCAAGTCCTTTCCAGGCTGTCCCACCACAGAGCCACTGAGGGCTGACAGGGCAGCAAACCAAACCCGCTGTGAGCAGGAGATACCCCCTCTCCCTTGCACTAAGGGATTGCTCCAAGATTTTAAAGGGCAGCCCCCAGCTCAAAGTTCTGGGAGGCCACTGCTGGGGAACTGCTGCAGTGTGAACCAGCAGCTGCATGCCAAGCTTGCTGTACAGCAGTGCTGCAACTCTGGGCAGCAGAGAAAGAGGCTTTTCTGTGACACTGCTCCCTTCACCATTACTGGCCTCAGAAACAGCACTTTTGCTGTCCTGGATGTTGTCTGAGCAATGGAAATGTTTTCTGGGTTCTCAAGGACAATTCCAGAGGCCCTCTGAAGGGCGGCAGGAACAGGGCAGTGGGGCTGCCCAGGGCACCCTGGGAAGGAGGAGCTACTTCTGCCCAGAGCAACTGTGCCTCTTATGCAAAATGTAATGTATATCCCTTGAGAATACAAATATTTAATGGACACTTACGTTGCTGAGTATTCAAAGAGACCATAGTAAGGGTTAAACATCTCCTTGGACAAGAGGAAAAACCATTCTCTGGCCACACCTCCATAGTCAAGTCCTTTTTCTGACTCAAATTCAATCCAGAGTCTGGCTTTTAGTACATCAGGTCTCTTCACGGACATGATTCTTCTGTAGGACTCCTCAAAAATGTTATTTCTGTGTAATTTCATCTCAAATCTGTTGGGTATGTCAGCCTGTGTCAAAGAAGATCAGATTATCCTTGTTAGTCTCAAGAAATAAGTCTTTGGGCAAATTACTGACTGGTAACAGCTCAGTGACATATCAGACACCTGATCTTCCAGTTCCCCATGTTTTTATTTCCCAGTGCTCTCTCAGTCCACAGGTTGAGAGCGTGGGGGGAACTGGGCCAGTTCCAGAACAGTGCTGCAGATTTCTGTGGTAAATATTTGATGAAAACAACAAGAAAAGTATCACACAAACAAACCAAAAAAGGAGAAAGATTGACTGTGCTCTACTTTAAGGGCATTTGCATTTATCTAGAAAAATGTAAGTCTTAAAGACTTAGAAAAGCTTTTTGTTGAGAAACCCATCAACTTCAAACTTTGCTGAGTATTTTTGGTTCCTACTTGAGCCCCTGAGGAGCAGCACAATGGAGTAACCTGGCAGGTGTGTCCTGCAGCCCCCCGGTGCTGGTTCTACTCACAGGTTTCTTTAACTTCTTGCGGAAGTAGTCGTATTTCTGCTTGAACTCCCTGGAGTATGGCACGGCCTGTGGGGAGCAGCGGGAGCACACGTCATTCCAGCCACTCAGCACTTTGATACTCACATGCTGAAAAGGGATTGACAGCCCTGCCACCCACACTCTGTGCTATGGGCTCCCCTCAACCCACCCAGGAGGGACAGCAGCCAGGAGAGATTGAAAAATCCCTCAAATAACACCATTTTACTCTGAAGATGACAGGACTTTACTACAGCCATTAAATAATCTCTCTACATGTTTCCTTTATTTAAACACAACGTGAAAGGCAATTTAAGTAATTCTGTTTGTCATGGCACCAGAAATACTATGATTGAAAGCATTCAGATGCATCTTTAGTGCTTCTGTGAAATGGATTAGCTCCTGCTTTTCCTTAAAAACCAACAAACAAACCACTGTCAGTCACTCAAGGGGACCATGATCATTTCATTTCCTTCAAACAAACTTTCTCAATAGTCTCTCTCATTTATGCTCAGCATTTCTGGGGAGAGGCCTATTAGCAATTTGCAGAGTGCTGTGTGTGAGGATCTCCAGTTTTAAATGCCTCATAAACTGGTAAATCCCTCCAAAAGCAGCTGTGGTCAAACAAGTGACTATTATTGATATTATTACATTACATATTACACTATTGATATTATAGTAATTAATTAATACATCAATATTACATTATTGATATTATATTAAGCAACTGGAATTATACCATGCAGCAGGCTCATTGGCTGTGTCCTGAAATTCTTAAAGGTCCCAAGGATTTATCCAGAATAAAAATGTACTCTTGGCAGCAGACATCTTGAGATTGAAAGTCTGATCACCCAGAATACCATAAAATGGCATAACTCAGCATAAAACTAGCATAAAAAGTCAAAGAATGGCTCTTTGATGTTTTTAAAATTTGATACTGAAGTAAAATGCTGTGTTTATTTTTTTTCTAAGGCTGATATTCTGAAACCTATGTCTACCTGCAGGTAAGTCTCTTAAACTGACTGACCCATTTTTTGTCTCTTTTGCCACTTTGAATTCACATAGGCCCACCTCCCTCCTCCCAAGCATAAACAGCTTTTTATTGTCCAGAGATCCCAAAATAAACAGAACAGTGTGTCAGCTCAGTAAAATCCTACTGTCAGTAACGACCCAGTTAATGGGTAAATAGCAGCACTTCTCCATAGGCACCCCCAAACCCTGAACAATCTGGGAGGCTGCCAGAACTTGGTGTGACATTCCCAGCTTCTTTTGATTTAGGATGTGGACCAGCAGAGCTCCTGCTTCCCAGGCTGCCCATCCCTGATCTGCTGCTGTTCCAGCTGGACCCGAGTCAGGGCATTTAATAGAAGATCCCACAGCAGTACTTACTGGGCCCGTGATGGCTGGGTTCTGCAGCCTGGGGTCTTCCCACTGGGTAATTTTATTATCTGCAAATAAGAAAAGAAATTATCCCATGGCTTCTCTGGTACCACAGCGTGAATTTCTGTTGGTTTTTTCTCCCTAGCACTGCTCATTTCTGTCAGGGTTAGCAAAGGCTTGTGTCCCCCACTCTCCCCAGCCCCAACACACTGTTTAGTTGAAAACATTCACTCAAAAACACAGAACTACCCCAGAACCCAGGGAACTTGCACTGCTTTGATGGCAACGTCTGCAGGAGTGAGTGAACATGTTCATTTGAACGTGGGCTGGGCTTGGAGATAGGTAAATAGGCACGGCCTGACAGGTGAAGGAACCAAAACTTTTGGCAGTGACACCCTAGGTTACCATTTGGAAATCTTACATAGACAGCTGGAGTATCATACATCTAAATTTGGAGGGAATAACATTTTTCCTAGCCTCTGATTTGATGAGAAGGTAAAGGGAGGCAGAACTGTCCTGTTTTGGTGCAAGAGAATCACCCATTTATGACCAACGGAGATGCTGGCAGGGGCACACCACAGCCCAGTTCTTTCCATCTACAGCTTTGAAGAGCACCAGGAGGTGACAGGAAAGATTCTACAGGACCATGGTGGGACCCCCCTTCCCTGCTTCCAGCCAGCTGCTCCTCCCAAGATTCTGAACACGACGGAATCACAACAAAACAATGGTGTTGCAACAGCAAGACAGTGCTCCAAAGCCCATCCCAAGTGCCACCTGGTGTTGGTCACCCATGGCCTGCCATCCCTCCCTTTGTTACAGACACTGCTCTGGGCTAGGAACTGGGTAACAGGAATCAAGATTGCGTTTTCCATGTTTCTGGAACTGGAAAAGCCCTGTAAGTTTTGAGCATCCCAAGCTGGTTTAAGAGGGACTGGAATGTTAACTGGAGAAAATTCTAAAGGATTTCAAGCATATTTCAAGACATTTGATCTATTAGTTAATTTAATAGTAAAATACTATTTCATTTCCCTTCACATATTCAAGCTATTTATCACTTATGGGAATGCTGGAGGGCTGCCAGCCTGAGCTCCAGGGACCCCAGAGATGCACGGAGCAGAGGTGCTGCCAAGGCGGGACACACAGCCCAGCCCTTTCCATTTTCAACCCTCCACTGGAATTCCCTTCTACAAAGTTCTCTGCTCACCCTCTTGCCACCAGCAGCCATAAATCACAGTGCCAGTTTTCTGTGAAATCAGAGGTAACACAACTGGAAATGACTGACAGTGTGCCAGCTCTTTGCTCTCTGGACTTCAGAGTGTGCAACAACACCAACAAATATAAGTCTAAGTTCCTTTTCAGAGTTTTACAGGGACTTCATATTAAAAATGGTGTTCCAGGGCTACAAGGGTCTGGCATGAACCTCTCCACCTGGAACTGCAGCTCAGGATTCTTTGTCTTATCCCAAGTGGATAACAAACTCATTCTTTTTGAAGAATGTTTTCAAGTCTCAACATTTTCAAAAATTTTAATAATTTGAGTCTTCCCACCAATACAATTCTCTGTCATAAACCAGACTCTCAGGCCTTAGAGGATTCCCTCTTCTCCCTGCCTTTCCAAGGGGCCCACTATTTCCCTGAAGTTTGGAACCCCCTGCCAGATACAGAACTCTCACAGCCAGACATTCCCAATGCTGATGGCATCACAAGGGTTACTCCAGGTTGGATTTAGGCACTCCTGTCAACTGAACATCACAGGGTGAGATAACTCATGACCAGGTGCTGGTATTTTTCATGCCTTTTTCAACCAAAATTCTACTCATTATTCCCATTCTGAATAACACTTTGCAATTCTCCTTACACAGCCTCTTCCTGCACACTGCAGTGGCCACTGGCCAGAGTCACTTTGACTTCCCATCCCTTTCCTCTCCCTCCTCCTGCCCTGCTGCTCTCTGCTGAACTAAGGAGTGCTTCCCCTAATTCCTTGTGTAAATCACTGATGCGTATTGTGAATATCACCCTGTGCTGGTGGATGTGGACAGGCTTTGTATCCATCCCCCTTGTTCCATGAATCACTGGTAACTGTTCAGAAAATGGTTGCAGAATGGTTGTTTCCCCTTCTGCTCCCTTCCAACAGGTAGACAGCACGTGCCTGGGAGGCTGCCAGGAATGGCAGCAATGTTTGTGTGCTGCAGGGAACAGGGAACATTGCTGTGTCCATGGAAGGTGAAGTGCCTGGGGCAGCTGAGGGCCCAGAGAGGCAGGGAAAGGGGTTCAGTGTCACACACAGCCTCTGGTACCACTGACACCCGTGTGCAGCATCAGTACTCAGTGGTTCTGCTCCCTGTGTAACAGCAGAGGGGCTGTGCTGGCTGCAGGGGATTTCTGCAGTTTGTCCCAAGGATGAGAGAAACATTTCAAAAATAGGACAAACAGCATTGGAGAACTCTGCAGCAGTTACAAAATGTGGCAGGGAAGCAGGACATGGCCAGCAGCTGACTCTGCCAGACTTGTCCTGCTGGTTTTGTGTGCTGGCAGTGGCACAGCCCCAGCCCTCCAGGCCCCTCAGCCCAGCCACCACAGCAGTGCTCGGGTGCCAGGCTGGGGCCAAAGGGGCATTTGCTGGAAACAGGCAGCATCACCAAAAGCTTCCCTCAACTTTTGTGAAAAATGCTATATAAGCAGCTAAATCCACTCAGATCAAAAGAGGCTAGAGGGAGAATTCAGATGCACATAAATTTCGTTTCCTAACAGTTACAAATTCTTTGAGGAAGTCTAATTAATGTATGACTTTAGCATTCCATTTTAAGGACTAACACATGCTCAAATAGCTTTAGGAGACTGAAAAATTAAAGAGTTTTAAGAGAGATTGGGAGGCTCAGCAGTTACACAAGTGTATTAATGGGACAGTTTTATCCTGTGACTCCTTAGTGGCAGCAGCTTAGTATCATTGGCCATAGTTACACTTCCAGATCTCTGTTGGGAAAAACAATTACAGAAGGGATAAAGGATAATAACTGTACTGAACTTTGGAAGAAGTTTATCGGGTGCTTGACAAGTGTATTATCTCTAATGTTTAGTTAAAAGCATTCATACCACTTCAAAATTGGTGTTACTTTAAAGGCAGCCTCTTAATAATGACTTAATGCTGTCATCTCTATGGATGAGCGTGGGAGTCAGTGATACTGAGGGACAAACCTAAATCTGTCAAACTTGGGTAAGTTTAGGTTTTAACTCTCTGTGCACCCTCCTCTGACGGTTATGGGAGTTAGCTATGGTTGTGAAGAAATGTCTCATTATAAGTCTTAAAATCTTGGAAAAAACCAACGAAAATAAATAAATAAATAAATAAATAAATAAATAAATAAATAAATAAATAAATAAATAAATGCGAGAAGACCCAGCCCAGCCTTTTTGGGCTGCTTTGTTTCCAAACACCAACAAAACTCACACAGCAGTTCTGAGATGCTCTAGGAAGACAAATCTACAATGAAACATCACTTACACTAAAACTCCACTAACAGAACTGGAGAATATTAATGGGCTGGTGCAGTTTCACATGCTCTAAATAGGAAATAAGATCAGAATCAGCACTGCCACAGACCTGAAAGCAGAGGAAAGTACTTCTCAGTGCTAATTGCTCCACTGCCTATATGTGGAGCTGTGGCTACAGGATCTTTTCTCATCTTATTTTCTATTCCTAGTGTATATTTTAATTTATTAAGTGCAAATAAGCCATGGGATCATCAACAACAACAACAACAAATCCAAAATATCAACAAGAACAAAAGAAACCACAGAGAGGAAATGTTAATGCTTCACAAGTCAGAGAGGGACAAAGCTTGATGAGCCAATTAAAGCAAGCTTCCAGTGAATGTACAGTACCGTAGGAGGGCACTAAGTCTCTGGTATCAATGTCTCCACATATCAACACCTGGCTTCCTAAATGAAGAGTAAAATCACAAAGCTTTCACTTCAATACTCAGTACCTCCCTTTGTCTATTTGCTCTAGTACCTGAGTGTTTACTTACTATGGTCTATATAAAACGTTCTTCCATCCAGGTGTATTCTTTCTTCCCAGCCAGGCTGGAAATGGGAAATAAAAACAAAGAAAAGAGAGAGTAAGTGAAATGGTATCAGCCTGGCACAGCCTGAAGCAGTGCACTGCCCATACCTGCTGGAGTTGTCTCAAAGATGCTCATGAGTAGGAAACCCCAGGTGACCAGACACATAATGGCAAGGCCAGAAATCCAGGCAGCCTCAGACCTAGATCTTATATAGGTGACTGCGTAGGGAATGTTTTTTAAAGCTTGGAAGTGGAAACCTCTTGCCTCAGGATTCCCACCCATTTCCTGCTGTGAGCAAACAATCACAGAGAACAGATGGTCCATCGTGGCTTGGTTTGAAAGTTTCTGCTCCTACTTCTGAGAGCTGTGTGGGTTACTCACTGTAAATGTGTAACCCAGGCTCCCTGTACAGTGGGACAAGAATGTCCTAACCTAGTGCTCAGTGCTCTCCTTTTCATCCGTTCCCTTTTCTCATGTCCCAGGCGCCTGCAGTGCAGAAAGGAGAGCGGATGGCAGGCTGTAGGGACAGGCAATGCTGGCCAGCCTGGGCTGCCAGAAAATACACAGGAGAAATTATTTCACTTCAGTCTCCTTGGAGAAACTCGTGTTAAATTCTGTAGTCATCCCAACCTCACTCCAAACCAGGAGGTTTAGCTGAGGTGAAATGTGTTACTAATGATCTGTTGCTGGTGACATGTCAGGCTACCCTGGTTTCACTGCATGTTCCACCCCTTGTAGTTACCAGAACAAATTGTAATTGGCCCTTCAGTGCCTCCAAGGTTAACACACGCCCCATGTACCTGGACAGCTGCAAAAGCACAGCTGTTTCCTAAAACCAAAGAGCATTCCTGCTGCTGTGACCAGGAATGTGTCAGCTTTGACACATTCCTCTCTGCCTTTAAGGTCTGGGAGTATTTTAAAAGCAAAGCAAAGCTCTGCATTTGACATGTGTGCAAATACCCATTATACTTCGATTACAAGTATGGCAAAACTTCTGACATTAAATTGATTATCTGCTCTGCAAAATATAGAGGTTTCATTGAAAATCAAAACTTATTCTGATTTCTAAATGCTAGAACATCCTGGTGCACTGATAGATCTTCCTTGGCACAATCTCTTCTGTTTTCCCTAAGCAGTAAATGATTATCTAAAAGCACAGTCAGAGACACTGCCCAGATAAGTGTGTGCAGAGCTCAACCCTTCAGTGGCACAGAAAAAGGCCATGAGTTAGAGCCTCCTGGGCTGTCTCTGGAGGGCCTGGCAAGCCCCAGCACACAGCAGGGCTCCAGAGCCTCTAAGGAGGGCTGCAGCAGCCTGTGCCCAGAACAGAGCAGAGCCCTGGCACAGCAGGTGGAGGTTAGAACACAGGCACAGCATCACTTACAGGAAGAGGGCCCAAGTCATTGGGGTTCAGAGATGCTTTGGATCTCAAATGCACCGGAAACTTCAGCCGTGGATCCTCCTGGAACATAGGTATGCAACTGTGAATCCAACAGATCAAGGCAGATCTACAAAGTCAAGCACAGACTTATCTAGAAATCCTCCTATGATACATTATTCTTTTATTTCTGGAGAATAAGACAACATGCCTTACTAGGATTCCTACAGTGCAATGAATTTTCCAATGCTGAGTGAGTTAGGGTGATGTAAGACCCGACTCCATTAAAGGTGTGCTATGTCCAGGGATACGCTTCAAAAACCACAGGCCTGTCCTTAGGATGCCTGCACTCCACAAGGCTTTTACATCCACGCCCACACTTTTGTCTCCTAAAAACGCCAGGACAAGTGCCCTGCTGAGCCAGGGCGTGCACAGGAAGACAGAGATGTGCCCACGGCCCCGAGCCCCGGCTGGAGCCCCTTACCCAGGTGGTGGTCTTGGTGTTGTGGTCGATGAAGAAGGGGCGGCCGTTGGGGGCGATGCGCATCTCCCAGCCCGGGGGCAGGAAGCTCTGGGCCCCCTTGTGCTGGGGCTTGGGGGAGTTGTAGGGGGACGGCTGCGGGGACTGAGGGTTGGAGAGGGTGTCCTTCACCGCCCTGCGCACCGGAGAGTCCTTCATGCCCTGCGGAGCGGGAAACGGCACCGTTGCTCACACGCCTCTGCGGCTGCACAACCAACCCAACTTGGCTTCACAGCAAATAGCTTTTCGTTCCAGATGCAATTCATACTAGAATTAAATGCTAGGACTGATTTACCAGAACTTAATTAGCTCTATCTGTGCCTCCTAACATGCTCAGTCTTTTGCTGTGAAGGACATGGTGTTCTGTGCCTTCCTCTGCAATTTACACCTGACTGTACCTTCCTCTGCACCTGCCCTGGATGTGTCCATATTTCATTTTACCAAGGAAAAGACAAAAGCAGTGTTTCGTGCTTTGGGGGCAATGTATCTCATTTACAAGAAAGCCTTTCAGTGCAAGGCCGTGTGAGCCACAGCTCTTCAAACTCTTAAGTGTGAAGAGGGAATCTAAAGAACTGCCTCTCTTCAGCACAGTCATGAATAGCTGAGGCAAGAGTTTGAATCACGCCATCAGAAGTCAAACATGCACAGGCTTTGGTTGTGTGAGGAGCCACTTCAGCTATTCTTTAGCCACGTCACAGTGCACATCAGTCCCCAGCATTTGGAATTGTTTTGAAAGAGACTGAAAAGAAATGCAGGCCCTGTTTGAAGGCCACGGAGTGAGGGGCTCACCTCGAGCGGTGCTGACAGGGTGACCGTGGGGGAGCTGAGGCTGCGGGGCCGCCGGATCTGCGGCTCACTCAGGTGGTTGCTGCTGCTCGTGCCCGGCCCCACCATCCCGTCCTCGGCGAGCTGTGCCAGAGCAAAGCCAGGTCACAAACATCACAAACGCTGCCCATGCCCACGTTAAAACTGATGGCTTTGTTATCATCACTACTGTCCTTCTTAACCATATTTCCTTCCAGGCCAGGTACTTAATGTAATTCCACTGGAAGGACCAAGAACATATGGTTCTATTAATGGCTTGAGCCAACTTTCAAATTCAATTGTAAGAACACATTTGCTTCCTTTTAGGAGCTCTTCTGCACCTCTGGAAATTCTTTCCCTTGCAGCAATCACCTTAACCTGCGCCTTGACACAACTAAAAGAAGTTACCAAAACCATCCCAAATTGCTGCAGCTTTTTATGATTCATCTGTATTATCATGATAAGGATGACTTAGGATTTTTCCTTTAAATTTCATATTTCTGGAAGCTGCTGCAACTGCAATGCCCCTCAGCCAAGCCAAGTGTTTGCCCCCTGGACGCAGCCCGGTACCTGCATGATGGGCCGTGTCCACGTCGTGGTCCGGTTGTTGTGGTTCACGTAGTAGGTCCGGCCCTTGGCATCCTTGCGCTCCTCCCAGCCCGAAGGTAAGCCAGGCGTGGTGTGCACGTAAGCCACAGAAGGCTGCTCAGGCAAGAAATCACTGAATTCTTATTTTATAATAGCTAAAAAACATTTCAAAGTCTGTCGTTTGTAAAAAAAGGCAACTTGTTAACCCACGTGCCTCTTAATCACAACAACCATATGGAAAAATCCAGTTTCTCATTCAATTTAATTCAAGCTCTTTGTCATGTGCCTTTGAATCAAATAATTTTTTTCCCAAGAGATCTTTTGGGTCATTTTGACACAGATTCAACAAACAGACAAGTTTATATGCCCTCAAACATTCTGTTACACATAATGACAAAAAGGAACTCTACATTTTAATGAGTTTTCCTTAGAAGGCTGAGATTTCTTCCTTTTACAGGATGGACAAGTAAGAGTTAAATAACCATGCAGTCAAGATCTCCCAAGTCCTGTTCTCTTCGTTACCCCAGGCTGTCTTGAATCAGTTGCCACAAACTACTGTGGGTTTGGAAACTTAATTTTAACCATTTTTACTCTGTCACAAATGCTGCACTCAAGGCTCTGTGTCTCAATGACATGAGACAACCCCAAACTGGAGCTTCAACTTCAGCATGACAAAACCTTTTAGTAACAGCTCCACAAGTTCTAAGAGAAGCATCCAGGTAACAGAAGAGTCACGTGCTGTTGCCCACAGGAACCGTGTCCCTGTGTAGCTGACATTCTCTTGTGTCCTTCCTGTCCCCAAAATACCCAAGCACAAGTTCCTACACACCAGCTAGGAACTGGAACCAGGTGGCATGAAGGAGCTGCATCATTCAGAGGCTGATGCACTACAAGCTCTGGGGTTTTGCCATGAAACAGTAAAGGCCTCTGAAGGCTACTGCTGGAATCCAGGACACATTCTCTTCCTACCCTCTATATTCCTTGCTCCAGAGCAAGAGAATGAACTTAATTCTTGTTCTTGCTTTGTCTGTCAGAGCAAGCTCTTTCCCAGAGCAAGTGCCAAAGGCAATGCAGGTGCTGTTTAAGAGCAGAGCACAGCTGACACAAGGAACTGGAGAACTGCAGGGATAATCAAGAAAGGAAAGGAAAAAAGACACTGGGTGGGTCAGGATGCTGACATATTCCAACAGGGAATAGAAAAGAGAGGGAAACAGATGAAGAATCCAAGTAGAGACTCTCTGACTCATTTCTTTCTCTCCTCAAGAGCCAAGGGCTGTTTTCCCTATGTTGGTTCACAGAGCTGACAGGCAATGCCAACACCTTGCCCAGGCTGTGCCAGTGGTTGCCAATCCATCAGTCAGTGCTGCAAACACTTCACAGTGTCTCAGTACAACTCCTGTGGGGAGAAGGACACTCCTTCTGGGCCTGAGCCTGTGGCTCCTGCTCCAAGGAGGGGGTTTGCAGGGATTCTGAAGGCAAAACCAAGGTGACCAGAGACCTCTACTGCTGACAGGTTGTTGGTCTGCAAGCCTCAGGTGCCCAAAGACCCAAGAGAATGCAGCCTTTGAAGACAAAGAATTGAGACCACAAATCCTGTCTAAGTCCCAATTCCTCCACAGATCTGGGACTCTGGGTGTAAATGCTGAACAAAGACAACGGGGTATTAGTGACTGCAGCATGGTGAGGTAAAACATCTTGGTACAGCTGCACTAATGATGAGTCACCGACGTTTGAACTCAGTTGTTTGCAGGAAAATATGAATATTTTGCTGTAAAAAGTCTAACCATGATAAGATGCTCTGCCAAGGAAGTACCACTGCAGTGCAGGCTCATCTAGCACAATTAACTAACACTAATGAGTCAGACATTTTATTTAGACTTTGCTACTTGCAGGTATGCTCATCTGGTTCTAAAATTAAAAAACAGTGAATATAGACAGTATTACAGAAGGATGCATCAACACCCAAAGTAAG
The DNA here is from genome assembly GCA_037834095.1 of Argya squamiceps. Taxonomy (NCBI): domain Eukaryota; kingdom Metazoa; phylum Chordata; class Aves; order Passeriformes; family Leiothrichidae; genus Argya; species Argya squamiceps. Next base: position 74,079,917 of record JBBMKD010000115.1, on the reverse strand, counting down.
ATTCATTTATCTCCCAGATGTAAATAGCAATTTATACCAAGTATAAATTAAATTTCTTTCTCTGAAACAAATTCTCTAAGAGGACATAAATTCATAAAAGCCATTTATGATAGTTACTGTAAATCATTTCCATGAAATAACTCACTTCAGACTGGCAGTTAATTAGGTTAAAGATTCAATATATATAATTTGGTTAAAGTTCAATATAGATTAATCCCACTTTCAGCAAGGCACATCAAGAATTTTATGGGATGATCAAACTACAGTCTTGGACTGCTGAGGAACTGCTGGAAAATGGCATTCAGTAAGACCATTAAGAGCTCTGTGCTATATCACTGTAGCCCCAAGGCTCTCAAATTAAGACTAACTTTAAGAACTAAAATTAATTCGTTTAATAGAGACTAAGGGAAGACAGATACAAGATGCAAACACAGCGACATGTACAATGATTTGATGTCTCTAATCACTGCTGCTTCCAGTATCCCTTTTTAAAGAATCAGCTGTTGTAACTTTCATTTTTCAGGAGCCCATGGCATTTCCTTAGTGCACAGCTTTGTCATAATTCAATGGCACATCCACGGCCCTAAACCATGCCAGTACTTGAGTGCAACTGCAGTGTTTTGAGAAATTTTGAGAAAATGAGAGACAAAAATATGTAAGTTTTCATTCCATAGCATATTTCATTCAACATATGGTTGCTGTGTGGAAACAAAAAAGTTCCTCATTGTACAAGACCTAAATGTCCCCCCATTTTATTTAGAGATAGTGCTTGATAAAGAGTTTTATTACCGTTGGCTCCTCTCCCCCTGTGACAGTTGAAGAACGAGCTCTCCTAGAGGGACCATTCTGCTGTTAAATGACAATTAACATTACACATATTTACTGAAGAAGGTCACAGGTTACTGTCACATCCTTAGGAGCAAGGCAGCAGACACATTTACCAAGAGAGAGCAGTTAGATAATTGCAAAACTGAAATTTGTCAGTCGCTGGTAACCAAGCCAGAATCCCAGAGGAGTGCTGGAGTTAGGAAGAACATGAACTTAGTTGCCAGAAGAGAAATGATCATTAGCTCAGGAAGGATGAAATGTGGTTAAGATCAGGTGAGACGATGTTTTGGAGCAATGCTCTCAGTGCTGCTGATTTGAACATGTGCTCAGGAAATGCAATGTCCCTCAAGAAGCAGGAGAAAGGCCTCCCCAGCCCCAGCTGCAGCCCCTGGCTCCAGCAGTGCTAAACAGCAATAAAGCAGCACAGCAGCCTTTGTTCCCCTGCAGTCAGGCACAAGGAGCAACAGCTGAGGCCCCACTGCACTGGGGGCCACCCCACTGCTCACCCCCAGAGCCAGGGACATGCTCCAGCTACACTAAATAACTGCTACAGCACGGGAACAATCCAGCCAGGAGAAAACCTCTGTGGTTTCTGGAAATGTTTGCCTCAGAGCAGCAGACAGAACAAGCAAGTGAGACAGCAGCTTTGGTAACAAACTTCTTGGTATGCACAGGTTTTCTATTTGCAGATTCATATGGAGCATATTTATAACTTCTAAAAAATGAAGAAAAAACTCTTGGAAGAAAAGCATAATCTTTTGAAAGATTCTTTTGCAATCTGACCAGTTTTATACAAAAGCACACCTTGCACACTCCTATTTTAAGTGGCCTCTCTGTACCTACTGCTGAGGGGTGGCAGAGAGAACAAACCTGCCACCTCTGCAGCCCTTGCACGTGAGCTGTAGGAGAGGCACCACTTTCTGTCAGCTGGAGCAGAGTGTGCATGGTTCTGATGGGAGAGAAGCTTTGCTTACAAAACATCTTTGTATCTTTTCCTGTCTGAACAATCTCCTTAAATAAACCTGCAGAAGTTGCTTCCTTTTCACTACAACCAGGGAAAACACCAATCCTTTGGGATTTCAGACACATTTACATATTGCAAGTAAAATCAACTTATGGGCCACAGGAGTACATCTCTGTGAGAGTCCTGTGGCTGCTCCAGTTCCAGGCAGAGCTGGCTCTCCTGCCCTCTGCTCGCCCAGCTGGGAACAGCCCTTGGAGGAGTTTCTCCACTGACTGCACGTGGGAGTGCAATACCCTAAACTTCCATGGTAAACAACTGAGGAGAGGGTGACTTGCTCATTTTCCTGTCTCGGGAATGTCCTCCTTTTTTAGCTCACGTGGATTTAGTCTCCATTACTGTTTGGGACCATCCGATGCCCACCCTGGTCACTGATCTGTGCCTGACTAGAGCTGACCCATGGCAAGGTGTTACTCAGGATAAGAGAAGGCCACACAAAAAGGAAGGACTGGAAGGGAGCTCTGGCTTACCAGGGATAACTGGGACTGTTCAGCGACTGTGTCTGTCACACTGCAGGACCTCAGCCGTGAAGAAGGTTCTCTTTGCTGCAAGGAAAAAAAAAAGAAAGATGTCTCCAAGTTAGGGTGTCTTAAAACATTATGTTTATTCTGAAAATTCACTAATTACAGGTACTAACCTCTTTGTAACAAATCTCCTGTAAACAATTATCTACTTCTGTTTTACCACAGAGTGGTATATCCCATTTCTCTACTTCCTATATACTACAAAAAAAAAGGGCCCATCCATTTTCCTAAAGAAGAAATGTCAACATGAACAAACAAATGAATTATTGAAAAAAATAAGGCATTAAGAAATATATCCAAAATCAAATACTGTGGATGAAAGTTCAAAGCCTTAAAAATTAATTTATTTTAAAATTATGGTATTTCTTGTAAAAAATCAGTTTCAATTTTCCTCTTTGCTGCCAACTTCTGAATTAGTTGTGTCTTTTCTCAAGACACATCCTTCATGATTGTGAACTAGAAACAAACTGCCCTAAAAAAGCAGACAGACATCATATCTGATTGACACTACATTGTAATTCCTCCCCACCAGTCCAGCTGGGCACTCCAGGGCTGAGCAGTGTTCAGGCAAACACAGCACTGACACAGCTGCAGTAAAACCAGTGAGGGGCTACTAAAATTGCACTTCTCAACACAAGCCCAAGTGCCTCACTTGTACATGTGTTATCCTGATTTTTTTATGGTATCTGACTAATGAATAACACAAATACAGAGACCATTTCTTTGTTTTTCCCTTTCCTTTGGAAATTCTTAGCTTGATACCCTCTACTGTCATATATTTTATTTCACTAAAGGTCTAACAGTAGCAGAGTCTGAAGTTAAACTCACACAGAAAGAATTCTGTTGTCTGAGGCAGTTTGCTGTTGTTGAGGCAGCTCAGGTGAGGCTGTGATGCATTTTTTGGAAGGGAATTTTAACTGCATGCTCGGGTTTTCCTGAGCCCAGCAAAGGCTCCCCATGCATGAAGTGATTCAGGTTATGCCAAAGAATTGCACGTTTGTGCACTAGAGGTTTACAAATCACACATTACGTACAATCAAAGAGCCGAGTTGTTCCCCATTGGAATCAGGAGTGACCTGGAGTCTTCTGCTCAGCTCCTCAGACAGCTCCTGAGGACTGGTCCGGGACACTGGAGATGCAGGAGGAGGTGGTAGTGACAAGCTTAAGGAATCCCCACTGGCACTTGCCTCCTCTGAAATGGTTTCCCAAGGCTAATGAAAGAGAAGAAACTAAGTTCAGCTTTTATACAGAGCCAGCCTTCTTTCCCTTTGCCTTCTGTGTGATCACCTCACTGTGCCCGACACACAAACAACAGCTTCTCTTCACCCTAAATCACGGCACTACAGAGAACTGAAGCACAGGACAGCTCCAGCCAGTCCACTTCCCTTCTTTCTATCATTTATCCAGCAATTTGGAATGAGAAATGTTTCTCTCAGTGCTGTCCATAGGCCAGCAGGCAGCTGCAGCAGCATGGGACCCTGGCAGCGTGGCTCTGCCTCCACTGTCATGGTGCTGCTGCCATTTTCCCAAAGCAATCTCCACAAGTGCCATGTAAAACCATGACTCTGTGCTGTGTGTAATGAGCTCACACGTGAGAAACACAGCAGCTCAAAGTGTAGTTCAGGCCAAGGCTTGGGCATACCTCAGGAATGTCTCCACTCTCCATAGGCTCTGGCTCCAGATCCTCACTGATGTGGCGCCGTGAGCGGAACCGCCTGTGAGCTGCCTCTTGGTTTATCTGTCTGATATTGTTATCTGACTCAGATCCCACATCGCTGCAGGGGGGAACCCAGCATGGGAAAGACAAAAGAACAAGAAAATAACCCAAGTTAAACTAAGCCCCCGTTTTGTTCATTGCCTTCAAAACTTTGGTAATGCTTTTGATTATAAAAATCACTATTCATGCATGTATCAAGCTTCATAATTAGGAGACTGTTTAATGCCTCAGTTGAAAGAAAAGAAAACTGGAAGCACTTCACAAATATCATAGAACAGCAGGTTGGGAAGGACCTCAGGGGTCATCTGGTTCAACCTCTCCCGGCAGGGAAAGCATGGCCTAGACAAGGTGGCCCAGCACTCTGTGGAGCCCAACCTTGAACGTGTCCACTGCTGGGGGATCCAGCACTTCCTTGGACATGGTTTAGCCTTGGCAGTGCTAGTTAAATACATCATCTCAGTGTAACTCTTAACACTGTCAGTTATTCACACTCTGTAAAATGTAAGCCTGCCACAGCTTGCTAAATCTAATCTTCAGAGGATATCACCACAGCTTGCAGGCCTCTCTGAGGGAATGAAGCCTATTCACAGAATAACAACCAGGATCTCCTCAAAGCTAATCTGTTCAACTTCATTAAAACTTAATAGAGTTGACTTTTTTCCTTACTTCTTCAACAGTCTCTATAACCAAAGTACTTTATTCCTGTTAAATTACTTACTGAAAAATTCCTAACCTGTCCCCTAATATTCTAAGGTGGGTTGTTACTGCACTGCCTTCCCTGCCATCCCAGAACACTCTGTGTGATCCGCTGGGGGTGAGAAGTCTCTTTCAGGATAAACAAAGCTCCTTTTCCTTTCTGACGAGCCTCAGCCTGGTTCTCCATCCCACCCAGCCCAGGGCTACTTACATGAGGCTGGGTCGGTGCCACTGGGTGGTCCTGTTGTTGTGATTGACGTAGTAAGTCCTCCCCAGGTTGTCCACCTTCTCTTCCCAGCCCGGAGGCAGCGGAGGGGGCGGCAGCTCCTCCTGACGTTGAGATGCAGCATCATTGGAATCCACCACATCCCAGCCATGCTTAGGAATGAAGGAAAAAGACTTCTGTGGTTACAGTGTGCTCCTCCTTTCAACGAGAAAAGAGCTAAATGCCCATCAGTCTATTAAAGAGGGATTTCCAAAGGTGGCTGGGTGTTCTCCTGGTGGCTTGGTGCCAAAGAGAACCAACTGCCAACTCTTTTTCCAGGGCTTTATCCTTCGTGTGCAGCTGACTCTACAGTTTTTCTTGAATCCTTCCATGAGGATTCAGCCTTACCTCAGAGTCATCCCTCTGATCACTGTTTTCTTCCTCTTGGCCACCATTTTTGGGCATATACGCCATCTTCAGTCTCAAGAAACCCTTCACACGAGATTTGTGGCTACAAGACCAAGGGAGGTACATTGCATTTAACAACTCTTGAATAATTGCAAATAAAAAAGCCATGAAGTAAGAAATATTTTAAAGGTCCTTCCACTCACCTTCTTGGTCTGAGGAGGAAATCCTTAAATGTGTATGGCCTCTCCATGGTTGGGTCTTCAGTCTGTAAGCAGTGGAGAAAATGGCAAATTGAAGGGCTTGCCCACAAGTCCAGCCACATAAAGAATATTCACACAAGGCTGACAGATTACATCTCTGATTTCCACTGAATCCTAAGTCACCTAAAGCCTGGAATCCTGGAAACTTTCCACTCCTGGAGAATTTCAGCTTTCTTACCAAGTAAGTCACATCCTTCACATGTGCGAACACACAGCTGCTGTAGGTACAGAACCAGGAATTTCAGATGCCAAGGGAAAAGGATGATGAATCCATACACACACTTCCCCTGCTGATTGTCTGGAGAGCTTTAATCTGAACTTGAAGCATGAACTGTGTTATACTTGGCAGCCACATCCCACGCAGCCTCTCCTCTCAGTGCCTGACCTGTGCCCCCACCAGTGCCCACTTCTCTGGGAGAGACACGCTGCCCATTTTGCTCCGAGATGCAGGTTTTAACAAGCTCAGCAGGACACCAAGGCATGCACGATTCAGCACTGCTGTTTAGTGCTCAGCTGGAAGGGACGTGCTCCCAGTGAGGAGCTGTATGTTTTACCCAAATTCTGTCAATAGTAATTAGCTGGGATCGGAGAAACAAGGACTTACAAATCAGCAGGATGAGAAAGCTGATTATTAATTTGTTAATAAATCCATCCCAATGCATTTATCTATCAAGGCAGTGGAAGGATGACTGTAGATGCACAGTGTGCTCACACACCTTCCCATCAGGTAACTCCCTGGAACAGGGAGTGCCCGGGGAGGTCCTGAGGTCACAGCCTCTGAGGGAAGGACTGCTCTGAGACACAGCAGATTTGCCATGGAAAATGTCTGAGGGGAAAAGGACTCTTGTCACTGTTCCACCAGGGCTATTCAGGTTTGGTCTGTGTATAAGGATACATAAATGGAGATATCCACACAAGCCCAGAGCAAGCAATCCTGCACAGCACATCTGGGATGACAAGAGCTCCCATGAGAAGGGAATGATACCTTTGTCACCACAAAGTGTTCCTGATCCTTCACTGCTGGCTTTCCACTGTTACAGTTTATAACCCAACACACCAGGTGCAGACTCCAGATCAACCATACAGACACGACTAAACAAGCATCACTGTGCAAGCCATTTTTCTCCTACAATAACATCCATCAATAGCAACAAGTCAAAATCAGACACAAAAAGCCAGTTATGCTCAACTGACACCTTATTTTGATGTAAAAACTGCAATAACTTCACCCATTCACAAAAAAAGCCCTGCAAGGTCAGAGATGTTAAGATTAACATGCACAACATTTAAAAAATATTAACTACATTCAGCCAGTGTTAGTCATCTAACACAGTATATGATATCAGAAATGTTTGTACCAAGGCTAAAGCAATCACTGTGTATACATACACATATATATTTATTCCTATTTATCAGTCTATAAATAGGAATTGCACTTAATTTAGCATCTAATTTTGCAGCCCATGCAGAATCCTGGCTGCTAGGGGGAAACCAGACAGCTGGAACTTTACAGAAATACAGAACCAGCTTTACACTGAATTCCTCCATTAATTAGGAAACAGAAACAAGCATTACCACCCTCAAACCAAACACCTCACACGTCTGTTGACAATAAAATGATTCAAACCCAGTGTCAATTACTTTCAATTGATTGCTATTGAACTCTTACTGCTGGCAAAGAATTCAATTTCAGCTAAAATAATGAACAGATGACATAGTTCTGGCAGCCTTTTGGTTTTCCATGCATTTGCTGGAGCAAATCTGCTCTCATGAAGCTTTTTTTGCCCAGAGAGTGCATCCCTTCCATGCAGAGCTGGTGCATCTCCCTGTCACTGTGCAGGTGAGAGCTGGCTGTCCATAACAGTTTCCTTTAGGCTCAGCTGGCTTTAGGAGAATGTCAGTGGTGTGTGCAATCAGGGGTTTGCAGAGCTCTGGTGCTTACCGGGAGGTGACTGAGTGGCACATCCACCTGGCCCAGGAAGTCGTCTCTGGTCTGTCACACAGAAAGTAAACTTACATCAGAGAGGCAAAAAACCAATAAATATCAATCTAGTCACAATGAGGCAAAAAGAAAGATGAGTGAGTACCATTATTTTAGGAATTGCTGGTTTCTACCCTGTTATTGTTGCCCGTTATTTGTTGTTCCAATTCCTTTATCTCAGCACAGTATTTCCTGTGACACTCCAAACAGGTTCCTGAGCCCACGGCTCACGTGCTGCTGCTGACACAATTCTGCCTGGGGGTGAACCCCCAAAGGCAACCCAGACCCCCCAGGTGGTTTCCTGTTGATGGGGGACAGATCCAAGGCTGCCCTCCTGGACTGACAGTGCCACACTTACCCGTGGTGGGGGCAGCTCATCCCAACAGGGCGAGTTCCAGCATTGGAAACATTGGCAGCAGGACACCAAAGGACACCAAAGGACACCAAAGGTCACCAAAGGACACCAGGGGCAGACGGGTGTCTGCTGTGGGACCTGGGCCCTGTGCTCCAGGGACACTTGGGATTCACTCAGACAGGAAATTTCAAGACCAAACCCAACCATTGACCAGGGAATGCATTTTCTCCCAGATCCTGTTTGTGACACCAGATATCGGCCCCAGTGATTCCCAAATAACCTGCTGCCTATTTATAACTGTGTTATGCATGGAATTCCAGGAAGTGCAGGCTGCTGCTGCACAGCCAAGTTTACATATTTCTCATAGCAGAGCATTAAGTTTAATATTAAAATTCATATTTTATATGATAACATCATAACAATTCTGTTTCTACTACAAAGATAGGATGACAGAATGGTTTTGTGATCCCCACGGGATGGACACATCCTGCTGTGCTGGATGCTATGGAACAACACAAAAAGCATCAAGGAGATTGTGGTTTTTACAATTTAAAGTCAAAACAGTGAGTAGATTTTTCATTACAGAATTCTGACTAATGATCTTCTTCCTAGCAAATACTAGAAAAACCTGGTGGCATGCCCTGTTTTTAGGGAACTAACATGTTTTCCCCTTAATACTCAATATTGGCAAATGCCAAGTACTCCCCACCTCCTGCTTCAGTACAATCACCCCAATAGCAACCACTCTGAAGAAAATATACACCTATTGCCACGTCTCTTCTTGCAGCTTTTAGCTCAAGAAAAACACAACTCATAGACACAGAAAATGTCCAGATAGATTAGAAGCACCCTTAAAGAAGATGAACCAACAAAATGTGTTTGCAGCTTACAGTGGAACTGGAAACCCCTCAGTCCCAGCCAGCTCTGTAAGCAGAATTACTTCCTCCTCTAATTCTGAGTGGATATGGTCACCTTTGCCAGAACTAGGGCTCTTGGAAAACTCAAGTCTTTATGTAACACTTGTCTGTACACATACATCTGTAAGAAAAGGGAGGGGGGGAGGCTGGTATATTACTATTTAGTGGGTTTGCTCTGTGAAAAGAATTTTCTCTTGCAAGCCTCCACAGCCCTAAAATTTAAGTTTTCTCACTTTGGGGTTTCCTACTTCCATCAAAGGCACCTCATGAGCCACAGGAATCTTTTCCATTGCCTTCTTTTCCCCATTTCTCATTATAATGATGCCATTGGGGTTTTGCCTTTTCCTTCTTTTCTATGTTCTCTGTATTCTTCACATGTATATTTGTAACTCTGTCACCTACTGTATTAGTAGCTAGTTTTCCCAGTCCTTTTTCCATGGCCTTTCCCTAGGCAGAAAGACAAAACAAATTCCAGAGCTCCAAGCCCTGGGAGGTAGAAGGCCCTGTACTATCTTGGCTCTTCCTGGGAACCAAGGTTGAGAACAACTCCTCCAGATACATTTCATGGACAAAATACACCTGGTGCTAATGGGGGGAGCTGTCCAGTGAAAGGCAATGGAAAAACACAAGGAAACAAGTGTAATGAGTAGTCAGTGACTGAAAAAGCTTTAAAAACCAACAGAACTACTTGGAAATTCTTATTTGTGCCAAACACCTCAGAGTGTGAAACAACTAACTGTTCATCATAGGACATTGAGGTAACAAGGTGACACTCCCAAGTCAAATGCATGTAAAAATCAGGCTGCTATCTGGTGCCTATCCAAGCTGCAAGCCAGGAGGAAAAGCCTGGGCTAAAGCTGCAGCTCTCAGAGGTGCTTTGGGACCCTGGCTGGGCACCAGGCTGGGTAACAACACTCCAGTAACACTGTGACCATCTACAGTTCCCTTGGATTTTGAGGTGATCAGGAAGTTCCCAGCTTCTTGACTATTTCTGGGCACTGTTTGAAGAGATGCTGCATTCCAACCCAGATATTGCTTCATTTCAGAGCAGGCAGACATGATCCCTACAGTAAATTTAACTCTTTTTTTTTTTAAGCCTTAAAGGAAACCAGAGTTCACACCTTTCTCAGATCACAACCATCCTTCAGCACACAGCTATATGCCTAAATTATTATCCAGGTGTGAACAGCCTGCTGAGGTTCATCTGATCTTACCTATTTATTCTAAATACATTACAGCCATGTTATTTCCAAGCTTTTCAAACCACTGCAGCCCTGGTGAGAGTGGTTGTGAAGGATGCTCATGGGAGCCCCATGTGGTACGTGTGCCAGCAGTGGTTTGGTGGGAGAGAGGGGACAAGGAACCCAGCCCTTGGGGACACAGCAGCTGGCTTTAACCTGCTGACCCTGACAGCCAAAGGCACCCTGCAAGATGGGATAAACCCACCAGCAAAGCCAAATCCCAGGCTCTCAAGAGGACATTCCCACCTCCACTGAGCACTCAGCAGCCACCCTGGTAGAACGAAAGTGAAAAATTAAGCACAAATCAAGCCAATTTTCCTGATGTAGTACTTAAACCCTGCACTTGAGATGGGATGTGCCATCCCTGTCAAGTCCTGGGAAACTGCTCCAGGAGTGGTCCAGACTGTCTGCCTCAGACAGCACCACATTTCCCAGCACAAATCACAGCTGCACACATCAACAGGAAAAACACAAGAGCAGAAAGCACTGCTGCCTTACCAGAGACCTACAGGAAATCACATGACTCACCTGAAGAGAAAACTCTTCTGAACTGTGCTTTTACCAAAGGCTTTAAAAATGAAAAGGACCCCCCAAAAAAACAAAGAAGATTTGTGTTCATGAAAGTATCGTTAATTATTAAAAAACCCCAAAAAACTAACAGCAAAACACAATTTTATTATTGAAACAAAGCACATTTAACTGCTCTTGACTAAAACATAGAAGTATTAATTAGCTATCACAGATGTCTATTTACACCTCAGGCTTATCAACTACCTGATCTCATTCTCATGAGTAAAGCTACAATGATACTTTTATGATATTCCTCTATCATTTGATGATATGATTACTAAAATTCTTAGCTGGCAGGTTTCAGCAATTTTTCTTTCTTTCTTTCTAACTGAACTGCAATAAAATTCTCTTCATTTATATGAACTTTCAGGAATTCTGCCACTTACCACTGCCACTGCTTCTTTCTTAAGCAAAATATTTTCAGCAGCACTTCCCAAGCATAACTAAAATTCCATTATTCATTTGCTAATAATGGCAACTGACTATACAGTTGATCTCTGCAACCTGGCTATGATATTTTCACTGATGTTTTCTTAATCAAAAATACTCCACTGTAACCACAGAAAAAAAAACCCTTAATTGATTGGGGGGGGGGGGAGTGGTTTTCCTGTTCCAAATCTGTAAGTGCAGGTAGAACAAAACTACACAGGTGGGTTATTTCCTAAAAAATGATCTCCTGTTATTCCTTCCCACCAGAGTAAACAAGCCCTGACTTTTCCTGCAGGCAGCTCAGCAGAGCAGTGTCAGATGAGTTTCCCTGGCACCCTCCCTCTCAACTTTCATTTCACGACCCAATTAGTGCCCGCTCGGGTGTCAGTGCCACGCACTGGGCACGGGGGGGACAAGGCACGAGGCTCCCAGTGCCACACAACCCTCCCTCTGCAGCCTGGACAGAACCAGGGACAAGCAGGCAGCCCCTGGGCCTGGGAGCCAAACCACAACTGAGATTTGTCCATTATGTCCTGAGCTGCAGTTCCCCAGATGAGGCAGTGGTGCTCCAGAATCATCACAGCTGAGGGAGAAATGTCTCCTTCCTGGCACACATGGACGATCAGAACTGGATCAGTTCTTAAATAGGTTAAGCAAATTGCAAGATAAGCATCAATTATTTAAATTCTGAATTATTTCTCTTGCACTACCACTGCTTATTTAAACAAACCAAAAAACACTGAGCACCTCTGCCAAGATCTGGCATACTCCTGAAACACAGTAACAGCCAAGCAAACTCGGGACAATGCCAGGGAAAAAACAACCAGTTAAACCTTATTCTGTTCATTACTGAGCTGCCATTGTAATGCAAGGTGTGACACACAGCAGGGCTGCAAAGAGGAGGCTGCTCCTCTCTACCTGTGATGGACAGAGAGAATACCTGAATGTATTAGGACAAATTCTGTCCCATGTTGTGTAAGAAATGAAGGAGTCATTGAAAAAAATCCTCTCAGAACAAAAATAAAACAATCTTCTTACGAAGTTACAACGAAACTCCCCAGGAAAGAACAGTGAGGCACAATGGAAGGGCTCAAGTTCCCAATGCAAGTCAGTAAGCACCACTAAATTCTAAGCCTTCTGCACAATACTCTGTTCTGTGGAGTAACAGAAAACCCTGCCCTCTGCAGTCCCTGTAATTGCAGCCTGTGATACCCAAAAAGCACACCCACAGCAGTCCCAGAGCTGCAGCATGGGCAGCAGCACAGAGCTCAGGACCCTGCTGACGTGGCCACAGCAGTTCATGTCTCTGAACCCCTCCATGAACTGGTGGCACCTTGGCAGCTCAGGCACAGAGCTGTGCCCAGCAGGAGCCAACCTGCTCTGCCCTCTCCACACACACTGTGGCATGGCAGGAGAAGGGCACTGCGCCAACAACAGTTTTCCACAGAACTCTGCCTGAAACTCTTTGCTCAGAGCCCTCAGGCCACCTTCCTTACAGAGGCAGAAAATAATGGAAGAAAGCAAGTCTCATACCAAGTTTAAGAAATGTTGCTCTTCAAAAAAGCAAAGAAGCAGCAGCAAAGTACATGGAGTACGTGCAGAGCTGTGGCACACAGTGTGTAACACAAACACCTGCATACCTTTGATAGTTGAGGAGTCAAAAGGCAGAGAGATTAAAAAAAAATAGCATTCCAAGTTGAGAAACTGTACATGTGAGGCCAGCTTGGTAAAGCCAGCAAACAAAATGAAGGCAGGTTTATAGCAGGAGGATTGTTCCAAGGCAGGGGGGCTGGTGGCTCTCCAAAGCACAAACAGCTGCATTTTACTACTTGGAACTTGCACAGAGGCCCCCCCAAAATCTTTATTGGCTCAGCCTCATCCTTGGCAGTGCTCCTGCCTGGGGAGGTGCCCAGAGCACACTGCAGCACTCCCTGCTCCTGACTCAGAGCCCCTGACACCCAGGGATCTCAGCAAAAGCATTCCCAGAAGGAGGGCACCTGGAGCTGGGACTGCTCCTGCCAATCCTGGCAAGCAGCCAGGGAGGCTGGTGGAGCTCTGCTGTGCTGTACAGCACTGAGCAGAACAAAGAGTATAATTAGCTGGCAAATTGTTCATTAATGTTGTCTTGCTGCAGACACCGGGAACCATTCAAACAACAGACCTCTTTATTGTCTCCACCACCATTTCTTCTCGTCTCCTCTCCTCTGCAATAATCTACTTACCACTTATCCTACCTTCTCCTTCAGCTCAAAGAAATGTCCTACTTTCTCTGTTTCTTTTTCTCATCAACAGCAGTTCAGGTTTTTGGATATATTCAGACTCTTGGATTCCACTATATATCTGTCACGACCAATTTTTCCGTGTAACTGCTTTCCTGGCAGAAGGCAGTTCAGAAATACAACCCTCAGAAAAGCCTAGTACTGTAAGAGTAGAACTGCTCTCGTGTGCTAGGGGGACTTTTATTCCCCCTAAAGCTACTCCAGTGCTTCTAATATGTCCTGGAGAACTGCAGCAACAGAGATCTGAAGGACTCGAGATGCAGAATGTATGCAGCTCTTGCAAGTGTGCTGGAAGATGAGCAGCAGGATAGCTGGCTTTAACAGGAAGGTTAAAAATGGTCATCACCTTTTAAAACACTTTCACCTCTTCCTGCAACTTGAAGAAGGCAGCTGGGAAAAGAAAATTGCTTAGACTGTGACTTCTGTGGGAACTGAAGAGAGACAAAACAGAAATCCATAGATTCTCTCTCAAAATGGGTCAAAAATGGAACTGCTATTTTAATAAATAGCTTGAAAAATAGAGGGATTAGGGGTGCATCACTTTCAGAGGCATCATGTGGACAATACATTCTGCAGAGACATGCTGAGTAAGCAAAACCATGCACTTTAGAATTTTTCTAACTAATGATTCTTCTCCCTGCATGTCTCCCATGATTCTGGTCCAATTTATTGGCATTCTTCATACGAAGTAGAATAATTCTCAACTCAAGAACTCTGCAGCAAAGAACTGCTCTTTGAACAATGACATTTTAGTCATCCATCACACTGACGTAACATCCTTCATTACTGAGCACTATTCCTGAATTTGCTCTCCTTGAGATGCACACTGCTCATTGCAAAGCAGCACTAAAATAATAGAAATGACTCATGGTGAAGTAAAAGTCCCTAGTTTTCCATTCAGCAGAGACACTCATTTCTGCCATTCCCCCCTCTCCTTACCCACCCCATGCACTGGGGCATCAGCCACTCCCAAGAGTTCAGAGCAGCCTCACACCCGCAGTAATCCCCACTGTAACCTGAGCATGACAACCCACGCTCACGGGAGCAGGGACAGTTGGGAACCAAATGAAGCCCCTCAAACCCTTGTGGGCACACACACACATTTATACCAGCTGTGGTTCCCATGTCAGCATGGTGGTTGTTGTGTCCAGCTCACAGAGTTACAGCTCCCTGTGTGCCCAGCTGAACTCTTTGTCTCTCTGGGGAAGCTGAGGGTGCACATCTTTATTAGCACCAGTCCAGCAAAGTGCAGTTTAAGTTCCCCTCAGTAATAATGCAGGATCAGGCCTTTGGTTAAAAATGACATCCTAAGACTGCAGCAGTGCTGTGAAAACTCTGCTCTCCCCAACAGTGTGAGTGCCCCATAACCTGCCAGGGATGACTGGGAGCAGCAGCCCCAGGCAGCACCTCTGCCAAGCATCCAGCTCTGTGACACCGGTAGCATCAGCAGCCTTTTCTGGATCATGATGCAGGGCTTTGGGTATGTGGGCTGAGGTTAAACAACAGAGAAGCAGTGGCAGGGAAATCAAAGTCGTGCAAGGCTCTGCAGGCAGGGAAATGAGATTGCTGGAATGGAATCAGGGAAGGCACGCTGACATTTATTCAGCCTGAATTTTCCAAAGGTACTAAGTACGTTCTTTCAACTGCCTGATCCCAGCAGCACTTACACTCGAGAAGGCATTAGGCCTGGAAATACCTGACATCATAGTTTTGCTTTAATGTTTTTCCTAATGTTATGGAAAAAAGCAAGATCCACTGTAAGAGTTGCAAAGGCCATTTTTCTGTGACATGAGACTGCATTCTAATAATCAGAACCCTGAGGGGAAACATGGCTGTGCACTGACCAGAGGGAACAGTGAGGCACTTCGTGCTGAGGACATTAACTTAACGACTCCTTAACCTCTGTAAATTCATCGTCATTTACACCTACACGTGTTCAAGCACTTTTTCCTTGCTGGGACCAAGAACCTCCACACCTGCTCAATTTTCAAGGTTGGAAACAAGACATTTGTTTGTAACAGAAAGGAGAGCCAAGATTATATTGACTAGTACATGGGGATCAGTCACTAATATTTACTGCCAGATTTTTTTATGGTGGGGAATTTAAATTGCAGTCAGTTGAAAATCCAGTGGGTAACTGGTAATATGAACTCTCTGGGTGAAAAATCAAGAACACAAGAAAAAGCTTGAAAAGTTTGCAACACACATTTTTTTAGAAATTATTTTATTTGTATTCTGGAATTCTGCACAATGATTTGATTAGAGCAAAAACCAGAAAAGCCACAACTCCAGCACTATCGGCTGCAAATGTTTGGTCAGAACTGCCAATGCCCATTAATTTTAGGAGCAGAACGAAAGGCAAGGAAGAGTTCTGGCCAGCTCCAAGCTCCCAGGAACCCTCTGCAGGAGCCTGCCTGTGCTGGGAAGGGAACACACGGTGCCAACTCCCACATCAGCCCCGTGGAGAATGGAGCTGGCGCTGCCAACCCGCGGCTCCGCATTCCTTCCCGCATCTGTTTTGGCTGCACCTGGCACAAGGAAGCCGAGTGATGTCACCTGCCCGCTGAGGCCCCCTGGAACTGACTGCTGGAGCCACAGACACTGCCCAGCACAGCCAGCTCGGCACCTGGGGGCACGAGGAGCCGTCCCACCCACGCCGGCTGCCGTCCCCTCCCAGCCTTCCTGAGCAGTGCCAGGGAACATGACTGAGACATTTCAGAGAGATCAGGTCCCACAGGCGGATAGAGATACATCTATTCCATGGGAAAGTATTTCACATTCTCACCTGCAGACTGGTGAAAGCTGGGCACTTGGTTAACTGCACTGAATTCACAGCATTTACAAGCTTAGACAGTCAAAGCCCCGACAGAAACCCTTCTCCCTTCTCTTTTTAATTGAACCTTAGTTAAGGAACAACAAAATCGCCAAAGCCCAGCAAAATGTAATGTTAACTCCCTAAGGAGAAAACACTGCGAGGCTGACTGAGGGGATGGCAAGAGTAAGAGTAGATTAATTTCAGTTCTCTCTCTAAATATAAAGCAGGTAATGTTTGCTTTCCTTTAAGACATTTGCATTGGGGCGCTGCTGCAGGGCCAAAAAGATATTAAAAAATGGTGACATCAGACCAAAACAAATCTCTTAAGACCAGTTCCCACAGTGCAATGGTTCCTGGAAGGTTTTCCCTACTCAGCCAGCATGCCATTCCCCACATTTGAAAACAACAAAAAAATTGTATTTCACTTGCTCAATCGAGATCAGGTACTTTTACACAGTAAATTAAAAACATTTAACAGACCTCAAATAACGTCACCACAAATTAACTGATTACTGAAAACCTCTTTTTCATACTTCATGTGTAACTAAACCCTTTCAGAAATTGCTGGTATCCAGTCTCACGTCAGAGCCAAGGCAACCGCTCGAAAATGGAAATATAATTTATTTCATTATGCAATTTTTATGCACAGAGCTGACTCACAAAAGTATATTTAGGCCCTGGATAACATCCAAGCTAATAATTAATTATGTTTTCAACTACTAATATTTCCCATTTTACCTGTTCTGTTTTAATGCTGTAGGTGTGACTGCACACGAGTGACTGGTGAGCAAAAAGGGGCAGAATCGAGGAGAGACACTGACTATTGGACAGACACATGGTAAGAGACAGAAGCAGTCACAGAGTCAGCATCAGATTTGTTCTCTAAAATTAATGATCAGAAGATTAGTTGTAAAAGAAAACACCTTTGAGGTGCTTGCTGAACAATAATCCCACAGCACTGTTCATCCTGAAATCAGGAGAAAGCCCTCAGCACACTTGCCAGTGCAATTCCATAGGGTGAGCAGATATCCAGTAATAACCACGTCAGTGCCACAGAAGCAGCAAAGCCTTTGCAAAGGGGCAGCCCCAGGAGCAGCAGAAAACACAGATGGATCTGCAGGTTTTCCTTCCCCGATGGCTGCCACGCAAATAGAAGCAACCTTTTGGGAGCACAGCCTGTCCTTCCAGATGCACATCCCCTTCCCTTGGCAGCACTCCTGCACAGCTCTCCCACACAGGCATGGTCAGACAGAGCTCAGTTTACAGCTCCGAGGGGTTTGGGTCTTCCTTTGCCCTGTTGCCGCAGGGTGAATGACAGCACTTGAGACAAAGCTGACAATCATGTCAGGCCATGGACACTCAGAGCTGAATCTCTCTCTCTCACTGAAGATAAAACTCCCACCTTACAACAAAGCTGTAAACATTATTTTCTAGAATCCATAAAATACAGTCTGGAAGTTGTTATTTCCAGCCCAGGCTGAAAGGGAAGCTGCAGCTTTCCACCAAAGCACTGACAGCTCTGGACTCACACCACAGCACACAGTGCAATTTTTATTTTATTGGAACAACTCATCTCATTCCTTTGCCTTCAGCCCTGGAACTTCTCCCACACACCCCTTTAATTTTTTCATTCCTTTTGGAGACAAAAATCTGGCTGGTCATCATGCTGGTTTAATTAATTTATTTTTCTGTACATAACTGCTGACTTTTGGAAGCTCCTAATGCCATCCTGGTAGATGAAAAGATGGATAAAAGCATGGGACTTCAGATGAAGAGATCCAGTAATATATTTTACAATGAGATTTAATCTGCAAACTAACTGAACAGGGTAGATTTGGCTTTGGAATAGCTGCTGAACTAAAAACTTCAGTTCACGTGCAGAACTTCTGTTTATGTGTACAAAACAGTCACATTCTGAGACTCATCATTACTTGACAGCTTTTCTCAAATAGAAAAGCAGCAGAACAGCACAAAAAGCAATCAACACTCTCTGGTTTCTTATCTGTAATTTTCTGTGGCTAGATGTGCACCAAGGCAGCTCTGGCTGGCACCTGCACCATTAAATCCGTGTCAGCATTTCCATGATAAATTCTCCACTTTAGAGATTTGCTGTGTACCCAAACTCACATACAGATTTTCCAGGCAGGAGCAAAGAGTTTCTTACTGCTATTTAAAAAGAGATACTATTTCCATCTCTGCTGCTCCAAGTTTTATTCTGGTTTCTTCACAGAGAAATACCCATACATGCAATTTTCAGGCAGAAAAAGAAAAATGCCTAACACAAAATTCAGAATCCCAGGGAGCTCTGGGCATTTTGAGGGATGAGGTAAAAACACAGCAGTGCCAACTCTTGAGTCCCTGAAAACTTGACTAAAAATTACAGATGGGTTTCTTAATTCTGCAAGCTAATTTACACTACTTGCCATTAATTATTTGTCCTCCACCCACAGGAGGGGAAGAAAAAAAGCAAAATTAATTCAGGTCCTGGGTACTTCCCGCCTTGGAAACCAGCTCCTGCTCTGTCCAGGTTTGAGTGTGCCCTCCCCAAGAGCTTCAGAACAGGCCTGCAAGCTGATGGACACTACAATTAACAAGGGGGAAAGGTAATTTCTTGTTGAGGAGAGAAGAACTGATTGTGTCCTTAACAGAAAAGCTAAAGAGACTCAAGGAATGGAATTCATCATCCTCTACCTGCAGCTGTCAACAAAGTCCTTATCTGCAGGGAGCAGAGGCTTTCCAGATGGCCATCTGCACTCCTTGCAGAGCAAGTGGAGAGCCAGGAAATTCACAGCACTATTCATTAGAACCATTTAAACCTCCGGCTAAGGCCACATGATTTATCCTCTAGAAATGCCTGTTTAGAGTCCAGGGAGCACCCCCTGCAGTTGGAGAGCAAACTCAGACGTGCAGTGCAGAAGGAAAAGCCCTCAAGCTGCATCAGTCCTGTGCAGGCCTGAGGAGAAGAAAGCAGGCTGTGGAAGGTGCCCAGCACCTGGCACACAGCTGCCTCCCAAGAATGCCAGAGTGCAGGTGAGCTGTACCAATCAGCTGGCCTGTCCAGAAGGAAGACCTGCAGTATTGCATCCAGCTTAGGGTTCCCAGTGAAAGAAAGATGTGCACCTGTTAGAGTACATGGATACACTCAGAGAATGCTACCCCAAGGCTTCCGTATCATACACTATGGATCTCCTGAAGCACAGCACATCAGAAGCCTTTGATCCAAACCAGGCTAACAGTAAACACCAACCAGGGTGAGTTATTGGGCATATTTGCCCTTTTATTTGCTGATATTGTCATGATCACATCCCCTTCCTGACAGCTCCTAACCCATGTTCACCCAACCCTGCTTCCATTTGGACAGAAAGGAAGTGTTGCCAGAGCAGTGTTTTAGCCAGAGTTCAGGCACTCGGTCCCCAGTTTGGTGCCCCCATGCCAGTCTGCCAGGCACCCTGCAATGAAACACTCTGGCCTTTGTGACTGCTGAACTGCCTTTAGCAGAGGATCCCAGGATGGGCTGGGTTGCAAGGGATCATCTTGTTCCAACCCTCTGCCATGGACAGGGATACCTTCCACTAGAGGAAGATTCCCTTCCCCTTATCTGAGCTTGCTCTTTTTAGTTTCTGCATCCCAATCCCAGCTGGGATCTTCAGAGCATAAATAGATTCTCTGTACTTTTGTAACAATATTTATTCTAAAATGATTTCTAAGACAGGAGAGGAAGAGCTGAACTGTGAGAAATGCAGGCTTGCAAGAACCCAGAGGTGCTGCTCCTGTTTGTTTACTTAGTATAATTCAGTCCTACTCCTGCAACACTTTGTTAGGGCACGTTGTATTTTGCTCACAAAGATGCCTTTGTCAGCTCTCTCCAACAGTTGTCCAGTACATTTTTGAAGTGTTTCCCACAAATCCAGCTCTGCACTCACAGCCCCCAATGAAAAACAACAGCAGTTGGGATATGCACAGTGCCCAGACATTCTATTGCATGGCATATAAAATATCAGAGCAGGCAAATAAAATTTTTCACAGTTTGACATGAGCTCAGCCTTTACTTAGTATTTCACTCTGTCTGGTAATGAAAGACATCCTGCCTGCCCCAAAGCACTTGTCTAAAAGAGCAGATATTTGAAAGGTCACAACCACTCGGAGCAGCAGGACTGCAGACGCCCGCTCGGATGTTTGCTCGGAGATAAATCAGGCTGCAGCAGCTGCTGCTCCCAGCCCCGGCCCAGGCCCTATATCAATCACATACACACAAACTTCTTGCACTGGGACACACCACAATTATTTTTTTTTACACTATCGACTATAAACCACGGCAATCTCTCCCTTCAGCTTAAGAGATCAGATATTTCAGGCACTCCCTTTACTCACATCATAGATCTTTCAAACAAACTTCTGTGGGACAGAATGGCACCTTAACAAGGAACGTTCTGTGGTCAAAAAATGCAACAAAACTTGCTTCAAAACGTTTCCATTCCCCACACTTCCCATGGCACGCTGCCCAGTCTGTCATCTCTACCCACAGTGTTTCCGGATTTACTCCAACGATGAGAAACACCACAAAAAAGGTTGAAGTTTCAATTTGTTCTTTTCCTTTGAGAGTCCCTGCCCTGCAGGATGCAGTGCCATGGGCTGAGTGCCTCTGTGCCTGCCACGCTGCACAGCTGCCTCAATCCATTCCTCACGGTCACTCAAACCAAAGCACAGGGGAACAGATTTTCTCATTCTCCTCTGGGAACACTGAAGCATGTCTTTGGGATGGGAATTGTTACTACAGGGGGGATGAAAGCAGGGATTTTGAGGGGGAGATCCTTTAGGAAAATGAGAACTGCTGCACAGACCCCAGGGCACATCTCTGCAAACCTCTGCTGCCTCTGTGCTAGGTCTGACATTCCACAGCCACTTAGAGAACTGGCTATGGCTGGTCTCCATTAACAGCTGATCTGGGAAAGGAGCAAGGGATAATAAAGAGGAAAGAGAAAATCAGACATACTTTTTTCTGCTCCCTTACGTGTCCTGCAACCAAACCTGTACCAGCAAGGGATTTCTTTTTATTCTACTCTTTGAAGAGCTCCAAAAAAGGTTGGAAAACCACAGAGCCCATAAGCTTTTCCACGGGAAAGCTGCAGAGTCACCCCTGGCCTTGCTGCAGGGAGCAGCTGTCCCTGTGCTGCATTTCAGTGCCTGAGAGCACAGGAGCCATGGAGCCTGAAATCTCCTCAGCCACCACGCCACAGCTGGAGCCAGAGCTGGCTCTGCTAAATACAGCATCCCTGAGCTGGGAACTCGAGTGGGCCGTGTTGGATTGCACAGCAAAGCAATTTAAGCAAATGACTAATCTAAACCCTTCAGTTTCGTTCCTACTTTGGGCTTTGAAAAAGTGGCTGAAAAACATCAACCATCAGGGTTCATCCGCTGTAACAAAGCAAACCCAGAAGATTAATTTTGCCATCTTAATGCCAAATCAAGGCAAATCCAAACAAGACCCTTTACTGAGCTGTGCCCAGCCACTTGCACTTGGACTTAGATCAGGATTTGTGGCATACAAAAAGCATGACATGTTTTTCAATTCCAGAAGGAGGAAAGAAAAATTACAAAGATCATTTTTTCCCCAGACTTCTTGGTACCTTAACTAAGTCAGTATCTTGATTGAAATTACCCTAAGATTCCCACAGTCTTAACAACTATTTCATTACAATACATGTTTTTAAAGTGAGTAGAAGTACACACGTGTCCATTACATTTAGAAAGTGCCGAAGTATTTGTTTGAAAACCAGAGGGCATGAAGAGTTCTTCATGCAGCTTCTCAGCCAACTAAACTGACAAGAACATTAATTTGCTATTTGAATGCTCTGATTTTTAAAAAATCTTTCCAGCTGACACAACAGTGAATTAAGAAACACATGACAGTAAGATCTAAAAACATTACACTGGATGCAATCACAACTGAGAGCAAAGTTCCATTTGATCAGAAATAAAGATGATTCGTGCCTTGCTCCCCAGAAAGGCAGAACATTCCAGCACTAGCAATGGCAGTGCTGCAGCTGGCTCCAGGCTGGCAGCTTTTGTCAGGCACTCTGTGTTTTAGCAGCACACACGTTTTACCAGCACAGCACACTCATACTTACTGCGGTGCCGGCTGCAGCAGGAGCAGGGGTGCCACGACCCACCTTACCAACAGCCTGGCTGTGTTCTTCAGCCCCACGCGTGACAAGAATCCTGAAGTGCTGCTGCCTCATGTTTTGATCTGGTCTGATTTTAAACAAGCATCCCTGCCCTTGAGGCATCCGCTCTACTGAATTGCTTCCAGGTATTTCTGCCCTGTTCCTGCTGTTTCCAGGCAGTTCTGAGTTCAGCCCATCACCTGTGGGGCTAATTCCTTCTGCTGGTGGCTGGACAGGGTAGGAAGTACTCCTCTCCAGCCGTATCCGAGGGTACCTGACCAATCTGTCCCCTTTTGTGCCAGTAAAGCCAAAGTTCCCTCCACCTCCCGCGCCCGTACCACTTGTCTGTGGCTGCTGTAACTGGAGAACAAAGAACTTTTTCCCTGAATTTGCTGACAGATCTGGCACATGCTGCAAGGACCAGCGCCGGGGTTCAGGGGTAGGAGCGTTATTTGGAGCCTCAGGACCAAAGGGAAGTAGAGTAACTTGAGGCACATCTGCACTGGAGGCCCGATGCTGGATCCTCACACCACTGATGTTCAAACCCGAAGCCGCTTCGCTTGCTTCTTCTCGCTGGGCACTCAGCAGAGCCTCCTCACCCTGGTTATTAGCAGGAATACTGCAAAATACCCTGTGGTTACAGCCAACAGTCCCATCCGTCTGCTGCCCTGACTCTTCTGTCAGCCTGGGAGAAGAACGTTCAGGAGTCACCTGTGGAGAAGAGTGGTTTTCAACAGGGGGTGCATAATGCTCCCTGGAGTCTGCCAACTGACAGGGAAGCGTCTCCTCTGGAGACTCCGGGGCCGCGCTCTCGTCGGCAGCTTTGCGCTGGAGCGAGATCTGCACGGAGGAGCTCCTGGTGGGGCGCGTGTCGATGCCGTTCAGCAGCTGCGGGATAAACATGGATGTGCTCCTTTTCAAGGAGCCCACTTCGTGCAAATCCCCCTCGCCGCCGCAATCCGCCCCATGCCGCGAGAAGGCGTGAGGGCTGCTCCTTCTCGGCAAGGTGTGGAATGCCATGAAAAAGTCATCTTCTCTCTCCCGGGCCAGGATCTCCGATTCAGGGGCCGTGTTGCTTCTCCCAGAGCCAAAATGAAACCGCAGCCGATGGGCCATGGTTTTACAGAGAGGAGAAAAGGAGAGGGAGAACAGCGACAATTCAGGCACTGCCAGAAGTTAAAAACCAAAGACATAAACTCCGAGAAAAAGTGTCCCATCTGCCAAACAGTTAGCACTGCAGCCCTGGGAGCGAGAGATAGCAGAAATAGCCCAAGTGGCAAGCAGCATTCCAGGCATGATTGGGCAGGAGCAGTCAGCGCTCCTACACACATGGTGACATAGGGTAGGATGGTGGGAGTCACATGGCCTGCTTCCCCCTCTCCAATGTAAGCGTGTGAGGAGTTTGTTTTTTCCTTTTTGTTTTTTAATGCCAGCAAGAGCCTGAAACAGCACCTTCCCAGCTGCTCCTTTTCCATCAGGGAGGAGTGGCCCCAGCGGGAGAGCTCTCGCAGCTGACTGAGGCAGCGAATACACTCAGCACTGCTATAAATCTAAACCACATCAGATTCACAGGGCACACTTGGAGAAAGCACTTGCACAAAAATGTAACTACAGCAAAAACACTTCCATTTTGCTTTAAAAGTTTAAGTCAACGCCACATGCAAATGAGGAAAGTTCTTTCAAGCGTAACATTTTGGTTTCTTACACCTCTGGGCTGTCATGGCAGAACAGGAATAAATACAACATGGTTATGCTTTCAATTTTAACCATGCTCATAACACAATTAAGCAACAAACTTTTGCCTTTATAAAGGCAACATATATATATATTGCAGCAATATAACAGCAATATAACCTGCGCTCCCCCCTGAGTAACTACAAAGTACAAAGAAAGCAATCACACACGTGGCAAAGATCTCTCACTCGGTCAAACCAGCAGAAACGTGCAGGACAGCAAGACACAAAGCTCCTTTTCCAGATTTACCAGGCAGTACAGGTGAGGGAAGAGCAGAGCTGGGAGTTGCATGTCCGTTTGTACTGGTTTGTCTCAGACTCTGCACAGAACTGCCTGCTCCTGGCTGGCCTCCAGCGAGGGAGTCAGCAATGCCAGCTTGCGTGGCACTGCCAGCACCGAGTACAGTTACACCCTCCGAGGGCCAGAAGAGCTCAGGAGAAGGACAGGCAGCCAGGATACACCACAATGTGAACCAACCACCCTAAATCAGCTCTGCTACAATGAAGATACTCGGTGCCCTCAGGGCACTCACACTTCTCAGCACATACCAGAAAAGAAACTCTGGTTAACCAGAAGTGCAGCTCCATCTCAGGCCTGGACAGCTGTTCCCTGGGAGAACTGGAAAGCTGAAATCTTGTCAACAGCTCCGAAAACCTGTATGTGACGGGTCAGTCCTCTGCCCAGACATCTGAACTCTGCCTGCAAGCAGCTTGCTTTCAAAAGCCAGAAAATTACTAATCCCAAGAGCAATGGATGCTCAAACTGATCAAACTGCCGGCACCCAGCACAATCCCACATTGTTTTATGTGGATTATGAGACACAACAAAAATGTGAACAGCTTCCACACAGCAATGGTCCTGGAGATTGCCTTGTAGAAGCACAGGTGTTGGTGTTATTTTATCTTATTTTTCAGCTAAAACATACCACTCAGGAACTCGGTCTCTGCACCCAAAATGAAGCTACATCACAGTCACTCTGTTGACAAAGGCAAGGACACATGCAGAGTGTGCTTTGGTAATTTCAGAACAAGAAGAAGGAACAAAGTCCTCCCAAGAAAAGCCATTTAAGTATTGACAATAAGGATGTGAGAGTAAAGCCAAAATAATCAGTTCGGTGTCTCATTCTATAAACATGACCTGATGGAAACCTGCTACTCCAAACTCCCCAAAGTAGTCTCCCTGCCACAGACCTCCTGCAAGGAAAGCCATGGCTCCTAACCCCAGGTGCTGCCTTGGCCAGGAGGCTCCAAGCCCAAGTACAGCCTGACTTTGGAGGCAGGACCAGAAGGAGAACACACACAAATCGGTTCATCAATAAAAAGTGCTGACACTGCCAGGGTAAGGCCAGTACTGCACACACAGACTTGAAAACCCAAAGCAGTATGTCTGAAATGAGTATGCCAAACCTGTCATTTCCCAGCTGTCACTGCATACAAGTTTTTTTTCTCACTTACCTCCCTGTTCCTGTGGCACCTTTGCATTCCAAAGGCACATGGCAGTTTGAATAGTGCAAGTGGTCGTTATGATCATTATATACAAATAACTATGCTCCTGGTCAGCCCACTGTAGAGGCACAGTTCACCAATTTACTTCTTCCTGAGGAAAGATCCAGTCATTGGGCTGCCCAGTCCTCTTTCTCCCCAGATTACAGCTTGTGTGGTTTCCTTTGCTCTTTATTTATTAGGAAGAAAGAAGGGAAGAACCTATTTGCTGAAGACAGATGCTTCTACACTGTCTTTTTTTTAATGAAAGTATCTTCACACCTTTGATCTCAATTCTCAGAAACTAAACAAGTTTATTTAAGGTTAAACTGCCCCCAGGGCAGAAAATGTTAATTCCTGATCTCATGGCCAGAGAGAAGGTGTTACAATGTCCAGAAGGCAACCCCCCAAGCACTGGCACATTTAACCCTGACGTACATAGGGACACTGTCACTTTTCCCATGGCTCACAGCTGTAACAGAAGCTAGCAGCTTCAGATGGTGAAAGTCTCCTCCAGAAGAGCTTCTGCATCAGCCAAATGCAGGCAAAGACTAAACCCACTGACACCATGTGAGCACTGTGAGGCAGAGAACTGAAACCCAACAGATCATCACTCTGCCATGACCTCAAACCCTCACACATACACTGTGTACACAAGGTGCAGCTCTGGTAAGCACCTCCCAAAGCAAGATGCAGAAGCATTAAAGGACAGGAAAGGGACACTAAAATCATCAGGGACTGAAGCAGCTGCTTTAGCAGCAACTAAAAAGATCAGGACTTTATTGGTTTGAAGTGCAGAGCCTATAGAAGGACACAGTGAGGGTTTCACTGCTCTGTCACAGGGCTGGCTGAGGAGGACCATTTTGGTGCCCTTTTAGTCCCAAACTCAAATGGTTTTTACACATCTATTTGTGTTTCTTGGCACGCTCACTGGAACAACAGACCACAGACACCTCGAAGCTGTGTTATATTCTCATCTGCTGTGGCTCACAGAGCCTTGTGATTAGTGTAACACGACCAAGAGAAGCACTCACCAGTCTGTTCTCATCAAACACCTCGAACAGGAGCCGATGGTTGGTTGGGTTTACCTGTGAGAAAATCCAAATGTCACTGGAAGTTCAGGAGCTGGATTATAACAGTATCTGGGTACCAGCTCAGGCAGCAATCAAACCAAGGAAAAGAGGACAGGATTAACAGGTCTGATGTAAATCTTTACTTGAACTGGAGCAACAGAACCTTACTGCAACTGGGAAGAGCCTGGCAGTTGACATGAAAGCTTTTATTTGCTGTACTCAGTTACTGCATTTCCCTGGCAGAGGACTCCAGTCCCAGGCTGGACAGACAATCAGGGCTCCCTGACTGATGGATTGATTTATGAGGAGCAGGAGTTTTGCTGCCTTTCCTTCAGAATTTCACATCCAGGTATGTTCCTGACTGTCCACTGCTGACCATCTCTAGCCCATTTAACACATACACCCTTGGAACACCCAACAGAAATCTCCCCAACACCTGGAAACAGCAAATATACCCCCAGAAAATCATTTTCTTAAATTGAAGCAGAAGGACTGCCAACCTTTAAAAGGACAAAAACAAACACAAAAAGAACTCTGTCAGGAAGACAAAACAGCTGCTATCGAACAACAAGTTTTATAGTGTTTGATATATTTTTTTCAGAAAAGCTTTGCAAGCCAGGTTACTATGACCAGCATGTTCAATAAAGAAAATTTAGAAATAATATACCACAATGCACTGATAATTCTGTGGGCTGGAGATGGAATTTTGAAAAAATTAGAGAACTGAGACACACACAATAGGGTCCAAATTACTTTATAGGATCCATTATTGTGAGGACTTTCAAGATGTTTGAACAGAGCAGCTATGAAGTATACCAGAGCTTTTGCAGCAGGGTTGTGCATTCCCTTTTCCTGAGATTTTAGCTCTGTATTGCTCAGCTGCAAAGCCCAGAAAAGCTGCTTGGAGCACTGAATGTTCCACTGGTGCCACTGCTCTCCCAGAGCTCCCATCCCAGAGGAACAATCTGCCACATCTGCCCCCAGGCACTGCTTGAAATTAATGTTTGAAACACCCTGAAATTCTACCTGAGCTGCTTCTGTGGAAGATACAGCTACACTAAAAGTCAACAGTTGTTCTTTGGAGAAATACTGTCTGTAACTGAGCAGCAAAGTTACTGCCCCTCACATTTCTATAATGGCAGGTTGGGAAACAGTTTCTAAGTAACCTGAGACAATTCTTGTTGAGCATTCCATCCCCCCCAGAAACACAACATCAGGTACATCAGGGCAAGCAGGTCCTTGAATAAACATATAAACAACAAATAGAAAATAACATCAGCTGTGCATGTTCTAATAATGACCACAAATAAAGAGGAACTTACTCTAAAGTAAAACTCTTCATTCCATTTAGGGTTCAGTGTCTGTAAAAAAATAACAATATTTACATACTGATGTTTCTTTAAGTTTTCTGGAGTGCAATTATAAAACATACATGCAAGTGACAGTTTTCTAGGGAAATAAAAAGAAAAGCATGTAATAAAAGAAATTGAAAAATATATTGCCATCTAGAAGTTCTCTATTGAGTAAACCAAATGTGGGAGCATATTTGAGTCAGATGATCCTAAAATAGATGCCAAATATAAATAGAATTTGATGATTAAAAGACAAATCATTGAGAATCTATAGAAATAATACCTGAAGATATTTCATGCTCAAGATTTAGTTAAACCCAGATTTAAAAAAAAATATTTTTTAAACACAAAGGTAACTTTAGGGCTACAAAAATATGCTCAGATTTATACTGTGAAATAAACAGAAAAATAATAATTAAAAAACAACTCAAAAGAAAAGGTTAATCCTTGGAATAGGTAAGATATTCTTGCAATCCCCTCCCAGCCCAAGGATTTTAACTTTAATAACCTGACTAAAATGCACAGAATAAATGTGCATACAGATTGCAAGCTGAAGTGAGCTCAAGCATGACATAACAAATTGATAAAAAAGAGATGAGAACTACAAACAGTAATCTGGGGAATTCAAGCTTGGGTAAGTATAAAAACAATTGGACAATCTGTCCAATGTTTTTGTGCTCATGCCAAATCATTCCCTCATGCTCTCACACAGCAGAGATTTATGGGCAGAGCTGACAGGAAAATTTGGCTTTACACCCACGACAATTCTGTTCTGGTGGAGAAGGGGAATCTCGGCTGTTTATCTTACTCCTTGCTATAGATCCAATGGATTCCTCCTGTGCAGGACCTGAGGGCTGACTATACTGCATCCCTACAAACTGGGAATACAGGACCTCATGGCAGAGCAGGAAATACCTCCTCAAAGAAAAGACCACTGAAAAGGGCAGGTGAATCAATGAGGGGAAGGGTAGGGATGGGCTTGTGGGCACAGAGAAACTTTCACCTTTTTTCCCTGAAGGAGCACAATGTATTCAGTAAAAATAAATTAAAAGAAGCAGTGAGGAAAACAATGTTACATTTTAAACACTTGTATTCATCAAATGCTACTGCTGTTGGCAAGAGAGGGCACAAACAGTTTACCAAAGCACGGTGTAACACTGGTTTTGAGGGCACTACTGCCCATTGATAATCCATTCATCCAAATGCTGCTCAACCACAGAGTTCAGGGAAGCCTGATGGAGGAGGCAGCAGAGTCCTGGGTAAATGCCTGGTAATTCACAGAAATCTCTCCCACCTTTACAGGTCCCACTCTTAGTTGGCCAATAATGATAAATATCCCTTGGGGGAATTTTGTTGGTGCGAACTAAAATTGAAATATGAAATAAAACCCAATTTTGGTTCTAATTAAAAATATAAGAAATCCCAGGCCTTTCTTACAGCCTATCTTCTGTCACCTAGTTGTTTTAAATTCCCATATTAGGAAAATATTTTGAAAATGGAAATTTTGAACAGAATGATCATTTTTGTTACAAGTCAGATAAACGATAATTAAAGCAGAATTTCTCATGTCTCTCAAAGAAATATGAATTTGAAAAAAGAACCTGTGAATGGTGCAGTGGCATTTGATAAGACAAGCTTTAGGGAAGAACATGCAACATGTTAGGTGCTGTCTCCAGGCCAGACACACTGAGGTGCAGGCACCTGTTCTCTGATTTTAATTGGAGAAAACCACATTATCCAGCTGATATATGTAATGATTTTAATTAATGCTGCATCATGTTATACAATTATGTTCCAGTGTTGTTAATCCTTCCAAAGCCATGGAATTAAAAGGAGTATGTACATACCTTTTTGATAGTTTTGGTCTGCACAAGAGCAAGTTCTCTGTTCTCATCTGCTACATACAAGGAAAGTTTCACATAGGGGTCACTGCAAAAGAAGAAATCAGATTTAATGGCCTACAATGGTACAGCCAAAGAGCACTGCAGAAGGAATTTGTCATTTAACTGGGTAACAACAGCACCTCCAAACACTTCTAGTGGAGTTGTGTTCAGTGAAAGCTCAGAACTCCAGTAAGGTACTGACACATTGAAAATGAGTGTTTGATGGGCTCACTTAAACCCTGCCCACAAGAGCAGAGATCATTCCCTGCAGCTCTGTCCCTGCCTGCCCCCACACAGCTCCTGCCTACGAGCATGCCCGTGGCACTCCATTAAAACCAGTCAGGGAAAACTGGGAGCCCTGGGCTTTGGTAGAGACTGGCTGCACCTAACCCCTGGAGGCTGACAGGAACTACAACAGGAAGCATTTTGAAGCAGTGCTTGTAATTGTTTTTGAACCATAAAACCAAGCTGCACAGCACCAGCAGTGATTCAGACAGGGCAGAGAGCAACCTGCTCTAGTGGAAACTGCTCCTGCCCTGCAAGAGGGTGGACCTGGATGGTCTTGAGGCTCCTTCCAACACAAACCATTCCATGGTTCTGTGCTCTGAACTGGAGAAAGAGCATCCTGCAGAACAGATGAACTTCATGCAGGTACAGTGTCAGGAAGTGGAATTGGAGCAGAGCCTCTGCTTGAAGGGAGGAAATGGGTGCCTGAGAAAAACCGGGACTCTGAGCTGCTCTGGTGCTTCCCTCAAGGCTGCAGCCCACTCAGCTGGATGATGATCCACGGTTTTTTGAAAGCATCAACAAGAGACACTCAGATTTTCCAACCAAGTCATTCAAATGTTGATACTTTCTGAATTTAAGGAACTATTTTGTGACAGTATAACGACAGAACAATCAGCACTTGCATGTTCATTATAGTGGATGCTCCATGTATCAAATATAAAATGCCACAAAGCTGGAAACAAGAATAAACAAGACATCTTGTTGGACTGATTATTCCTATCACTAGATGCACATAAATGCATCTACTTAAACTGCAATTAAGTTCAGCATTAAGCACCAAGGTTTAAAAGAAAGCAAAGTGATTATAAAGAAATGCTGATGCTGCTTTGAATTGCTTGATGTACCGTGCTAATATTTACAGCTATCCTCCCAGATTTAGGTTATCAATCCATATTTGGGCAATGTTGTTTTCAGGGACCCATAAAAATACTACAGTTTTTTAGTGCTAAAACACCCTGGATGAATCTTCTGCCTACGGAAAATGCAAACTGTGAAAGTGGCACAGATTATTTTTTAAATCTATTTCTATTTTAAAAAAACTAGAGAATAATTAAGTTTATTACAAATTTCAGTAGGGAAATTTTGCCTTTACTGAACAGACTACTGACATCTCTGCCTGCTCTAAAAGCAGGGACAGAGTGAGTTAGACTGAGCTGTGCAGCCAAGCTCTTGGTCCTGAAGGTGAAGCTGGAGTTTACCCAAATGACTGGATATTTGAGACTGTTTACTTCCATGCATTTGTTTACTTAAAACAAACGGAGACCAGAGAGCAGGGAAAGCTGACACTGCCCCAGTGGAGCTGTCTCACACAGCCCTGCACTGCCGCCCACCCCCGGGGGCAGAACAGCTCTTCTGGCAGCACAGGGGGGATCCAGCTGAAGGCAAAGGGCCGCCAGGAACACAGAGGTCCCTTCCCAGTCCCAGCGGGCCATGGGGAACACAGAGGTCACCCATGTGGTCAGCCAATTCTTCACACTGCAGCTACAGAGAGCTCTTAGTGACTAGAATGCACCTGATTAATACTAAATTTCTTATGTTTGGAAGTCAAGAAATAAAAAACATTGTAAAGCTTTTAAGAAACTTATTCCCTAGAATCAGGCTCAGATTCCAACAACCAAATAAGCAATCTAATTTGCAAATGCCACGAACTGAGCAGCTCCAGGGGTCTGTACAGCTCCAGCAGTTTGGATCCTGCTCTGCAGGTAACACAAGCAGTGCTCCTGGGATCCAGATACAGGGAAAATGAAACAAGCCACAGAGGAAAATAACACACTCAAGCTGAGACTGCCTGGGGAGCAAACTGGTGAAGGAATCAGAGAATGGGCAGAGAATGGAAGAAGGCAGAACCCCAATTAAGAACATAACTACAGCAGCAAAACGAATTAACTGGGATCCCAGAGAACAGACACTACGTGTCAAAGCAGCAGTAGAAACACTGAGGCAACTTTACAGTGGTTAATTGCACCCTAAAAACCCAGCTAATAGCAAGTATTCCAGATAAAAGTGCCATCCTTGCAAGGGAAAATCAGTACCAACATGGAAGATCTATTCAACAAAAGCATGAAAATCAGTAAAATTGAGGAAAACTTGGAAAAGAATGAACTACTGCATCTGGTCTGTTAAAAGTCACTGGAAAACACTGGAAAACTGCAGATTGGAATGAAATACCATGAGAAGACAAGCAGTAAAATACCAGATTCCCGTGTCACCACAGTGCCTGCAGATGTGTTAAAGGAAAGAAATGCTGATGATTCAGATGACAGAAGACAATAATAAATGAGACACCTGCTGAGAGCACAAAAACCCCAACAGATCAATCAGGCAAGTTTGGACAATGCTCTGAGGCACATGCTGAGATCCTTGGGATGCTCTTTGCAGGGCCAGAAACTGGGACTCGAGGATCCTGATGGGTCCATTCCAACTCAACATATCCTATGGTTCTATGAGTCTAATTTTTGAGCACAGAATGCAGACTGGAATCAGTCTGGAGCTGCATCTGTCAGATATTCTCACTCAGAAATTGATTAAAAGGAGGGGAGGTGGGAATTAAAATTAAATAGTGCTTTCTTGACTTTCCTCAAGCAGACTCACTCCTTCCTCAAGAAAGCACTATAAACCCCCTTACAGCACCCCTGGAAAGCACCATGCCAAGTGGTGCATGAACACTCTCACTGTGCTCTAAAAACAAGTGGAAGGTAAAGCAACTCATCCCAGAGCTCCTTGTGAACACCAGTGTCAGCCCTGAACTGTGGATTTGCCGCAGGATTTAAAAGGGATTGCTGGAAAAGCTTAGGAATGTGACACTGGATGAGCAGAATGAAGCCCTTCCACTCACATGGAGAACACCATGTATCTGACACACAGAACTAACAGTTCTGCACCTTGCCAGGAAAACTCACTGCAGGAGTCACTGAGGAAAAGTACTGGGTGTGCCTGGGGAAGAGGATAAAGAACTGAATGTGGAAATGTAAGTAGAAAACTTTCTCTACAGTGATTTTCACACTAGTACCAGTGCTAAAATGCCATCTTAATGAAAGCTGCAGCACAATAAACTGACAGTCATGGACTGCTAGGAAGTTGTTCATGTGGGAAATATCCAAGTGGAATCTACACGGTGTTCTGGTAGAATCACTGCAGAACCAGCAAATGGATCCAGGAAATGAAGCACAAGCCTGGAGCCTGGGGACACTACAGATGGGCAGCCCACAGCCAGAGTCACCCTGGCAGCCCTCAGACAGCATTGCAGGCACAGAGACATCAGCACAGGGACAGGACAGACTGACGGAGAGCCAGTGCCCAAGAGGTGACCCGACTGTAGCCACAGGGCATAACAAACCTACATTTAGGGCAACAGAGAGAAATTTCAAAGAACCAAGTAATGTTCAGAAGAGAAATGAGCCCAGCCACCATCATACCAATGACTGGAGATGAAGGGGAGTTGATTTGTGAACACCTATCTAAAATGTTCCTTGCTATAAAATAGAAAATTATTAAAAGCACTAAAATCTTATCTATCCAAACATGATCAGCCAAAACCTAAAAGAACATCAGTGCCTCTCAAGACCAGGAGAACCTTGAAGCTGATAACAGTCCTCTGGAGAATAAAACAAAACAATGCTAATAATGAAAGTTATGTTAATCATAACCACAAATTAGTACAAAGAGTTTGGCAGAACATCAGCCATCAAAACAATCTGAGGTCTTAAGAAATCCTTTTCCTGACCTCTGGAATCCCTCAGACATCCAGAATTAGCTATTTGCCATGGTTTTGCCAGCTTGCAGTATCTGTCATTTTCCTGAAGTTCAAGCAACTGTAGATATATAATTATCATCTTTCATTTGAATCTCAGCATGAGAAGGCAAGCTTCCAGCTCTTCTTCTGGAGGACAACAAAACCACTGATGACTTAGAAACTCCAGGAAAAAAAATCTCAAGGAAGATCAGCCTCCTTTAAAAGCCACATTACTTTGGAGCAGTGTGAAACTGAGGCCCACGAACAGCCCCATTTGTTCACTTGAGCCTGCAATCCCATTTGCTCTATACTTTTGAAACAGTTTTGAAAGCAACTCTCAAAGTAGCTTCTGCCAGTGACATGATGTATTATTTACTTATTTTAAGCTCCAAAAGAAGGGGGTGGAGAGCACAGGCACATGTAAGAGAACAATGGAACTGCTAAGGCCTACATGGCTCTATTTTTATTTTAAAAGCTGAAACCACCTCCCCACATATAAAATTTAGTAACACTTGTTATGCAAGTGAGTGAACGCCAGGCTTGTCACATGCAGGCAAACTTTGCATTTCAAAATAGCCCGGCTGCTTTCCTTCAGAACAGTCTTGCACAAGACAAGAAACACAGACCCATTCCCTTTGTGCTGCCCCTTTTCTGCTTCATGTATGTGAAGGGACTGATCAACAGCTCCTGTAATTTTGGCTACAGAAATCCCGGCACACTCCAACATGAAGGCAGAGAAGTCTCTTGCCCAAAGCCACATCCCAATCTGATTCTTTCCTTGGTCTTGAGGGGACCGTTACTTGGCTCTCAGGAATCCTTCCATCCTCTTTTCCCACCCCTCAGCCCATCCAACCCACCTGCACTCTCCCCAGTGCAGGTATACACAGAACCACCTCCTGACCGAGCCCTTAAGGCACGTGCCTCCCTCTGCTCCCGACTCAGAGAGGCTGAATGTTTCAACAACCCCCAAAATGACCACCCTCAGATTTCTGTCAAGAGCAGCAGAAGAGCCCAGGCCAACTCCTCCCCAAGGACTGGGATGGCTGAGGGCTCTGGGGATCCCTCCAGCCACGGGCAGGGACAGAGGTAGATGTGCCCATGTGCTCACACTGCAGGAACCAACCTGCTCTGCAGGGACTCTGGTAAATCTGCAGACTGTGCTGGTGGAAACCTGCTTTTACAGATGACACGCCTTCAAGACCACCACTTATAAATTCAGATCAGTAACATACACCATCTTCAAAAACATTCATCTCAAGGAGTCTCCACAAAATCATGGGAGCCCCTTGGATAGCAGTTAACATCAGGGCTGAAAAGCAGGTTATGCTTGGCAAGAGGAAATTCTGTGAGCATCAAAATGTTTTTCAGAATCATTTAAACACACTTACAGAAACTCTGGCTGTGCGTGCACTTAGTGGAGCTTAAAAAGTTCCAAGAATTTTTTAAAATCCCAAGGTTTTGCTTAGTCACTTTTAGATTCAGAGATGAGGGAAACAAACCCCCAAAATATGCATCATTACAGAAGATTAGAATTATAATGTGATACTTCTAACCAAGTTTTATGGAGAGCAGTAAAAACAATGTTCTAAGGCAGAACCTTTTACAGTCACTGTCATTTTATCCCAATAACCATTCCCCCGGTGACTTTCCCCATTCCTGCACAGTAAGAAGGGAGAAGTACAATAAAAATACACAGCAATTAACTACAAGGAATGCTCCAGAGCACACTGGCTGTGTTTGCTCCCTGGTTTCATTTTAGCACCAGCCTCCCAGGTTTCATCTTTCTGCCTGTACTGAGTAACATCCATTAAGAGTTTTTCTCAAAGAGAAGGAAGGTTTTGACCTCACTGTCATACAAGTCTCGTGTCCTGTGACTAAAGCAAAACACAAAGTGTCCAATAACACAAAGATAAAGGAACATCAGCTTCTGAAAAGAAAATAAAACCTTACCTTACCCTTCACCGCAAAGCCAAACTTGCAATCCATTGTGCCTAAGCATCCCAAAATTTCATTCCTCCATACCAAATCCCAGAGTCATTTTACAGACCTCCCATTTCCCTTCTAGTGTTTTATTTCGCAAAGAAAGGCTCACACTTCTGACTCTACAAGAAATGTAGCAAGGCTTTACCAAAGAGCTGCTAAAGATAATGACTCACATCACAGACAGCTGAGAAGAAGTGCCTGTGGGTGAAAAAAGGAGTTAAAAATTACACCTCAAACCCCACCTCCAGTGTCTCCACCTTCCTTTACCATGTTATGTTCTAATAAAGGGTAACGAGATGGATTCCTTTTGTATTCTTGCTCTCTTGGAAGTCTCCCAGAGCATAAGGAATATTTTAAGCTTCCCAAACAGATGGAAGTGTAAATATGGGCTTTTTTTGTCCCTGAGGCCATTTCTTTTGCAAAGGTTAAATGCATGCTCTAACAGAATATGCATACATCAGCCCCTGGAGCTGAGGGGCTGATGTATGCATAGATCTTCCTATGCCATTTCACACTCCCAAAATATCTTAACAAGTTCCAAAATCCAACGGGGGTGGGGAAGGAGAGAGAGAGAACTCCATGACACCTGGCTTTTGGAAGAGAAAAGTTCAGCACAGTAGTTCTGCCTTAAATATTTAAGACCAAAAGGTTTTCCTTAGATGATTTTATTGATGTGCCCCCTTTTCCTTTCAAAGATACCAGATTCAGGTAAACTCACAGATCAGAGTTGAAGCAGGCAGCTGGGAAAGCTGAGGAGCTGAAAACAGAAACTTCCTTTCTTCAAACAACAAGAAACATTTTACGTTTCTGTATTTGTACAAAGAAATTTTTCTGTTGAGCAATTATCTGATGAGAATTATTTTGTACTATGACATTACAACTGCAGGCAATTATTACCAAGTCCTCCTGTTAAGTAGCAAGACCACATCCTCGAATAAGCAGCATTTCTCCATTTACAGCTCCTGAAATATATACCCAGTGCATCCTAAAGAACATGACATGTAGAAACGGGTAAAAACCTGCTGATTTTGGTGAAAAACCTGAAAACCTCATTTGCCAGGAAGCCGCCAGGTACCGGTTGGCGGCGGCAGCTGAGGAAACTCTCTGGCGCCCTCTGCTGCCAGGCGCGGCCCCGGGCGAGATCCGACACCCGCACCAATGCAATGGATGCACTGACAGACACCCTGCGCCCACAGCCGCCAGCCCAGTATTCACCTCACACACCTGTACGAGCATCAACACTGAGGTTTCACAAATAAAACTATCCATGATCCGGCATCGATGTGCTCAACATATTTCTGCTGAGCAGCCCTTTCATCTCCTCCTATCCCAGCACCCTCTCCTACACTGGCCACACACTTCAGATAAGTCCTTGTCTTGCTATCCCATCAAGGCCTCCTTTCAGGTAAGCCCAGAGCATTTTCCCTGGTGGAAGCAGAAGCTCTGCCCTGTGCCATTCCTGCCACTGAAAACAGACACTTTTGCAAAAGCACCAGCTCTGTTTTTCCAACATTCCCCTCCTTCCCAGGTGGGCACACACACCTGGCTCTGCAGCCAGCAGTGACCTGCCCACGGCTGCTCCCTGCACCCCACAGCTTTTATGGGAGCACACTTCATTCCAGGGAAATTCCACTTCATTCCACAGGGAAAGCATGAGCCGTGGGTGCTGCTGAGCAGTGCAGGTGCTGCTTTTGCACTCCCAAGTCCAGCTAGGGCTGGATCAGAGGAAGGTCTCAGCAGGTTTCTTTCCCTTCCCACATTGTTAATAACATTTCATTTCCACTACACTGGAAAAACTTCCATTGGAAATCAGCTAGAAAAAGGAAAAAGCAACAACAGAGTATGAACTCTCTCCTACTTGAGCAACTGCCCTCTAGTCAGGTGGCTCTGGGAATTCTGTCACAGCTCTGCTCCACGTCCAGGGCCTCCCTCAGCCAGGATGCCCACAGCACTCTCCCTCTGGCACACATGCAAGTGCTGAAGAGGCAGGTCATTTGAAGAGGCATTCAGGAGCCAGATTCTTTTTTTTAATGGTTTGATTAATTTATGAAAGCAACTCCCTTCAGTGGATTTGTCTCTGCTCATCAGGGGAGCCAATCCAGCTCCAAGGCAGTACACGTGCTGGAGGAGATAGCTCCAGGGGTACAGCCAGCACCACAGTTTTTCCAGTAGTTAAAACCAGATATATCCTAACTCTAAGTGGACTAGAAACAGTGACAGCAGACATAAAAGAATAGGTACAAGGTAAACATCTGCCATCTTTGTCATCTGCAAAGCCACAGCTTTGTGTGCTCTCCTCCCATCACAAACCACAGTGACAGGACACACATGAATTAAAGATTTCAGCCACATCTCAAGCAGCCTTGCTCACAGCATGGCTCACAATCCTTCCAGCAGCCTGGAGCCTGCCTTCCCCAGCTCCATCATGGATGCTGGACACATGAAATCAAAACAGAAAAAGGGCTTGTCAGAAAAAAACCAGGTAAAAGCAATAAACTCTGAGGCAATGCATAACAAACTCTTATGCTGTTAGAAGCACAGCTCCCTGACATCTGCAATTTTTACTGAAAAGCACTTCACATTTTCAACTTCCAGACAGCCACAATTTTCACTTACTTCATGATTCAGAAGGCAAAACAGTAGCTAAGGCACCCCATCAACTGTACCTTCATGGGATACACACAATCTGAGTCCAGCCAGTGTCTGGATTCTTGTACAAAATTTATCAAGACACTTCAATTAAGAAGTTGGAAGGAAATGAAAAGAAAATAAACATCAAACATTCACACAAGCAAGCTGATACTGAATTCACAAAATCCCAATCTGCAGTATCTGTTCACCATCAGTACGTATCATATTATACTTGTAATTTTACAGGGCAAAATATAAAGCAGGTTACAAACCCCCACTTCCATCTCCACTACCCAGCCTCTGATGCCCACCTGCACTGCACCTCTGCAGATGAAATGCCCCACAGTTACACCTCAGGCTGCTCACAGGTACTAATCCACTCTACATTCTAGTTCCTTTGTGTCATTGCCATGTAATTCCATACATTTCTGAACTATCAGCAGAATCACAGGAAGCTATGGGGTTAGAAAAGCCCTCTAAGATCACTGGGTCCAGCACAAATCCATGTCCCCACGTGCTACATCTGAATGGCTTTTAAATCCCTCCAGGGATGGGGACTCCACCACTGCCCTGGGCAGCTGTGCCAGGGCTGGGCAGCCCTTCTGGGAAAGACTTTTTCCCTAATGCCCAACCTGACCCCACCTGGCAGCACTTACCTGTCAGGGTGTTCTGGAGAGCAAGGTGCTTTCCCCTGAGTGTCCTAAGATATCCTCTCTTGCTATTAAAATGATTTCCTTAGTCAAAAAGAACCCCAAAAAAGCAGACTCAAAAGCATTGAGATTTCTTTATTGTTACAATCTTCAGAAGAAAAGTACATATTTCTCCAGCGCTCTACACGGGTAAGAGACTTTCCTTAGA
This sequence comes from Argya squamiceps, assembly GCA_037834095.1. Classification (NCBI taxonomy): domain Eukaryota; kingdom Metazoa; phylum Chordata; class Aves; order Passeriformes; family Leiothrichidae; genus Argya; species Argya squamiceps. The sequence goes on along the minus strand of JBBMKD010000115.1, from coordinate 74,040,491 downwards.
TTTAATCAAGAAGGAAATGGCTTTCAGACTCTGCAAGCCCACAGGCAGTGTTTTATAATGGTAAAGTTGATTAAAAATGGTCAGGACAACCCACTGGGATGCAAAACACAACGTATGCCTTGTAGTTAATCTTTCACAGCTAGGCAGGAACACGGTAACTGTTTGAAGCCCTGCACAGCCCCATCATAGAGGCACAGGAGCTGCTGGGGCCACAGCTCTGCAATTCCAACGTTTTTTCAAATGTATATTAACTCATTTGAAAGACTGAAACAAATTTAAAAACACATGTAGGGAATGTGTTTTTAACTCTCCACTTTTATAGAAATTCTACTGACTTGAGACCAATTTCCTTAAAATACGTTAAGGGCCACATCCATAGGATTCAGTACAAATTGCATTTGGATTAAGCTTCATTTTGAAAGATAGAGGTTACGGTGCTTATGGTCAGCATCAAAAACTGTTCTTCAAAACAACACATTTGGAGAAAGAAAACAAAAAAGCTTTGGCATACCATATTCTGCACACAGCTACCAAAGGAACGCTTGTTGCAAATTTCACCCAAAACACTGAAGTTGATGAAACTTTTAATTGCTGCTTTTATGTAGTTTTAAGCTAGATACACAAGTTAATGAACAATTTGTAAGCATCATTAAAGAAATACAGGAAAACCCACAGGGAGGCTCATTTATACATTAAGAAATTAGTCATTTCAATAAAAGCTAAAATTGGATACCACTAATTTCAAACTGATAAAACCCTTCTAAGTAGATTGGAACATTTGCAGTAGAGCATTTTGTCATGCTTAGGCTTAAGAGAGCAGGAATGTCAAGCCTGAATTAACCTTCAGAAAATGAAAATTACTGGCTTTGGGTTCGCTTTAGCTTCAGAAGCAGCTTCTCCCCCAGCTATTACCTGGTTGGGTTCTGCAAGCCCGGGTTTTGAGCTGCTTCCTGTGCTGGCAGGAGCAGGCAGAGCTGCAGGAAGAGCTGTGCCAAGGCACAGGCAGCACCTGCAGGGAGTGCAGCCCCAGCCCCGCCGAGCTGACCGTGCTGCAAACACCCACCTGGCTCCAAAGATGTCCTTCTTCGCCAGGTCAATGCCAGAAACCACCTTCACCCTGAGGATGCGAGACTCCTCCTGCAGCAGAAAACAAAGTGGGGCTTGTGTTTATTCTGTGGGTCATTTGGAAGATCAACAAGAGGTTAGAAGATAGCAGGAATCTCTCCTAGGGAGGATTTGGAAAAGAACCGTCTCTTGGAATCCAACCAGGAGTATTTGACTCCAGTCAGAGCTGTTAAGAGCTCAATAAAGGCAGAGTAAGAGCAGATAACAGTCATAACATCATAGCAATAATACTGTAACAATAATAGCAATAAAAGTAGAGGAGTATTTGCTGAACAGGGCCATTTCACATCCTAAGTGATCCATACGCCATAAATTCATTCTGCGTTGACACTAAAGATCTTCAAACACAAAGGAAATTATTCATAACATTTTAGTAATGAGAGATGTCTGTGATGTAAAAATCGAGGATGCATGGTTAAAAATAAATCCTTAAAATGAAATTTTTTTAAGCCTGTCTCATCACCTTGGTGAACGTGGAGAGCTCAAAATCAGCATTCACAGACAGATGGCAAGTCCTGCAGATGCACATCACTGGAGCAGCAGCCTGATGCTCAGTGTGTCACTTCATTACATGAAGGGCCTGAGGAACATCAGTAAAAATGGCCTTTTTTTACTTTATTTTTTTTCACTCTGTTTGAGCAACACAAAGAGGCCACCAAAATGAAACCTGGAAAGTCTTCTACAGAAACAGGTTTTGCAGTCCCCCATATCAGTGATACCTCCTCTCCTCTGATAAGCCTCCCAGAGCTGCAAGATACTGGATTCAATTACAGTAACTTGAGACTCCGTTCCTTGAAACCTGTTCATAAAACAATTACACTTTCCCACAGGCTTCTCCTGGTCTGTTTGCTTTAGGCAGCTGAAAGCCAGACACAGCTTTGTCAGCTGTCCTGGCACAGTTTTCCAACTGTGAGGAAGGTCAGGACGAGCCCCAAAGTAAAGCCACACCTGGGCAGCCCAAGCCACCCGTCTGGAGGGAGGCATGGCCAGGGGATCAGAAAACAACAGCCCCACTGAACCTGTGTGCAGGGCAAGTTCCACCCTGGCACTCCTGCCCCAGGAACTGGGCTGCACTAAAACAACACTGAGACACAAACCCTTCCTGTAAACCTGGTGTTTGGTGCTCCCCCCAGCTGCACTTAACACTGCAAGGTAGCTTCTGATTAGGGAACAGGATTTCTTTCCCCAGAAGAGCCCAAAGCTTGCCTGAGAGGTGAACAAAACAGCAAGTGAAAAAGAACAATTCAGTGGACTCACATTAGTGGACATTGAAGTTTCTTCCTATGTACCATGTGCCTGGTTTTCTAGAGCAGTTTTAATATACAAAAGGCAATGAACTTGCAAATTGTTATCAAGAGAGTTCCTTCAGTAAGGTAAGACAGCCTAGAAAAACCCAAGCAAAATCTCAGACTGTTCAGACCTCACTGAAGTAGAACTAGAAGTTGCAACGCTGCTTCTGTGTCAACAGTGCTACTCAGATTCCCTCTAGCAAAGTCCAACATCAACTTCCCTAGAGTGGCATCTTCTTCCTGCACTGAGGGCACCTCTGCATATTAACTGATTCAAAAGATATCAAAGAAAAACACAAACAAACAAACAATCGCCCCCCCACTACCTTTTAAATAGAAAAAAAAAGCAAGAGGAGGTCTCACTACTGGAGCATCCCTAATAGCATTTTGCAAGATACAGAAGATGATGCTCCAGATCTAAATAGATTCTCAAAAACGTACCTGGAGGGTCACAGCCACTTTAAGTCTCTCAGAAGCTTTGACCCTGTTCCCCCCGAGAAGGCTCTCAGCCTCTCCTCAATATTCCAACTTAACAAGCAGAACAAGTGCTTTTGCAAATGCTTGTTCCAATTTTCATATGCATGAAATATGTATACATATAGATGTAATGTTTTAAAAAAATAATTAAACCACCTCCTCAATTAGTCATGAAGTCTACCATATGCACCATATGTATTAACTTTTGCTGACTCCTTGCATTGCAATTTCTTCCTTTATCTCCAAGTGTGCTGTGTCTAGGTAAAAAAGGAGTTAAATTATTACAGCAACAGCTGTGATCTCACCTCATTGTCTACCAAAAAATCAGATAAAGGACTGCTTGGCTGGGCACAGCCTGAGACTCACAGAGTACCAATTACCTGATGCAGGTTTCTACCCAGCCCTCTCTGAAAAGACCGTACAAGAAAATTAGGATTTTGGTTGGTGTTTGTTGTAAACCCAGTGACAAAGATCACTAACCACAGAAAAAAATCTGTGCAAGAAGACCCAGGATCCAAAGCCCAAACAATAAAGTGATCCCCAGCACAAGCAGAGAATGGGATAAGGAGACAGACCGGGAGCATTAGGGAGAAGTGGGGATCCGACGTGGCACACAGTGAGGCTGGAGGATAACAGACATACAGATGGAGACCTGATTTGCAAGTAAACAAACAAGAGGAAGCCAAGCAGGGTAACAAGGCTGATCAGAGCCACGGCACAGCTCCGCAGGACTCTGTCAGGCACACAAACGGCAGGAGCAAGGCCACACCCAGGGAAACCAGGGCTCCTCCTTCTGCTGGGGAGAGAGAGCACCGCGGCTGAACCACCACGGACACCCTGCCACAAGCACCAGATGAAAAGCGCAAGCGGATAGGAGCAGGTCCCTGACTGGAGCAAGACGGTTCTTCTGTTGGACTCTAAAAAAGGCACTTGCTTAATTAACCCGGCTGTATCTTAAAAAGGAAAGAGATGCCAGAAGCAATGGTGTAACTCCGAGCTCTCTCAGCCGAACAGCTTCAGGTCCCACATGAGCTGACACTGCTGAGCACACACTTGGACTCCAACTGGCCAGACCACGACCTGATCCACACAAAAGCTGCAGAGAACAATTTACTGGCAGCTAAGTATCCTGGCTGAAAGACTTCCATCAGTGATCAATCATCTGACATATTCTTAAAGAGCAATTTCCCAACACAAACTCCCATTTTCTGGCAAGAGTACCCGATATCCCTTTGAGTCAGCAAGCAGTGGAGGCAACTGCACACTGCAGGACATGATCTTGGGATATTCCTTCCCTCCTCCTGCACCCAAGGGTCAGCACCCACCCTCATCTGTTGGTCGCCCACCCCATCCTTCCATGACCAGCCAAATTTTCCTCCTTGCAACATCACAGAGATCAGGAGGCAGGAAATGGCAAGCTGGGAACAGTTACAGGGAGACAAGGCTTCAGAAGTCACTTGTCACTTGAGTTGCCATTTGCCAAGGAAGAATCTTTGGTTCTGTTCAGAGCTGATATTACATAGCAGAAAAAATACTTGTCTGGGGATGAGATTAAATTGTATTCACCTTCTGTGCAGGGAGTGAACACCTGACTCTGCAATTTTTGTATTCCACTGAATTCCCTGTGCTTTGTAAAGCACATATCCCAAGCTGCTTTTTGAAGCAGAGATTGAAAGAGAAGTTCAGCTCATTCCACAGACATTTTTCTATCCTATTTCAAGCTTGCCTGGAGCACAATAAGCCTGGAAGAGGCTCCTGGTGCTGCCACTCCCTACCCTGGGTGGCTCCCGCTTCCAGAGGCCAGGCTGTGCTGTGTGCAGCCCCGGAGCTGATGCTGCAGCTCCACTCCTGCCCCGTTTGGATTTGGCACCTACAGTGCAGAAGGAATTCCAAGCAGTGCTGTCCTAAGCACTGTGATTCAATCCTGGGAACGCGAGGTTGTGTGTTCAGGGGGGATGGCTGTGGGGCTGTGGACATTCCTGCAGCTGTCCCTGCCCACGCTGCTGTCTGTCCCCAAACACAGCCTCCCCAGCTGCTGCAGCAGCCTGCCCTGCAGGGCCTGGTTACCTATTAGTGCTGAGCTCCACTGCTCCTCACGTCCACACTGACTTCTGCTCTGTCCAATCATTAACATGAAGTTCACATATTCCAGCCTTCCCCAAACATGTCAAAGGTTACAGAGTTCTCCTCTTTGCTGAAGGATAACTTTTACACAGGTTGTATTCCCTTGGCTGCAGTTCACAGTGCCATTTCAGAGGACTCGGCTTATTTAGGTGGAACCAAGCTGTGGAACTGGAAGCCTATTATAGATCAAAACCTAGACTTCATCAACAGCAAACAAACCTCAATTCACCTCAGGAAAGATGAAGGAAAACAGATGTATTTCCAGATTTAGGAGACTTTTGTATGTATATTTATCTGTATGATTCACATTTTGTTAATTCTTTGTTGAACACACACCACATTCACTTTCTCCAGTTGCTCTGGAAGCCAAGTAATTTCTAAGACCCATTAAAGCACTCACACAAAGAAAACTTATTAAGTCCTGCCCTTGGATTAGTAAAATCCCCTGGAGCTGGGGAGTTTAGGGAAGAGTTGTGACAGCAGAAGAGAAGGAACGTGGGCCGTTCTTCACAGTGTCCCAAGCTGCCTTCTCCCCCACAGGCAGAATAAATGCTGCCTGTCCAAAGGGTGATCCAGGAGAGGCAGCTCAGCCAGCACCAGCTACACCCACAGAAAAGTGCTGTAAAATCAACCTGAACAAGCTGTGGAATACACATCTGTATGTTCTGAATGAACACTGAAAGAAAGCCACAGCAATCCAGCCCGGTGTAAGAAGGAAAGCTGCAGATGTCAGCTTCCAACAGGACAGACAATCCCATGACACACGTAACGTACGCATTAAGAGAACAGCCTGAAATAACAATCGATGGGGGGATAAAATTAGAAGGTTGACTCGTTTAAATGAACAGACAAGTGTGAAAGGCACAACGGCTGGATCAATGCAAACCGATATTTGAACAGCTGCCCCGCAGCCCGCGAAGATTAAACATTTAACGTGCTTTCCCAAAGGTATATAAAACCGTCTCCGAGTCAAAGAGCCCACGCCGGGCAGGTTTCCTCTCCCATTTCCGAGGCCGGCCCGTGTGGGATGCCGGGCTGGCCCCCCGAGAGCGGCACTTACCGCGGGACCCCCGGCCACGAGCTCCGCCAGGCGCCGCCGCCGCCTGCACACGCGGAAGTTCAGCCACGGAAGCAATAAATGACCATCGCCACGGCAACCAGGGGAAAGGCCAGCGAGCTTGGGTTTCACCCGGAGAGAGCTTCACCTGAGCCACGCTGGGGGACTGTTGGTTGGGTTCTGTTTGGCTTTTTTTTTTTCTCCCTTCTCTCTGTGTAGAGACGTTTTTGATTCCAACCCATGATAGGCACCAGCGAGGTAAATTTCCACTGACTGCCAGGAGAGAAACCAGATCCCACTGGAATGTTACCTGCACGTAGAGACTCTGTGAATCCGGTTTCATCCACTGAGCACCTCAACTCTAGATTTATTAAATCTGAAAGTTTGCAAAACACAACATACTAAAAAAGATAACAGATCTTTAACTCAGTGTTTTGGTGGCAAAACAAATCCAAATGGAAAAGACAACAAAGCTTTAATTCAATGTTTTAACTGTGGCACTTCTGGTTTCCTGAATGAAAACACACACAGAGCCCGGTGTGCTCCAGACACAGTCACCCAAACACACACTGCTCTCAATTCTCCCCATTTGCAGGGGGAAAATCAACCCTGCAGTTCCAAAGCAAAATCAAGTATGTGTCATCTACTTAAGGGCCAGTGTTGGCCACAGCAAGCCCAATAACCACGTTAGGCTCCTCCTAAATCTCCCAGTAACTGACACCAAGTTCAATGGCAGAAGAGTTGAGCTGATTCTCTACTTTCATTTGGTGGATTAAACCAATCCACATATGGCTGAGTGAAAAAAATGTGCTTTAGGAAGCTATTCCACATCACCCTCCTGCAGAGAGGATTCCCAAATTGGCTCACCCTGCTCTGACTGGCACCTCCCTGACATCAATCAATGCTGGGCAGCCCAAGAGGGAGAATCCACCATCACCCCAGGGAAGGCAGCTGAGAGCACCCCAAGGAAACTGCTCCATCTCTGAGGACATCACAGGGACTTTCTGAAGGCCATAGCAACAGAATGTGGTAAGTCTCACTATAATTCTTGCAATATCTTACTAATCTTGAAATTGTCAGTGGAAATTTTGCCAACAGTGTTTGATAAAATCTCAGTTGTGCAATGCAAACAAAATCATGCACCAGGGCTATGACCCAAATCTCCACTCTGCTCTGCAAGTTCAGCACAGAAAACAAACTTAAAATGTCATTTGGTTAACAACTCATCTGGCTCAAGCAGGGACATGAAAATCTCCTTCCAGCTTCACCACAAGCAGCCTAGGAACCCAGCTCAGAACCTTGTCCTTGCATGTGTTCATCACACTCCTCCTCACCAAATCCAAGAGTAAATGAAACTGTGTCTTTTCTTACCCACAGAGCTCTCAACCCTCGCTGCAGGATACAATGTATTTGTAAAAACTCCATTATTTTCTCCACAGATCACAAAATTAGAGCAACTAAACCTAAAAGCCTTTGGAGAAAAGAAGGCTATGCAGTTTGGATCATAAAGACCCTCCTGGGTACAAGGCATTGGGCAGTTCACAGAGCACACCTGGTCCTCCAGAGCACTCCTGGCCGAGCAAGGATCCTCACACAGCAGGAACCATAAGATGAAGCAAACACCAGTCAGTATCAAAGGAACTGCAGAGTTTGGAGGACTGTGGTATTCATAAGCTCATAGAACAGAGAAATATTACATGTTTTACAAGAGTGATTTAGGTCCTGTTTCAGGCCTCTGAAGAAGAGGGACTATATCCATGTTTTCCTTGGCTGGAATGACACACTCAGCAGAAAAAACCACCAGGTAGAATTTCATCAAGGCACAAGTTTGTCTTACAGGGACCCTCCAATGATGCTGCTCTTCCATGGGGGCAAACCAGCAGAAAAGAGCACACAAAACTGGACTGAACAGGTGAGAACACAGACACCAGGAGTGATGCAGGGGATCAAAGGCACGGGCACATCAGTGGCAGCACATGGGACCAGGAGCCCAGATGCCCAACCCAAGGCTGAAAGCATACCATTAACAAACAGGCTCAAACCACAGTGCTGCCCTTGCTAAAATCTGCTTACCAGGTATCTTTACTACCTGTTTTCAAAAACTAAGTGCTCCAAGTGAATTGTCATCTATTTTTATAGAAACCATTGAACTCCATGCAGTTAGATATACTCGAGCAATTCCAGCAAGCGTGTTGAAGCAGGCTGCCTGTGAGCTTTGGAAATACCTAAGAGGATGCAAAACAACTTCCATTTAATGGACCTGCTGTACTGCACAAGGCTTTTTTTCTCCTTATTTAACTTTCAGACCTGTTTATATCTTATAAAAGAATTCTTACAAAAGAATTCATGTAAGCAAAACATTGTTTTCTGCACAACCTCATTGACTGAGCTCTCCAGTGCCTCAGGCAGCAATCACGGAGTCATTATAGCTGGGTGAGACCTCCAAGATCACCAAGTCCAACCTTCAGACACCACAGTGCCCGCTGACACCCTAAGGGCAGGAGGGTGTATTTGCTGAATCATCTGTACATGCCATGCATTTACAGTCTAGGAAATTCTCCTTCCAAAGGAAACCTTCATCTGCTTTTCTCTGGACAAGACAAGAGAAGTGTTTAATCTTTGGTGGGAGCAGAGAAAAAGAAAAGCATTTGTATATGCTGCTATTAAAAACCTGAACAAAGCTTTGACTGGGAGTAACTGGTGCATTTGCAGCAATCTGTGACCTCACAGTGACTCTCCTTTATGGACTTAGCTTTAAAAATGAAAAAAAAACCCAATAAAACCACCCCAAAACCCACATCCAATCTTGATATTGCATGACAGACCAGCACCAAGACCATCTGCATCCATTTGAACATTTACTGTGAATTCAACAGAAAATTTCCTAAAGTCTGACAGAACTTCTTTTCCTTCCCTCTGGGGACACAGAAAGCAAACAAATTAATTAAAACATCAAGGTTTTATTGAAACAAGTACCCCACCTTGTGACATGCACAAACTACCATAAAACAAAGGAATGATGATTCTCTCCGTAGGATTTTGCCAGTGTCAGGACAATGGCCCTGAAAATGGCAAAAGAACAAGGCAGGTTGGTTTCATTTCAAATCCTCATTATCCTCAGGTCAGGGCCCACACGGATCCATTACTTTCCAGCAGTACTTCAAAACTCACTAGGCAAAAGAGAACCACTAAAAATCCGTGTCCCCAGCAGATGTCTGACAACCCCAGCCAGGAACAAGAAAGGGTCTGAATTCCCAATTAGCAGCCTGCAGTAAGGACTCACAGAAGGACCTGACAGGAGGACTTGATTTCAAAGCAGCTGCTCTAGCACAGCACAAAGGTTTTTACCTTTCACTAAATCAACCTCTGATACACTTACATTTTAATTCTTTTTTTAAAAAAACATTAATCATCCTGAACTGATTTTTTTTGATCTCATGAAATGCACTAGCCCCTTAACATTCCAACTTTTTAAAAGTGAAAAATTATGCCTTCCACCTAATACAACCACCTTCATTTTTCCTATGTGAAATGGCACACCAGTCTAGTGTAATGCTGTATTTTAGACTCTCAGTTCCCACAGAAATGCACCAATTTATCCAAAAGCCTCCATCAGCAGGCAGCAGACATACCACTCCCTGCCTGAATTCAGCAGTGATGTTGCTCTGGTTAATGATATTCCCAACTCAGGGCCAGGCTGGCCTTGGAGCAAGCTGGGCTAGTGGAATGTGTCACAGAACAAGCAAAGATCCTGCATCAAACAGGGGAGGTTGAGCTGCATTCACTCCAGTAGCCCAGCTAGTTGCCAACAGATCACACAAACACGTTTACGTAACCACAATCTATATTCTTGTTAGATATTTAATGATTCCAGCCCATAAACCATCAGTGGCTGCACTGTTTAATGACAAAACACACATTCAATAAAGCTGTAATCCAACAATAAACTGTGATTGGAGGCTCATTTCTAACCCAGAGAACTGCAGGGATCAATTCCATGGCACACGCCCACAGCCCAGGGCTGCACCGCTGCCAGTTTCACCTGGAGGAAGAAGGGACAGGAGCTCCTTCAGCAGGCTTTGCTGGAAAAGCCTTGAGAGCAACAGAACTGTGCCAACTGACAAGAAAATGCCAGTGCAACTCTTAAAACCTGAAATATCTCTGAACTTCCTCAGTCCCCAAAACACACAAGGCTCAGGTACCCTGGGTGACAGACACTGACACACCAGGCTGGGAGAAACGCTCAGCAGAGGAAGAGCTGGTTACATTGCAATCACTTTGGGATACCAGAACCCACAATCACCTCTCTCAGCAGCCCAGGGAGTGTCTGATGTGAGGCAGTGCTCTTGTTACTGCTCTGCAGAGGCTGGGGAAAATGGATTTACTTGTGTGAGAGGCTGTCTCAGGGGGCAAAGGCTGCTGGGGGCAGAAGCAGAGGCTGAGGGAGGTGGCTTTGCTCAGACTGGAGAAGGCAGTAACTCCTAATTCCTGTGGATCGCAGCCTGACTTCTGCAGGGAATTCAGCCTGTACTTTTCATGTTTTAGCTGCTGTAATAGTTTACCTGCAGTAGCTTTAGTTCAGAGCAGAAGTTGGGAATGTCAGTTTTCACACAGACACTTCATTTTCTGACACGGTTTGTTTTGTTGCATGAATCATCCTATTATCCAACCAGAAATTAAATTAGATCTTCCAGCTCTTGGCTGCAGTTAATAATTAATGTTACTGTATGAGTTTTCAACCTCCCCTGGTGAAAAAATTCTTCCAAACACATTAACATTCCAGTGAGTGGTGTTGTCAGTCACTCCAGTAGTTCACTCCTTTGGCTTCTCCATCTTGATCAAGTTTCTTTTTTAAAAAGAATAACAAGTCATGGCCTCTAGCAGTACCTCTTGTCCATTAAAGCTTTGCTCCCCAAGAATTTCTCATCTGGGGGAAGAATCACTCCATCATAGCCTCTGCCCAGACGAGGGGAGAAAAACCAGCCACTCAAATCAGTGAAAAGGCCCAGTCAGTGGGGAAGGGATCTGCTCTCCCCAGAAACATCTCATGTCAGGCTTTTGGACCCTGGTAGTAGCACTGCTGCTCCCAACCTACTTGCACACCATGTTCTACCTCCTTCTCCCCCTTCCTTTCCTGCTCACTTTACAAACACAGCAGCCCTTGACAAAGATTTGACTCTTTTTGTTTATTCTGAGTGTTTATTTGTCATATAAATGGACAGCCTAGGCCTAGCAGGCTCCTGCATGAGAGGACTACGGTGTCTCACAAAGAAGGAGAAAACTGTTCAGTTACTAATCCAGGCTTAAGGCTGACTAGATTTGGGCAGTTGAGCAGGAGCAAACACAGCCCCTCCTGGCTGGAAGGACAAATCCCACAGTGGAAATCTCCTCCACTTCTCCAGTGCATCCACTGACACACAGGGATATGTTACAAACAGCCAAAGATGAGAACAGATTTTAAGGTGGTGTGAAAAATAACTGGAGTAAAAAAATATTAACAAGAATAAGGCCAATGCAGGAGACTGAGTAATTCAGCTGCAGTTCTCTCCTATGCATACATGTACTGAAGGTGCTTTTGAAGAGGAAGAAAAGTAGGTACTATCTTAATTGAAAGGCATTTTTTTCTTTTAATGGAATATGCTTGTCTTTTACACACTGTAAAAGAACAGACTAAAGAAAACCAAATACAGTGATAGTGCTAGTGAGCACTTTTTTGGTTTGTATTAATAATTTCTGTATATATATTGATGGTGGAAGGCTTGGAAGGGTTTTTTGGGGGATGGAACATTGCTTGCATTGGTTGTTACATTTGGGGTGGCTGTTTTGGTTTTCAGTTGTATGAATTGTTTCTGTGGAATTCCTTCAGAATTTGTAACAGGCTATCAATAAATGGATTGTTGCCGGACCAAGCCCAGAGGTTAGCTCAGTCACTTGTCCCCAAAATGGTACTTGACACTGACTAGACTAAGAAACACTCATTAAAACATTCACCAGTCATTATCTAAAACAAAGGCGGCACTTTGTGTCCTGCCAGGCATTCTGGATGCGAACTGGGGCTCCGTGCCCCACACAAAAGGCACATTCAGAATCCATGTTTTGCAGAAGCTGCAATAGGGTCAGTCATTCAGCATCCCAGAGCAGAACCTTGTCCTGGGGAAACACAGATGCATGTTCCTCAGAGAGGCAGAAAAGGGAGGGAGCAGAGGGCAATGCTGAATTCCTCAGGCAAGTTCCAGGTAGTGGATCAGCTTCCACAGCAACAGAAGGAGAAGGGGAGTTTCTCCATGAAAAAGCTTTTCAGAGGTGATCACACAGTGCAGCTTGTCCTCTGTCTCAATTACCCACAGTCCTGCCTTTCCATCTGACTGGAAGACTCGAGATTTCTCAGAAAGAAAAATCTCCTCGGTGTCACTGAAACAGCAAGGATGTTCCAGTCTGAGCAGCATCACTCCATCACACAACATTAATGGCCACTCAGACAGTGGAGAAGGGCTTAAATCTCTCCTGAAAACTGCAGGGAGCACCACCTGAGAAGACAGAAAGAGCACAGACTGCAACCAGAGATGAGAGATGAAATGCAAAGGTCAAGAACTGCCCCCACTGCTGGGCACAAGCCCCTCACAGCAAAGACCACCACGCTGGCCCTTCAGCTCTGCTCACTCCCGAGTTTAACACGGAGCCCCAGAGACAGCGGGCAGCACAACTGAGACCACCAACCACATCCACAGGAAACACAAGACCCAGGTGAATGCCAGAGCAAGAGGAATTCAGAAAACCCAGCTTTTATCACACAGAGGTCCTGGATTTTCAGACATTGCACACTCACAGGGAGCACAAACACACACATGTTCCCCTGACCAGATCTCCTCCTCATACAACCTGTCAGGACCAAAGGCCAGCTGTGGGAGGCAGGGAGTTCCTGCCAGCTCTGGCCTCCAGGACAGGGACAGCACCCCAGCCTTGGGGTCAGCCTCTCCCCATGGCAGCCCCAGAGACAAGGCAGCAGGAGATGCCTTGGGGAGCCACACCAGCCCCAGGACACAGGTAGAGCCTGTCTGACTTCCTGAGGGCAGCTACCCCAGGTCACACATGCAGCAACAGCAGCATGACAACCCTGGTGTCCAGCAGCCCTGGCGTGCCATTCCAGGCTGGGGGCTGAGCTACAGCACTGCCTCACCTTCCCAACAAACAACAGGAGATGCCGAGTGTTAAACCACCAAAACCAGCCAGTTTCCACAGCAACAGCCAGCAATGACACACAGAGCTTCTGTAGCACATTCCAGCCTTATCAAAGGCTAGCTCTGTGTGCTCCAGTCTGCAGTGACACTGGCCTGGGGACCCCCGTGTGCTCCAGCCTGCAGTGACACCGTCCTGGGGACCCTGTGTGCTCCAGCCTGCAGTGACACCCTGTGCGCTCCAGCCTGCAGTGACACCAGGCTGGGGACCCTGTGTACTCCAGTCTGCAGTGACACCAGGCTGGGGACCCCTGTGTGCTCCAGCCTGCAGTGACACCCTGTGTGCTCCAGCCTGCAGTGACACCAGGCTGGGGACCCCGTGTGCTCCAGCCTGCAGTGACACTGGCCTGGGGACCCCCGTGTGCTCCAGCCTGCAGTGACACTGGCCTGGGGACCCTGTGTGCTCCAGCCTGCAGTGACACCAGGCTGGGGACCCCAACTTCACTTCCCAAATGCCACAGTTCTGGCGTCCAACACAGAGCTGACCAAAAGCTCTGAGTGATTTCCCTCACCAGGTCCAGGCTGCAGCAGCCATTTCAGCACTCACCTCTGACCTCTCTCTCACACAGGATCCACTTCCTGCCCGAGTTTTGGGAATTTGAAACAACCTCACCCCCTGTAGGGCACAGACACTGGAGAGGTGCTGGGAGCCATGCAGCATGCACTGGCCCAGACTACAGGTACCTGCACCAAATTACAGCTGATCATCTCTCACTGGACTGAAATGCAGGAACAAGTAGCTCAGAACTGAACTGACCAGACCCAAAATAAAATGACAGCAGCACTCAGGGTTTTCAAGCAGTGTTAAGAGGCATTTCTTTAACAACAATGTCAATAGAAACAGTGACTAAAGCTGTGACTGAAATGTTTTAAAATATGCACTAGTTCCAAGCCAAATTTTGGACAACATTCTAAGGAAAAAAGTGACACAGGTAGGCACGTGATACGAGAAGGTCACTATAAGACTTGAAAACAGATTAGCTACAAACTCCAGCATCTTAACTCTGCAGACTCTGGGGCCATCACCAACAGTTGTTTAGGGCCCCTAGTTTCAACAGCTTCCAAAGGGGCTCTGCCAGGATCTGGCATTAGGAACATGCAGAAACATGGTGACAAATGACCTGGCAGGTAATCCACACCCAGCCTGTAACTGTCTGTCTGTCACTTAGCACAGTCTGGTTTACAGTGTTTGACTTTCAAACTACAACAGAAACTAGTTAAGACAAAACCAAAACCTGACTGTGTGACTTGATTTGGCACAAGCTCTAGTACAGCTGCAGGATATCCCTGGAAAAAACAACTCTGACCTTGCTCCCAGCCTGGCCAGACCTGCCCAGCACAGCACCTGCAGGACAGGGGGGTCTGCTGGCCTTTGTTGCACCCACCTGTCCCATTGTGGGGTTCCAGAGAGACACAGCCACCACCCTTGGGATGCAGCTGGCCCCTAAACAGGGACAGGTGAAATCTCAGCTTCAACAGGCGGGAGGAAAATGCAGCACATTCTTTATCATGCTAATTAGAACACAGAACGAGAAGGTAGCTTCTGGATAAGAGAGGCAACAGAAGCATAAGGATAATCCACTTTGCACAAAAAAAAGAAAATTTGGGAAAAAACATCTACAGTGCTACCTTAAAAAGGGAACAATCCATTCAGGTTCAGTGCCCGGTATCTCTCCTGAAGTCCCCCATCCAGCTGTAGTTACCAGACCTTCATCCCGCCTCCCTGGTGGCCAGGGGAAACCTGTCCCCCTTCCTGCCCAGCTCTCAGGTCGCTGCGCCTCCAGCGAGCACCCAGCAGCACTGCTGGAGCCCTGATGCCATGGCTACAGCCAGAGAGCTGCTTATGAGGAAGGAAAACACCCCTCCGGTACTCTCAGGCTACCAAAACCCTGGGAATAGCTCGTTCCTAATGAGAATGCTCTCACTTGTCTCCCACAAGCAAACATGACTGCTAGGGGAGGATCAGCCCCGAACTGTGGGCGAGAAGCAGCACCGCAGGCACTGAGGCGAGGACGGGGAGGAGCAGCCAGCCCTCCTGCCGGGGTGCACAGGACAGGAGGCGCTGCCCACAGAGAAAGCACGAAGCAAGATTCACCCACTCACTGCGCTGCCAGCACACCCCTGCTCCGACAGCAGCGACAGTGAGTCACCGGCACGGACACCGGCAGGACCAGGTGTGTCACAGCATTACCCAGGCAGGGAGAACCGCACGGCAAGGCTCCCTCCCACAGGGAACGGAGAGAAGTGCCTCCTCGGGCCACGGCAGCCGCAGTGGTTATTCACACACAGGCCAGGCCAGAAACAATCCCTTTCCTAAGGATTTGGTTTCCTTCCTTCTTTCTGGCAGTGGAGAGGAAAAGACACGGGGAGCAGGGGAAGGAAACAGTCCAGCACTACGAACTGGGCAGCTCAAGAACCGAACCCCATGCTGGAAACAGTTGGTGTGACAGTGTGTAAATACTTCTGAAAGCCACAGTTCCAGTCCCAGGTAAACCCTGTCAGGTGTTAGCACTGAGCTGACAGCAGCTCCACTCCTGAGCTGAGCACACCAGCAGTAAAACCACATTCCTTCCTCCCAGTGCTCGAGGTAGGAGTCACCCAACCCGCGCCACATTCCTACCCAGCTTACCCAAAATAACAAATAACAGCGTACACAAGATTACACTGCACTTCTTCCCACAAGGGGACAGAGCTGCCCAGCAGCACTTCTACTGCTACAGTAAAACCCAATGAAACATTGCAGAGAAAGTTGCAGGGATGGACAAGTTTAGGGAAGTGAATGAGATTTCTCTGTTCAGCAACACCAAAATTTAGTTGCAATTAAAACAAGCTACTTCTGCACATTGTAATCACATCTACGACTTTCTGTTGGCTGAAACTGTTGGACAATCCAGGCCTCACTGCTATTACAAGGCCTGGAAGTTTCCAGCTTGCCCAGAAAGCCACAGTTTATATTGCACAGAGTTTAATTAAACAAAGGTCTTGGCCCCATCCCATCTTCTGGGACTGAGAGGTTGTCAATTCGGCCCAATCCAGCAGAAATCAGTGAGCTGCCAAGAGGCTGCACCCACAGTACCAGCTCCAATGTGGCCTCTGGATCCTAGAGCAGCTGTGCAGGCAGCCCACCTACACCAGGAGCTGTCTTTGCTCCAGAAAGGAGAAGTGTTTTATCTCACAGAACCTTTCCCTGGCTGGAGACACAACTGCAGCCCAGAAGCTGCAGGGGTGAATTCCTCCCACAGCATCCTAAGACACCAATTCCCTTGTGACAGATAAGCTCATTCGGCACTCCTACCGTGCCTGGTGATATTTTCAAAACAAAACACAAAAAATCCCGTCAGAGATCTGTTAACTGTAACTCCCAGCACAAGCTGTGCCCCGGGGGTGAGGTGCCGGCTCAGCAACAGGTGTGGAGCTCACAGTCCATGTTTGCTTCCCAGGAAAATGGCCTCTGTGCAGGAGGAGAGGAAAATTCCCATTTCCCATTACACAGTGCCCTCCAACGGCCAGCCCTTCGCACGGAACCCAAGGAATGTTTTATCCTCCCTTCCCAAAGGCAGCAACAGAACAGCCATGGGTTGCACTACCTGCATACCTCAGAGGACAGGACAACAGCCAGGGGAGACAGAGCTGTCTCTGAATGGCGATACAGCTAAAACTAACATTCCTTGTCTCCCTCAGACCCTCATGTTAATACAAACCTCTTTAGATGTCTTTACATTCATTCTATAATAAAACTAGAATTTACTTAGTGTCAGCACTAGTGACCAAAACATGCCGATAACTCATCAAAAGCTGGTTTAAAATGCAGGCTGCTATAAAAATCTATTGACCTCCTGAGAGCCACAGCCTATTTTGATATTCTGCCACACAAGTAGATATGCAAGCCTTGTCATTTATGAAATGCTTTCTTACCTGGACTTTTTAATCATCATTTAAGGTTTACATGCTATCCCTGAAGCCAGTACACTTAAAGTCTGTAAAAATAATTCAGGGTCAATAAAGAAGTCACTATTCTGAATTGCTTATTGCTAAGACACTCTCAGTGCTGTGACCAAGGGAGGCCCCTCTCACACTCAGACAGCAGAGAGGCTTTTATGTAACTGGAATATTCAGAGCAGAAACAACAGAGCTCTCATTTAAAGGGTCTTTGTACAGTGGTGGTGACAAAAGGTGCATCTTCTCAAGGAACTCCAGGGGTTTTTTTACATAAAGCCTCCAGGTTCAGGTAGCAGTGGGCTGGGCTGGAGCTCATGGGGCCAGGGTGCATCCCTGGGCAGACTGGCCCCCCACACTGCCCCTTTCCACCTCACAGCTGCCCACAAGCTGCTTCTCCAGCACACCAGTGCCCTTCATCCAGCCCATTTCCAGTGCCACAGCACCCAGTGTTCCAGTGCTGCTCCTGGAGCTGAGCTGGGAACCAGCACGATGAAGGGACATGGCTCTGGAACCCCTCCCCAGCACCAGTCCTGGCAGGGGCTCCGTGGGGACAGCCTGGCCCCAGGAAACATCTCTGGCTGTGCCAGCACAGCAGCAAGGTACAGCCTCACCACAGAGGCCACACAACAGGAAACACCACCTGAAATCTAACTGCAGCCATCCACAACACTGACACTGCCCCAGCAACTCGGCATTGCCATTACTTAAGTTTATGGTTTGCTTCAAACGCAAAGTAGAGAAATCCAGCGCTGAACTCCCACATGTCACTGCTGTCACCAAGTCCAGGGAGGGAGGGAAAGTCACAGCCCTTTTCCTCCCCAGTAAATCCTGCTGATCATGAGCAGTAACATCTTCTTGAGGCCTTTGCAGCCCCATCTCACGGATCTCTTAACATGACACTTGAGTACTGGGAAGGAGACACCCTCGAGGGAGATCATTCCAGAGCAACAAATCCATCAGGAACATGTAAACACAAGGCACAAAAGCCAACCTCCCATATGCCTCAGTCTGAAACAGTTTGCACAGACAGACAGTTTATCTATCCACAGCACAAGCTGTACCTCACCACAGCACCACTGTGACAAATCTTGGCTTATTCCTTACCCTGATGTCTGATCCCATACAGGTGAGCCTGTGCTTTATAGGAAGTCATCCTGTCCATAGGAACCATTTCCATCATACTCAGTACTGGGTTTGTTTCCCTTTCCCCAAAGTGTGTCACAGTCAAGCAAAGCCCCACCACACAGGCTCCTGAGGTCCTGAAATCCTTCAGGATTCATTCCTCAGGCACAAGGCTTTGTCCAGCACAGCACACAAGAACTAAGATGAAAGGTTAGGCTGCAGTGACTACATGCAGAATTATTAATCTTGAGGCATATGGGACTGTATCTCACACATCGAGATATTTTCAGGAACATAAGATCCTTTTGACAATTTCTAAGGCATGACAAAATGTCATCTCAGTAGGAAGCTTCTAATTCCAATTGACTCAATCACAAGTCACAGAAGTTGAATAGAACTTGAAAAGAGAAGAGTGCTGGAACTGCAGAGAACAGTTTCACATATGAACCTCTTTTCCCCCTAATATTTTAAAGTACAAAAAGACACTCTTCAAGGATTGTTTTCCTGAAGTTCCATTTTTTTATTCAAGCAAACAAGATCCAAGGAGCTGCAAGTTTTGCTTCCATCCAAGGACACTGAGAAAGCAAAATGTTTGTGGATTTGTGTGGGCAACATTTAACTCTCAAGAAACCCAAACCCAAACAAACAGGAGGTGCACTTCATTCACAAATATTTTCCGCTACGAAAGGCTAGAAGATTTTATATACACTGATATTTAGACACTGCATGAAAGTGCCTAAGCTTCCAGAAGCCTGTATAAATATTATTTAACAGAATCACAAAGGGGCTGAGGTTGGCAGAAGCCTCTGGAGGTCACCTGGCCCAGCCCTGCTCAAGGCAGAGCTGGCTGCCCAGGCCTGTGTCCTGATGGTCCCGAACAGCCCCAAGGATGGAGCTCCAACACCCTCTGGGCAGCCTGGCCCAGGGCTGAGGTCACCCTGGCAGTGAAAAACTGGCAGGATATGAATCTGATTTACAACTCATTTTAACTAATTAATATAAAACACTTTACAGTTCAGGTTTACAAGGAGGCTGATCTGTGAATACAGCGTGGTCTGCCATAACCAGCTGCAATGTGTGGCTCATCCCCTGTGAGTCAGTGACCCCCAAATCCCCAAACTGCCTGGTGTTCCAACCCCTGTCAGAGTCCTTGGGCAAAAGAGAACAACGTCCCCATGGAAGGCAGGCCCATGAAGCACAGCTGCCCAGGGGGATGAGTGCAGGCCCATACCCTGCAGACAAGCCTGGCACAGCCCAGCCTGCCCCACACATCAGCTGTGCAAGCAGGAGGGAAGCCTGTGCCTCTGCTCTGCAGGAGATTTTGCTGGTTGTGTCTCTGGAGAGCCACTCAGCAAGTCCAGCCTGCATGTAAATCACAGCATTTTCCAATCAGCAAACGTGCCAGGAGTGGGAGCACTGCACAAGGCCAACTCAAAGCCCTCCAAAACGCATCTACAACAGATCTGCAAACTGCATTTCAAACCCAGGCAGGAACAAAGGAAATGAATAGGCTGAATATGTCCACATAGCAACTCAGCCTCTCACAGCTAAAAGAGCTCTGCTTTCCAAAAAATGACGAGCCAAGTCCAAGCCAATGCTAGTGGGAAGTCATAACCCACACAAGCCAGCATGCAGAGAACTGTCAGCACACCTTCCTCAGCCCTCTTGAGCTCTACCTTTACTGGAGCTTTCTTACAGCCTCCTTCCTGAGAGAGACCATCCTCCTCTCCTCTGCCCATTACTAGAGACTCAACGGTGAGTCAGGCTCTCGGGGTCATGAAACTACAGCCCAACAGGCTGTATCACCTGCACCCTTCTCCATGCCACTCCTCCCTCAGCCCCTTTTCTCTCTTTCTTCCATTCTATTTCCCACTGCAGTTTTAGATGGTCACTGCTCTTCCTGAGCAGTGTCTAGCATCAGCAGATGCACAGCAAAGCAGGAAACAAAGCACAGTCTCCTGTACCTCAGGCAGTGTGACTGTGGTCATCACTGCAGCTGTGACTGCTGAGAGACCAGAGCCTTTCTTTCCCCAGCAGCCCCTTTTCCAACAGCTTGGTTTTACCTCGGGAGATGAGGGACAAACACATCTCCTTGCCCAGGGCTCCCACAGGCAGGTCCCCAGTACCAGCTGGGGCTCAGCATCATGGCAGGAAGCAGCCCCTGCCCTCCCAAGATCCCTCCAGCTCTGAGCCAAGGTGAGAGCAGCCAGCAGATTTCTCCCTGTACCCATTTCTCTTTAGCATTCTGTGCAAGTACCAGCATATGTCGAGGCAGGAGGCAGGGACAAAAGACACAGCAAGGCACGCACAACAGAAAAGGCAGCAGCCAAGCTCCAGCGTGCTGTTCTCAGCCACCTCCCTGGGACCTGGCAGGGTGGCTCCAGCTTTCCCTTTCCCTCACAGATCACACTTGCTAATATGAGCACAAAAGCACCTCCAATCGAACGTTTTGGAATGCCCACGATGGGACAGCAAACCCCACTGCCTTTAGCTGTTTCCTAAGCCTGTGCAGACCCCCCAGCAGCCCAGGAGCGGGCAGGATGACCGCAGGCCCTCCGGCAGCCCCGGAGCAAGCAGGGCCCTGCAGATGGCTCGGCAGTGGGCCCAGCTACCTGCAGGGTCGGGCAATGCACCGGAGCTGGCCCAAAGCTGCTTGGGGACTGCTGCCAGCCACCGCTGTGCTCACACGAATGCTTATGGAAACAGCCCAGCGAGGAGAAGGTTCTCCTCTGCTGTTGTGCTTGCTAATCTACATCACCCAAGGCTCCTGCAACGCCCTCTCCTCTCCCCTACCTTCACACACATACAGAGCATTTGCAATCACTCCGCTCTCAGCTTTATCATTTAACAACAACAGAACGGCACCCCCCCCTTACCAAAACACCCACTCCTGCCCAGGAACCTCCTTCCCAATGAGAATTAAACGTTACAGTCATCCACACTCGGTGCCGCTCAAATACACCAGGTAAGAAACATTGTCAGCTTCACAAGGCAGATGTTTTTAATGTTAGATTCTTCTACACCACAAACAAACTGACACATCACCCGTTGTGTCCAGCCCCACAAAACCGGAAGCAATGCTGTTGTAATTACTATTCACTCCGGTAAAAATAAAAGCAATATGTGCGCTCCTAACAGCCGATACTCTGAAACCACAGCCCATTAATGCAGCCTTGCCCATTGCTGATGCTCTATGACACGGGCTCCTAAGAAAAGGGAGCACCTGACCAAGGAAACGAAACAAAAAGGGCATTAAATAAGATTTTTAACATTCACCTAAAGTAAACTGGACTGTTCTCCTCATACCCGTATGATTTATGTATGGTTCTGCAGAAGCCATCGGCTGATAAAAACGGCACACGGTGATTAGTTATCGCGGGTCCTACCCCGCTTATCAGCTCCATCTTGCATTGGGGCCAGGCTGTGTCTGACACAGTACCCAGCGCACCGGCCCGGCGGCTGCTCCGCTCCGGCCCCGCGGCCGCTCCCCGGGGACACCGGCAGCGCTGTTGGGAGGAGGCGGAGAGGGGCGGCCACCCCCGCCCGCAGCACCGTGGCTCTTTGTTCGTCGCCGGCCCGGCCGAGGCACTCGCGGGCTCTGGGCGGCCGCACCTGCCTGAGGTGCGGGCAGCGCTCCCCGGACCGAGCCGCTCCCCGGGCCG
>JBBMKD010000115.1:74004187-74017756 GCA_037834095.1 Argya squamiceps | reverse complement strand
GGGCGCGAGGGGCATGTGAGGGGGCGCGCGGATCTGGCGCGCGGGGGCCGCGGGCGCGTGGGGAAGGCGCCCCCCAGTGGGCGGGAGCGGCACAGCCGGGCCTGTACTGCGAGAGCGCTCCCGGTTCGGGACCGGGCCGTGTCCCGGGGCGTGTCCCGGGATGTGTCCCCGCTCCGGACCGGGCCGTGTCCCGGGGTGTGTCCCGGGGTGTGTCCCCGCTCCGGACCGGGCCGTGTCCCGGGGTGTGTCCCGGGGTGTGTTCCGGGGTGTGTCCCCGCTCGAGCCCGGGGTGGGCAGGGGCGAAGCCCCCGCCGCCTGCGGCTCTCCGGAGCAGTCGGAGGTGGTCGCTCACCGTGGCATTTCTTCCCTCGCCATCACGGGTTTTAGGGAAATAAAACACTGTGGGCACTTGGAGGGAGGGCACTTCTGGGCAATATCAAGTCCCGCTTTAGCTCTAAATGAGCTTTTGGTTTGTTTAGTGCCCCTGAGCTGGCTCAGGTAATTCCTGAGCTGGCTCTGTCCCCAGCCGTGCCCCGCCCTGTGCTACTCTCTCGTTTGTGATCTCTCGGTGTCCCATGGCAGTACCGTGGTGCTTCAGTGGAGGCCGTTGAGGGAGTTCCACGGCAGCGGTGCCCAGACACGTTTATGTTGTTACATTAACCTTTGAGTGCACACTGTGTTACCAAAGGCACGTGGGGCTGCTGGCACGGGACAGATGTGTCACCACAGCCCAACACGAGGCTGTTCTGGACAGCGCAGACAGCTGCCACTGTCTCCAGCACCCCACCTCTGTGTGCTCAGGTACTTTGTACCTGTTTCTGTTCCACAGAGCCAAGCAGAAAGGGAAAAAAGAGATCCCTTTTCCTGGAAAGATTCCACAAGCACTCTGTAGGCCAGAAAGCATTTTCCCAGCCTTTCCAAAGCCCGTTGTGGGGCAGGAAGGATGTGACCTCTGCCCAGACAGCTGTGCCTCAGAGCTGAGCATGAACTGTTAAAGTCCAGCCTGGGGACACCTCAGCCTTTGTACTGCCACGGGTCCCTCCTGGCCATAAACCGCACGTGGTGCAGGCAGTGCTGGGCAGGGCCAGGCACAGCCACGCTGCTCCTGTTGGCCTGGCCAAGGCCAACCCTCGGGTGGTCGAGCCCATGGGAGCACCTGGCACCAGGCTCATTCCACAGGCCTCTTGCCAGGATAGATTCACTTTTATCCCTCTTTGTTCCGAGCTCAGGAGATCATTCCCAGCTCTGGATGGTGCTCATGTCCCTCTGGAATCACATCCGTGGCTTTTCCTTGCACCTCACAGCACCTGGGCTGCTGCTGGTGTACAGTCAGCCAGCATTCCCACCAACAGGTGCTCCCCAGGGAAAAATCCACCTGTACAGGAGCAGAATGAAAGGATCTGTGAGGCCAGAGCAGAAAATTAGTGCCACGAACAACTCAGTTGGATGGCAAAGCTTTAGTATCACATCCAGGCTGAAGATTAGTTGTTTGATTGCCTGTGCATGTTACATGCATAATTCCTCTTTGGAATTGTGTTTACAATAATAGATGGCCCTGGAGAGATGTAATTCATGTGATAATGCTGACATCAGAAATCTCCAGGTGCAGCTCGGATGATTTATAACTGGCCTCTTCATAGGAGCAAGCCCCATGAATTATTTACAGTTTTCTGAGAAAAATAGATGTAGTATATCTTATGGCTGGCAGTTGTCCACCAGAGCTGACACTCCATCCACCCGTGCAGGAGGGGAGGCCGTGGGGAGGGGTGGGATGCAGCACCCCCGTGAGTGCAGCCCTGCACACAGCACGGGCTGGGTGGCACCTGGGCATGGGGACATGGGGACATGAAGTTATGGCTTGGGGCCACATCTCCAGTGTCTGCTTCACTGCTTCCCCAGAAATTCCAGGCACCCTGATACAAAAATGTGACAATGCTGTGTGTTTCACAGGGAATCTTCAGAGGCTGCCAGAGGAACACCAGGTGGAACACTGGAAGCTCAGCTCTCCCCGCTCCTTGCAGCCATTCTGCACTGCCAAAGCTCAGCCATTTCCAGGTTTTGTGGCTGTTCTTTTTTTCCCTGCTGGACTCAACTGTACCAGCTGTTACCCAAATATTGAAAGAGATGCTGCTCAGAAGTATTACCCAAATATTGGGACGTGCTACTTAGAAGGTCACTGTAACATGCCAGTAGAGAGACTTTACACTGTAAATCCCTCGTGCTTTTAATCATCTACTGACGGCAGACACAAAGAGAATCCAAATAAACCATGATCTTCCCAAATACAGATGGTTTGGATTTTAGAGAATTGGCTTGGACAGATTAATAGAGCCCAAACCTAAGCAGAAAATGCTCTTTAGGAAATGAGCTGGATGCTTCCAGCTCACCAAACAGCATTATGAGAGCAAACTGCTGCCAGAGGCTGCCCAGAATGACTTGCTTTTTGCTGTTCAATTTATTATTTATTTATTCTCAACAGCTCTGGTGAAATACAAAATGGGAGTGCAGAGGTGAAAATCACCCAGACAAGGCTCCCTTTGGTTTGATGTGGCACCAGCTGCACATGCAGTTTGGTAATTCCTGTGTCTTTTAAATGATTATTGTACTTCAGTGGCTGCCAAGGGGTATTTAAAATATTCTATTCACGCTGTATTACTCATTCCAGTGAACTTAACAAATCATAAAAGTAGTAATGGCAAGGTACAGATTTTGCCCAATTGGCTCTTACATCGTGGTTTGAAACAGGATTTCATGGTTTCTGCAGAGGAGGAAATATAATCTGCATCACACTGGGCTGAAATGAGGCTGTGCAGAGACACACCTCAGCACCGTTCAATATTTAATGGTGTTACTTAACAACCTTTTGCTGAAAAAAGGCTTTTCCCACTGCAAAGCCTCTCGCTGGTGATGATTTTTCTCCTTCCTTCTGGAAAAATTTCATAAGAAATGTTAATATTTTATCAGGTTGCTGTTGGACTAGCATAATTGCCTCTGTGTTCTCAGTATATACCTTCCTTGAAGCATTTTTGAAATGGCTGGGGGCTGAGCATGGTTCAGAACACAGAAAACTAGTAAAAGATTAACTATTTAAAAACATGTCAGTATTTTATAATGTATTATTGAGAATGTCATAGAAAACTCATCAAAGCTATAAGCCAAGTTGAATGAAGCTCCCACAAAACATAAATTGTTAATTGTTGCTCAGCTCCCAGTGACAATATAACACTGCAGGCGTGAGCAAGAAAAGAAAGATTAACCCTGGAGAAATCAAGAGAAGCCCTGTGTCCTGTCAGTAATCGTAGTTTACAGGAAAGGAAAAACCCAACATTTTGGGGCTATTTAAAGAGTAAGAATAGACTTACATGAGGTGTGGTGCCACAACTCTTTGGACAGGGGCTGCTAATTGTTCTGGAAGGCCTTTGATACAGTCAGTGGCCTGTTTTCCAGACAATTCCTTCCACCTCTCCCACAGCATGGAAGTGTTGTGGGCAGTGTGGGAGTGGAGGGGCCAGGTCCTCGGGGAGCAGTGCCACGGGCAGAGGCCAGCTGGGCTGTGCTGTCAGAAGGCAGGGGCTTTTCTTCCTCAGTACTCAACCTGAGGATGTTTTACCTTGCTGAGCCCATCAGCAATCCAAATACCATGAGATTTGTTCTGTGGACTGTTTCCTTCACTTGGATTTCACATTCTGTCTGTGTTAATACACCTTGGGTTTGCTGGGATGTGTGCACTGAGAATCCCAGGCAGACATCCCCGGGAAGGACAGCAAAAGAGAGAAAGAGGAAAAATAAAATGAATCCTGCAGCATTTCTGGAAGTGAAGTTGCTGAGATTTGCAGAGTGTCAGTGTGTGAGTCCCTGCTGTGTGTGACACTCCCCTGTCTGGGTGAGTGGCAGGGAGGGAGAGCATCCAACAGGGCTGGGAGGTGGGGATGGAGTCAGCCACAGGGGCTTTCCACAGCTTCC
Source organism: Argya squamiceps (assembly GCA_037834095.1). Taxonomy (NCBI): domain Eukaryota; kingdom Metazoa; phylum Chordata; class Aves; order Passeriformes; family Leiothrichidae; genus Argya; species Argya squamiceps. The sequence goes on along the minus strand of JBBMKD010000115.1, from coordinate 74,013,793 downwards.
ATGGGAAAAGGGGTGTGCAGGTGAGTCACACGGGCCTGAGTCAGGCCCAGAGCCTCTAATCTCTGGGGCATCTCCTGAGCAATGCTGTCCCTCCTGTTCCACTGCAGGGCCAGGAGCTCTCCCTAGTGCTCCCTGGGCTGCTCACCCCTTGGGGGAGGAAAAAACCCCAGACCCAAAAGACTTGGGTCATTGACATTCAGGCTCATCTTGCTTGGTCTCTTGCCTCTGGAATTGGCCAGAGTGGAAAATTACTTCCTTCTCTTGGCCTCTCTATAATTCTATGCAATTTGATTTCTTCTGGTTTCTTATATTATGGTGCACAAGGACTAAGTATCAGCTGTCCATATGTTCTCCAGAGATTTGTGCTTTTATGGGCCCATAACCCTTTCCTTCAGTCCCTTTCCTCCTGTGAATCTGAAGCACACCCAGTCCCTCCAATATCCTCAGCTCTCCTCAACCTTTCCAACAATCCATTTCAGTTCTAAGCAGTGCCTTTGCAATCCTCACCCTCTTCTCCTCCCCTCCCAGCCCGTTACGGGGAGTGAGAGCCATGACAAACACAACCCTGAGACAACAGACCTGCACCTCCCTGTAAAGCACTTTTTGGCCATGGGTTTGGTACTTGCAGCATTGGGCTACCCCACCAAACATGGCTTTTCTTAGCTCATGTCCTGCTAAAGCTGCTCTGCCACCTGAAGAGCTGTCACCACACCACCCCAACACACAGCCATGGTGGCATACTCCATGTGAGCTTGAAATGTGTTTGCTGAGGGCACAATTCCTTGTCCTGCAGGCCTGTTTTTGGCTGGCATAGCCCCAGTCCTGCACCAATGCCTTCTGGAAGGAAGGGGGAAGGAAGGGAGAGGTCAGCTCAAGCTCTGGAGCCCTGCCCCTGGGAAGAGGGACACAGGAATTTGGGTCTCATGGAAGTTTCCAGATTGTTGCCTGTATTGCTCATTCTATGCAGGATTATCAATAGGGAATTGGCACTAAAATCCCTCTCTGCAGACCTTTAAGGACACATTGCTGTGTTCAAGCTGAAGAAGTCTGGGAAAGAGCCCAGCTTTTGCAAATCCTCCATCATTCCTGCCCCAAACTGCAATCAGCACAGCCACCCCACCCGTCCCATTGGAATTCCAAATCAAGCATGCATATCTCCTTTCAGGGTGGAGATTTCTCCTGCACTTTGGGTTTCATAACCCCAGTGTTTGGGCTGCAGCTGACAATCATTTCTCCTGTGTCTGCAGGGCATGGAATGGCTTCTCCCCTTCCAAAAGCCAAGCGCAGCACAGGAACTTTGTGGAGGTTTTTCCAAGTTAGAACAAGTCCTCCTCCTCCAGGGAGGTTTTGGAAGCACCAGGACAGATTTCTCACAATGGGCTGTCCCTACTTTTAATATCATCTTTCTAAAGGAGAATTCGTTCACTCACCTCAAATCCAGACAGCCCCAGGATTTTGCTTCTTGTAGAATTGAAGGCAGGTCAGTCACAGTCCCACCTGACCATGTCTGAAGGAGAAACAGGAGTGATCCCTAATTCATGACCTTTAGACCCCTTAAAGTGTGACAAGCATACAATTAAGAACAGACAAACTACTCCAGTGGGGTTTGGCAAGAAATCTCAGCTCCCCATCTTTGTTCCTGCCCAAAAGAGAGATGTTTGATATCCCTTCCTCAAAAGCAGCCATGAGCTTTACCATTTCTGTGCCTTCATTTCAGTTGTGTGAGTTCAGACAACACAGATACGTGTTCCTGAAGGCAGGTGTAAGAAGCTTTCAACCATTTCCATGTAGGGCTACAAAGATTTGGGAGAAAAGTGACATTTTGTGGTTTCCTTCGGGTGACGTCCCCAAAATCTTTTAGGAAATACCTGCTCTTTAATAAAACATGCTCATTAGAAGAAGGATAATAATAACAACCTGGAGACCCTGGTAGATCCTTGGGCACAGAAAGCAACAGCATCCCTCTTAAAGGGGTGGAAGATTCAGCTCCAGTTCTTGCCAGGATGTGGCACCCATCCCATCTGCTCACACTGAGGCATTAGGATATTCCTGTTCCATGAGTTGTTTGGTTCCAGTTGGGTTTGTATTTGTTTCAAACTGTCATGGCACAAGTTATTGACTGAACTTCCCAAGGAGCTTTTTGACCCACAGGAATACTGCAGGAATAAAATTGCAGAATGTTAATGTTGAGTGTTTCACTAGGATTTCTGTGAGTGTGACTGCAGTAGGGAAATGAATCAGTTGTCTGTGCTTAGTGGAATTATCTTTATAACAGTCCACTTGCAGACTGAACGGGCATACCATGAAAGCAGCCATGTGCAAAACAGCCAGAATATTTTCCCACTATTCTCGTATGCTGTTTGTCTCACTTCAGCTCAAGCTGCCCAACATTTCCCCAGAGAGTGGGGATGGTTTGGGAAATGCAGGGTCTCTCCCCAAAACACAGATTCTGAACAGTCTAATAATTAATTGCTTAGGATTAACAGTACAAGAGAGTTCTGCTGTAGGCTAAGGAATGCCAGGTAAGAAAATCCATATTCCAAAATCCTCCTGGACGTACTCAGTGTCAGTCTGTTGAGGAGCCCAGCAAGGCACTTCCCCCCTGGCTGTAAGGCCCACATGTCCCCTGGCTGGGCAGGCTGAGGGAAGAAGAAGAGGGAACAAACAAAACAGAGCAGAGGGAAATGAGGGATTAGTTAGAGGAGAACTGGGAGGAGAGTAGTGAGCAAAAGGGTGAGTGGGAGGAAAATCAATCTGAGCTGTAGGCGGCTCAGAGGTACATAAAGCCATGAAGATGGTACCAGATTAGAGTCGTGAGTCAAACACTGAAGCATGAAACAAGTCTACAAAGGGTATCCCAGATTCTTCTAATTCACACAGAAACTTGGGGAAATAACCCCTCTGCCAGAGATCTGTTACACACACCCAGTATTCATCATGTGCAGTAAGCAATGCTCGAAGGTGACTCATGGAGCTGATGCATATATGTGGGGTCAAGTGGTGGCACAAGTTCCAAATGTCCCCAAAATACAAAGAAGAGAATCAGATTAAGAATTGTGCCAAAATGTAAAAACTGAGATTTCTTTGAAAGGCCTTAGCCTGAAAAAGGAGGAATTTATGTGGTTTATACTTACAGAGCCAGCTTAGGCTCTGAATCAGTTTAATCTACCCAGCCTCTGAATTACACTCATGGGCATTTTTCCTCAATCAACCACACAGAGAGTAGAGACACCTACCCTGACAAACCAAAAATGGCCAGTGCCAGATTATACTAAACCTGTGATGTTTTCTCTTGCTGTAAAACCTTATCTGCCTTACTATTTATTTCTGTTGGGTTACACTTCTTTATAGCACCCTCTAAACTTTCAGCAGCCATGGATGAAATTCAGTCCTGAACTGGCTGAACATCATGTGGAGACTGTTCTCCTGGTGCTTCCATGTTCATCTCCACCTGGTATGGTGGGATGAAGAGCCAGAGGATGCAGTAAGTGACACCCCCTCTGGCCAGAAGAGCCTCCAGGTAGCAGCTCATGCCAATGGCAGAACGTGCTCTCCAGGCATGGGGTCACATACCTCATGTACTCAAACCACTCTCAAAAAAGCAAACTCCTTCTCTGACACAGAAAGATACAGAGATAAATCTTCATCAGCAAGGAAGAAGTACAGATCCATCAAAAACAGCATCTGAGCTACCTGAGGTTCAGAAGGTTGGCATTTCTGTACCAGACAAACATCTTTTGCATTTCTGTTCATAAATTCTGAGCACAGTCATTTCTGCTGACACTCACGGGGATGGCAGCACATGGCAGAGGGAAGCTGGGGACAGCACAGCTCCATCCACCCAAGTGAGGCTCCTCAGAGCTTCTCTGGCAACACAACAATTTGCAGGAATTCTGAGTGCAAGAATAGGAAATAGCAATCAACCAGAACCTAAATGTGTTGTTTATCTGAGGGTACAGGCTGAACACTGCAAGGAACCCAATTCCCAGCCTCCCTAGACAAGAGTCAGGAAGAGTTCTCCAGAGATGTGTTAAATTATTCTAGAGTAAGGCTGATAGCGTGACATCTGTGTGAGCCTGTGCAGCTCCTTTCCTTGCTGAGTGGGAGGAGGATTAGTGGAGGGAGAAAAAAAGCCATCAGGGAAGGTATTCTGTGTTGTCAAAAGCTCCAGCACGTGTAACTCCGTGGGACGCTGCACATCCTCACGGAGTCCCCGCGGATTGCGGCGGGGCTCTGCCTCTGTTCTCATCAGCCAGAGCTGCTGCATCCTCCTGTGGGCACACACCTAGCACAGGAAAATATAGCAGGGATCTGTTTGGGCCCAAATAGCAGCACTCTTGAGGAAGCTGCACAAATTTAATGCAGATGTGCCTACATCAAGACTGCTGAGATTTTTATAGACCAAGGCACACAAAGCATAAGTCACATTTACCAGCAATCCAGTGCTTAGGCATTTCCACTCTGCTTACTTTGGGAGTTTAATCAAATGAGTGCTATCACCATCTAACATCATTAATCAGCCATTTTCAGCAGTAATGCAGGATGAGTGAGAGAATTTCTAGTTAGCTCATGCTTCTCTGCATATTCATTTTAAGTCTTGAATAGAATCAAAATATCCTGAGTTGGAAGGGACCCACAGGGATCAGCAAAGTCCAACTCCCAGCTGGCCAGTACAACCTCTCCTTGCCCTGGTTCTGTTTCAAATCCATCTTTGCCACAGCTCCACATGAGCTCTGCTCAGTGATTCCTTTTCTGGAATACTTTCCCCTTCATTTCAGGCTTCAAGCCACGTCTAGAGGGGGCAGCATTTCAACTTCCATAATGGACCTTCCTTGGTGCAAAGACCAAAAGAATTTCTTTGTCCTGTGTATATGGAGCCTGCAAAAGAACCATGGGAGCTGTAAGCCAGGAAAAGAAGAAAAGGATGCTGTGACAAGTTATATATATATAACTATATATATATGTGGCCACTTTATTATAATGCCTCTATTTTGTGTATATATATACATATATATACACACACATGTACATATATACAGATCCATGGCTCTTGGTACAGGCCCACTCATGAACATGTTACATAAAATGACATTGCGAGGTGGCTAAAAGCAGCAGCTCTCCTCAAAAACAAACAAACTGAGTCACTTTCACATGTCTGTGGTAGAACAGAGGGATGGATGCTGCTGTGTGCTGGATGAACCCTGTGGACCCTGGGGACAGCTGCCTCCCCAGGCCCAGCAGGACTGTGTGGTCCCAGGGCAGTTCCTGGCTGCTCACAGGTGGCTCCTCACCCGTTCCTGTGTGCAGGGAACCACTGCTGGAAGTCTGAGCACAGAGCTGGGTGTCGTCCTTGCAAACTGCTTTTACAATAGACAAAAAATAACAGTCCACATAACCTCTTGTTCCTTTTATGTCTCAAACCTCTGCTTCCCTGCTCAGACAGGCTGCCCGAGTGGCAAGAGAGCAATTGGAGGGCAGAATCATCCATTAGGAGCATCTGGATGCATACCCTGCAGCCACAATTTGTCCTTGCTGTTCTTACTTTCCTCTCCTTAATTGTATTCCCTGCCTGCTGGTGTGTGAGCAGCATTTCAGTCTCTGGAATCACTTCACTAGGACATATCTCTTGGAGTCCTTTAAGAGATGATTTAATCTTTGTACAATGCTTTGAATTTGTAAGTAATATTATTGCTATGTACCTTGCTCTGTCCTGGAGGATTCCCCAAGTGCTGTGAATATTCATGGAATTACAGCTAGAATTGCCTGGCAGACTGGTTTCTCCCATCTTTTTTTGCATGCCAGCCAGTCAGGAGAACAGCAATGTGCACTATCTGGGATAACATCCCAAAGTAAACGCCTGCACAAAGGGCTCTGAGTAATGTTGTAGTAATTCCTGATCACAGAAGTGCCTCCAGGGAAACAGGAGATGGATTCCCTTTTTTAAACCACGTAAAATAATAGCAGGGGTTTGTTGCTGCTTTAGTCAAGCCAACATCATTCCCTTCCCTCAGAAAGTATGAAAGCAGCAAATTACCCCAAATGGGCCTGGTTTTGTGCAGACAACAATGCAAGTCATAAAATCAATAATACCCCAAAACAATTGCCCAGAGCTGAACAATGGGATACCCTGGGTGAAAGCTAAGCAGGAATAATGCTCCCTTAAGGAAAGACTCATCACAAATCACAGAAGATAGGATGCAGCAAGTAACAGTGACAGCCAGAAAAGCCTGAATTTTGATTTGTGGCAACACAGACTCACAGGGAAAAAAAAGAAAAAGAAAATAAACCTTCTACTGTTAAAAACCCAAACAAAACCCCTAACTAACACCCCCCCCAAAATCCCAAACAAACAGAAAAACAACCAATCAAGAAAAAGAAGACTTTCTAAGTGTACTCTGATGGGAACATTTCCATGGTCAGAAGTGTCCAGAGACCAACCTGTGAGCAAAACTCACCCTCCCACTGAAATTCCAAGTGGCAGCCTGAGAAGGAATGAAAAGCTTGAACACTGCACAGCTCTAGGACTAAATCAGTTCAGCTCTTCTGGGGAAAGGAAATTCAGAAAGGAAATACAATGGAAACAGGCATAGAACTTGGGGCAGTGATTTTTAGTTCCTCAGTCTTATCCTTCATTTCCAAATACCCCTGCAAGGCCATGAGTATATTCTACTGCTCTGAATGTATCCCTGTACCAGCAGCATTAGTCATTTCCCAGATCCCAGAAACGCCATTCCCTCCTGTTCCTGAACTAATGCTGAGTGACAGCATGTAGATCTCATGCTCTAAAAGCGTCATTTTAAAGCCAAAAGTGCTCCGTCAGGCACCGCAGCCGAGCTGGGAGCAGCGGCTCAGCCCGTGCCGTTCCGCAGAGCTCACGCCGGGAATTCGGCGGTGAGGTTCCCCATCTGTTGGCAGAAGCCAGGAGTGACACCGGAGCTCCTCAGGAAAACAGATCTGCGTTCAGATGGAGCCGAGGGCCCCGTTCTGTGCTCCTCAGGAACGTCAGCCCCCGGTTGCACAACTTGGGGAAAACAGCTGCTCTGCACATGGGGAACGTCCCTGCCAGGCTTGCCAAAGAGGTTTTCCAGAAACATGGACTTGTGTAAAATCCATGGATTTGATGGATCACAGCCAGAAAGAGGAATGCACAGGAAACACCATTTTTTGAATAGCTGGAGTAGGAAAAATCTCCACACCTCCATGTCCTTGCTGTGATTTCTGTATGACTGAGGATTCCTCATCCAGGGAATAACCAGGCACGCTCCAAGTGCAGTTTAACAGTCACTGCTCACTCTTTGTGGAATTCTCTGCTGGGCTGCACTAACCCCAATTATGGTAATTAACAATTCAGTTAGAATGGAGCCTGATTTAAAGCTGAGCTCTCCCCAGCAAATGCCAAACGTGAGGCAGGAAAGTACCTGGGCAGACAAAAGCTCCCTGGAGAAACCTGTACACAAACACACGAATCTCCTGCTAATGTGTTCTTAGAAGAACTTCTAAAGTTCTGGCACAACAATACCCCACCCTTTTATTGATTTAGTGACCAGTATTCCATCAGAAATCTCCTTGCTGTGTGAGGAGGCACGAAGGCACAGCTATCCCTCTGCCAAGGGTTATCTCTGGAGCTGTGGCTGCTATTGATTTGTTGGTTCCTTCTCTTTTAGACATCGATGTTAGGAAATTGAAACTTCCAAAAGATCTGGGCTCAGCTTTCTTGACACTGAAACAGGGCTTTAGCCTAGAAAGACCTCTGATCTATCAATTTTGTCTGAAAGTTTTCAATTTAAATGGGGGGGAATAAAGCAAAAAGGGGAAACCCTCCACATTTTAACATAGAAGGGCACAATTCTTTTAGCATGCTGAACTGCCACCATTTATTTTCTGCCTACAAACTATACAGTTGTAGCATCTGCCCTTTCAGCAAATTAATAATTTTCAAAATTACCATAAAAATTACTTTTGATTCCAGATTAGCTGAAAGGTATAGAGAATTATATAGGTATAATATATAGATTAGCTGAAAGGTATAGAGAATTATTTCCCCTTGTTTGGATTAATTGAGAGAGAAAACAATGGAAAGATTAACAGGGAGAGGATTGCTTAGAAAGACAATCTTCATTATCCCCTGGTCTCTTCATATCAGGAAATGAGTCAAGTAAGAATGTGAATAAATAGGTGTGTTCAGAACTGCTTAAATACAGAATTACTGATATGTCTAACCCTTTCTCCACAGTTGTGTCCCAAACCCTGACGACAGGAGACAAAGAGGAGCAGAGGTTGGGAAGGAGAGAAGCAGCAGTGAGACAGAAAGGAGTAGGAGTGTAGTTTTGACCAGGCCATGTTGCTGTTTTGGGGTGAAGAGGTGTGAGTGAAAGATGAGACTGAGGACTAAAGGAGAGGAGGAAGAAGAAAAGTCCCAAGGCAGAATTGGAAATACCTGCTAGCACTGACCAAGGGCAGGGCCTGAGAGGGGAAGAGGTGGATGCTCCTCCTCATGGTGCCAGCGTGGGGAACAGCTGCTGTTTCCCTCAGACATGGATCTGGACTACGTAAGTGTAAAACTAATATTTGGGCTGGGCCATTAGTCACTGTTAAGGCCCTTTTATCTCCATAATCTCCTTCCTGACAGTGTGTCCCACGAACCAGGCTTTGCATGCAGCCACCTTGTGAATGCTGAAGTCAAAGCCAAATGTTCAGTCCTGGACAGGAATTAATGTCCTGCACAGAATGGGAATTGTCAAAGGCACAAGTAACCTCTGCTGCTTTGTTAAGCCCAAATATTCCTGATTTGAATTAACTTTGGTTTTAGTCTGGTGTGAGGAATTCAAGGCAGGCAGTAAAACAGAAAAGTGCTGACAGACACAGCTCTGGAACTCAGCATCACATTTTTGGTCTAGGAGAACCAAGTCTGTTTGAACAAGACTTTTCTGGCACAGGAAAAATGAGTATTGTTGCTGCTGAAATAGAAACCAAGTGATCTCTCCAATACCTGCCTGTGCAAAACAAAGATCACTTTTAGTACAGAGCAGCAGCCCATCATCACTTTAAGAGACAGACTTTCCCAGTTTTTTATATTTAACCAGATCAGTAACCATACCTGCATTCCACTTGCCCTAAATCACATTATTTGTGAACAAATGTGCATATGGCAGAACAGCACTACTGTCACCCCCAAATATGACTGCTTTAGCTGTTAATTATTTTATCTGCTTATTAATGAGCAAAACCATCGGTTAACAATATCCTGTGCATCCCCCAACTCTCCATTCCTTCCTCAAAAGGATTTGGGAACCAGGAGTCCATTCTGAGCTTTTAAAAGGCCAGAAGGTTAAAATCCTGTAGCCCTTCTAAAGCTCTCTGTACTGCTGGACAGTGCAGTGAATGGGGAGCGACCTTGGCATTTAGAACAACGCCAGGAGGGAGATCCCAGCTATCGCCAGCGCTTCTCCCCATCCTTCCCCAGGGCTGGCGCTGGAGCAGGGACCTCCGGACCACCCTGGACCCGCACGGCAGCATCTCCCGCGGGTACCAACCATCACGGCCGGAGGGTCCCCGAGCGGGGAGGCGGCGGCGGGAGCGGCCGCGCTGTGTCGGGCCGGGGCCGGG
>JBBMKD010000115.1:73981683-74003844 GCA_037834095.1 Argya squamiceps | reverse complement strand
CGCCCCGCCCTGCCGCACAGGAGGGGCCGGAGCTGACCCCGGGCGCACCTGGAACGCCTTCCGTTGTTTTCTCTTTCCTTCCCAGAACATCACCTGCTCGCCGCCGGGTTGTTTTGGAGGGTTTAGAGCCCGGCATCTGGCAGCGCCGATCCGAACCCCGCGGGAATCGGCGTCCCCCTCGCTCCTACCGGTGCTCGTCGAACTTAGCGCAGTCTCTCCCGGCTGGAAGTTCAAAGAAAGCGCAGGAGTTTGCTGGGAGGTGAGGTAAGGCACCGGGAGCCAGCGCAGCCCCCCGGGCATTGACTCGAGTCGTGGCCCTGGGCTGGTTGCCCTGCTCCCGGCTTTTCCCCCTCATACCTATAAAAGATGAAAACAGCCTTCAGGGCTGCGGGGTGATTACTCATTAGTCCGTGTTTATACGGCCATCAGAGCAGCAATAGGTTTCTGCATTAAGGAACAGTAATTCTGCCACAGAAAATACTGGGCAATACTTGTGAGGTCAGTGACTTGCTTGGAAAACAAAACAATACAATCGGTGTCTTGGTCCTGTTACCTCGTGCCTGTAGCTTAAATAGCATCCCCTCCTTGGAGTGGGGATGGAGCTGTGCTAAATGGAGCCGCTAATGGAGCATTTCACCGCTGGCTCGGGTGTCAGCAGGAGCGGTTTGAAACCGAAGAGGCCGAACAGCTCAGGGAGCTCTGCAGGGAGCGGTGCTGGTAATGAGTAACAGCGCGGGGGTTTGGTCCCCGGGGTCGGGGGTGTTGGGCTGTGGAGAGCCGCTGGGACTCGGGGTCCCGCCTGGCCCTTGAGCTGTCCCCACCTGGAGCCCCTGCGTTAACTCCCTGTAAGTGTCTGTGCTGGATCAGGCTTGCTCCGGTTTCTGTTTCGTTGTGGGTTTTGGTTTGTCTGTCTCCTCACAGCCTGGTTTAGAAGGCGAGTAGTATCTGGCCATTTTGAAGTTTTCCTTATCAGCTTCTGCACTGGTGGTCACCTTAGAGTCTGGTTGCTTTCGTACCTGTCCCAGGTCTCTGTTTGTGTTAACTTGTAGCTATCAAAGAGATTATTTTCAGTAACTTGTAAATTGTTCTCACTTAATTCTGCCCTATAAGAGTGCGTGTGAATGTTCTGGATCTTTGCTTTGGAGTTTGGGGTGATGAATTCCAAAAGCCACTTGCACTGAAGTATTTTAAAACCAGTCTCAGTTTATTTCTCTGCTCTCTTGGTGTGGCTGTTGTTTGAGGGCCGAGAGCGTGAAGCGCTGTCTGCTCATAAATGTGGAAAGGGGGTCGGTTGGTGTTGTTTCAGATCCGAGGGGTTTTGATGTTCTTCCCGGCCGTGGGCTTTGTCAGGCCTCTGTTAAATGAGGTGCTTTGTGCAGCTGTAATTGAATGCGGGACGTTGGCCAGGAGCTTCTGAAACCCAACCCTGGCTCTGTCAGTGACTTACCCAATGGCCTTGGGCAAATCACTTAACCTCTCTGTTTCTGTGCTTGTCGGGGTGAAGGGCTCGATTCTCATTCGGACTCCCTGAGCCCTGCTCAGCAGGTGACAGGAGCTCTGTGACAGCACTGCTTTTTGGCAAGCTTACAGAATCCGTCTGGAACATGTGCTGCGTTTTCCCCCTGTGTCCTGATATAAACGTGAAATATGTTTTTCGTTTGACAATTTGACAATTGATGGTGATAGGAAAGATGTCCACTAACGTCTTTACAAACAGGGTGTGGGTGTTAATGTCATTGAAATGTCTGTACCAACCTCAAGCCACAGGTTTATCTCAGAGCCCAGACAGTTTGACTCCTGAACCTTGGGCTAACAGGACAAATGGCTCCACACAAAGCCTGTTGCTGAACCCAGGCAGCCTGAGCTTCTGAGCTTTGGGGTGAAATGCCAGGTTTGAGGGGGGATATGTGGTAGGTGGTTCAAGAAGGCTGCACCCAAGAGTTTAGGATAAAAGGAGGCTGCACCCTCCAAAACCTGGAGAGAGAAACTCCACAGGGGTGTACCCCAGAGGACTCTCTCCCTTTATTTCAATAAAGTCTCCTTGGTGGACACTGGCTTCTCACAGCATGATTTTCCCTCACAATGGGCAGTTTCAGCAAGTCCATGGGTGCTCTTGGGTACAAAATGCTGTACAGTGATGCTCAGGGAGATGTAGAACAACACATTAAAAGAAAAAAGGGGGTGAGGAGAAGCACTGTAAGGGAAAACAGGAAACAAATCAAGGAAAGAACCATTTCCTGAAGTGACTGTCCCTGAGAGGAGGGAGAGGAGCAGCATGGAAAGGTCTGGAGAGCTAAGCAGAAATCTCTCTTTTTCTTAAGAAATTTTGTAAGGCAAATTAATGTCATGATTTTTCTAAATAATTTTTTGTTGTTGTTATTGTGTGCACACAAGGTGGAATTAGCCAATAATCCATTTTCTACGTTGTTTCATTGCAGATGGAGCCTGATTTGAAGCTGAGCACAGGGGATCCTCTGTGAGTGGTCAGTGCCAGCATCTGTGATGCAGTCTGGGCTTCAGTCACACACTCTATTGGATAAAGGTGAGTTTAGGAAAATGGCTTCAGTGTCCACTGTAGATGCTCCCAGAAGAGGTGTATTAATGGGATCTTCAATCTTGGTAGCAGGAAGTAACCTTTATTCAGTCCAGTTAAAAATACCTGCTGGTTTTGATGGTGACAGTGATTGCTAGGAAAACAACTCTCTATAAAGTTCCAGAAATCCTCTACTCCAAACAATGCAGTTAAAGCAGGCACAAAAAGAATTCTTTTTTCCCTCTATTAACCTCAATATGGGGTGTTGAATAATGTGAACCTCGAGACCAAGGTAACACCCTCTAAAAGGCAGGTTGAAACCCCTTCAGAGTGCACTGGAACCTGCAGCTTGAGCAAAGGTTACCAATCCTCTTATCTTCTGCAGAGATAGCCTGCCTTGCCTTGGACTTTAAATGATGGAACTCTGCAGATCTGTTAATGAGAAATCCTAGGGCAGATAATGGGGAAAAGGATGATTTTGTTTCTGCATCTTCCACCGTTTTTGTGTAACCTCAGGCGGGTGACCTGCAAGCTGTGTGTCTTTTTCTCGAAGTGATTTTCTGTTAAATTCTTGGTGTCTAGTTAATCTCTTCCTCGTGTCAAATCCTGCTGGCTCATCTGGATAAATTAATTATATTGGAATGTCCTTCATGCTTATTTTCATACAAGTTTTAATAAGTAGCTGCACTGGGGAGTACACAATAGCCTCTGCTTTCTATTTTTAATTTTTTCCTCAAGATGGGAGTTGAACATTTGCCAGCAGGGTACAGAACTGTACCCTCCCTCCTCTCTCTAGAGGGTTTCAGGGTCTTGGTGTCTCAGCTGGCAGTGTGTTCAGGGGAGGAGCTGTCCCCTCCCTGCAGCCAGGTTTGGCACAAGCAGCTCTTTAAAGTACGATTTTCAGTGCTTGGTGGTGCCAGAGTTACAGTTTTACTGTGGTGTTTGCCTGCTGATGGTGCAGGTATCCAGGGTTATTATGGCATTGGAGGAGGGACTGGGGCTGGTTCCTTGCAAAGGGAATATCTGTGGGTGTTGCAAGCTTGGCTGTGCACAATAGCAATTACAAAATCTCTTGGAGCTGGAATTAGTCCTTAATCCTCAGAGTTTGTACAGCCTCCAGAGCAGTAGGAGGTGCCTGTGCTAAGGTGCTATTGTGAATCAAATAGATACACTTTGTATTTAAAAATGGTGTGTGTGAAACACATGTACAGTGAGGGGCTGGGTGCAGGCAGCGCTCGATGGTGCAGCCAGGCTGACTCCTCTGGGACCTGTCACCTGCAGACCAGGACCCCCAAGGATCTCCCATGTTGCAGGGAGAGCTGGAGTCCTTGATGGTTCTGTTGCGTGGAGATCTCAGGTCTGACAGATTGTGCTGTCCTGGGTTGTGTGGGTGCATCACTTCCCCAGGAGTATTTTATCTGCAGCCATCCTGGAATCATTCTGATCTGAACCTTTTGGGGGTGATTCTGAGTCACCCCGTGTTGGCAGGATCCAGTGGGAACTGATTCCAGGGTCACAGCTCAGGGAAGGTGTGTTGGGTTTCATTACCTTACACTCCTGACCCTCTGCTGGCTCAAAGAACATACCTGAACTCCTGAGCTCACCTTTTTCCCTGGGGCATCCCAGGAGCTGGGCTTTACCTTTCTCAGGGTGCATGGGACAGCCAGTGTGTTTCAGAAGAAATGACTGAGGGAAATCATCCCCTTCAAGATACAATGTTTGGGTGTTCAATTACTATAAAGTAGTCATTCAGGGAAGTGACTGGAGCTGTTGTGTGTGAAATGGCTCTACAAATTGATCAGCTTTAAGCATGTAATTTGCATGGCAATCTACCTGAAGCTGAGTAGTGTTTGGAGTGAAGGTTATTTCCTTGGCCTATTTGTGCTGATTCACGCTGTTTTAGCTGTTGTTTTCTTTTCCTCTCAACGTGTCATAAAGATTACCTGGAAGGTTTTAGTTGTTCAGGTGACCCTTCTATCTGCCTGTCCAAGCACTTGTTACAAGTAACATTTCATATCTGCTTTGAGTAATCAGTGATCCATCTCATCTATTGGAAGCAAATCCAGTTTATGATTTGCTGGTTTCCCTGTAGCAGCTCTGGTTCCAGGGAGATGAGTTGCTGAATACATTTTTAATGAAGGCTGATACTCTGTGAAAGCCTTTGGCTGGGATCCCTGAGGGGAGAGCAGATACACAGTATCCTGCTGTTGGAGGCTTTGGGGGGTTAAAAATAACAGTAGGAGCATTCACTGGTACCAGCTGGGTCATTATTGGGCTGGAGGGTGGATCATGACCCGAGGGTGGATCCTGGGCTGCCTTTGCAATTCCAAATTTCAGGTCTCAAGAGCTGTTAGGGCTGTCCCTTAATCCTGTGCCCATGGATGAAAGATCATTCTGAAACCTCTCAGGGTATAAGCTGGGCTATGGACTTGAGCCCCTTGAATAGAGGTGTCTGCTGTGGTGGAGCCACCCAAGTGCTCTGTGGGCTCTGATTTCCCCTTTGGGTGCTGGGTTACAGCCCTGGGAGTCTCCTCTGGGTTGCTGTTCCCTACCAGGTTGTCTTTGTGTTCCTGTTTTGGCTCTGACTCTCTGATACTGGCGAGGTGAGCAGTGTGGGACAGCTGGAGATGGCAGAATAATTACTGCTGTCCCTTAGGGAAAATGTCACTGGAGTCCAGCAGGTCCTTGAGGGAACCCCAGAGGCTGATGTCACACGTGGCTTTCTCCTGCAGTTTTGGGAGTTTGTATCCAGCCCTCCTGTAAGCAGGATTTGTTTTGCATTGCTCCAGTAACACCTAGTGAAGAAATAAATCTGACCTGTCTGAGGATCAGACTTTGCATTTAAGTACTTTTTTAATGCCAAGTTCAATCAGTGAAACATCTTGCTGTAGCTTTTTTGTCCTATATGCACTCCAGAGACCTAGAGCAGTTCAGAGGGGTCTCTCTGAGTTACTTTTTGTACTATTTGAGTTTGCTTTATGATTCTCACCTAAAATACTGATGTTGTTGTGCTCTGAAAGAACAGTGCATGGCCAGGTTTGAGCAGCTGTTGAGCTTGGCACTGCCAGAGTGTGTGAGCAGTGCAGAATGTGGTGCCAAGGACAGGAGCATGCAGGGAGTGGGCTGTGCACGGGTTGTGGTGACCAGCAGGTGTGTCATGGTGAGGGTTGTGCTTCACATCATAGGTCTTTATATCCACACTAAACACAAAATAACAGCTTGAGTGGCATTTTAATCCCTTTACTGTACATGTCCCTTGTTCTAGATGGATTTGTTACCTTTCAGGGCACTTTGAGTGATGATCTGATTTGCAGGAAGTCACTCCAGGTTCTTGCAGCAGTGTCATGTGCAGTGACTCTCCAGGGAAGAATTTAGAGTAAGATTGGTTTGGGTTGTTATTTACTGCCTTGAAACAAATGCGGTAAGTGGAGTTTTTACAAGGTTTAATTTATTCCGAATTATCTGGTGCTTGCCCTGAGGCAGAAGTACACACAAAACCTGAGTGACTGAAGCACTGTGGAATTTGGCCTTTTAGTAAATCAACTGGATCAGGAATACTTAAACCTGTGCTTAATACTATTTTGATCTCCTTTACCCCATATATCCATACTGCTGTTGGATCAGCAGGATTTCCCAAGCTAGAAGGCAGAACTGGGAGCTGGGCATTGCTCCCCACCTGCCCAGGCAGTGTGAGCTGACACTTTCTCTGGACTGAAGTGATTAATGTGAGGTTTTCTGATCTGAAACAGATCTGAAACAGTGTGAAAGCCCCTGTTGTCAAGTCAGAAATAGAAAATGGGAGCCGTGCAGCCAAGAACCAGCTTTTTAAAGTGTTCTCTGAGTATTTTATCAAGCAGTGTTTAACAACTGTGTTGTTCCATCTCAGGCCCTCCATGAACTGTTTCCACAGTCAGAATAGTGACCATATCAAAAAATCATTAGTGTCCCCCTTTAGTTTCTGCGGGGTGCTTGCTGCATCCAGGTTGTGCTGGCTGTGCTCCCCTCTTACCTGCTGCCTCAGGATTAGTTGGCATCTCTGCTGCTCCATGCTGTCGGTCCCTCCCATCTCCCCTTTCACATCGTCGTCGCTCCCCACCTTCCTCTGAACTTGTGACACGGCTCTGCCATCCCTCCCAGCCAACCCTTTTCTTCCAGACCAGGTGTCAAGAAACTTAACGCTAAAGCAATTTGTCAGCCTGTCACAGGAGGATTCCTTTTCCCTGGGTCCCACAGCAGCTCTGGTCTCTCTCCCAAGTGCAGGAGCTTTTCTGCAGGCTCCTGGCCAGCCCCGGGCACAATTCCACCGCCTCCTGCAGCATGCTAATGATGTGCCCGCAGCACAGAGCACTTGTGCTGCCTGCAGGGTAACACTTAATGAGATCTCCTCTCTTAACGAGGTTTTCCAGTGGGCAGTTTAGTTGTCTGGGGAGGGAAAGTGACTCCAGTTAATTTAACCTTACCCCAGATCACTTCGCTGGCGTCTGTTCCCAGTGAGCATCACAGGCTGCTGCTGGTGGCATTGCAGGAATTGCCATGTAGCCACACATCTGTAATGGAAAACAAAATCAGCATGTTTCTGACATGTCATCTAACCCTTTGCATGACTAATTAGTTCATTAATCATTAAGCAGTTAATCAGTAAAGTTTAATAGACTAACAGCTGAATCTCTGTGTGCCAGGGATACGAGCTTGTTTCAGTTGTAGAGTGAGAGCCAGTCAAAGTCTGGTGGCATTTTGTGTTCTAGGGACTGTGTGTGGGAGGAACTTGTTCCCCCAGCAGTCCTCACGAGAGGTGTTAGCAGGACAGAAAGAACTAAAGCACCAAAAAGAGGAGAAATAAACCAAAATATCACAGTAAGGTATTCAGGGGGCTGAGTTTGAGCTGGAGGTGTATTCCCTAACTCCAAAGCTATTGAGGAAAACATGATCTGTCCAAGAAGTCTCAGGTTCTACACCTGTATTAGTGACCCACTGTCATACTCCTGGGTAATTCCACCAGGGAGTAGCCTCCAACAGCCTGGGTGTGTGTTGGGAGAAGGTGTGTGGATTCCTGTACACTCAGCCTGGTGGATTTGTTGTGTTTTGTGGGCTGGCAGTGTGTGCTGGGCGGGCCCTGTGGTGTGCCCTGGGCTCCCTGCCAGCAGCCTGCCATGGAGCAGCACAGTCAGTGCCATGGAATATTTGTCTCGCTTTTAGAGCAGGTATTAGGGAGGGGAGACCATTCAGCTTTGCAGAACCAGAAGCTGAGGGGGATGTCAGCAGGTTTGGTGTTGGCTCTGCTGGTTGCTGAGTTTGTTAGCAAAGGCAGTGCCATGGTGGTGAGGCAGGTCAAGGGGCAAGCTGATGTGGAGCTCAGGATGAGGATCACATCCCAGTGATGGCTGGAGATGTCCAGAGTCATGGCACAGCTGGAGGGCACATGGGCATGGCCACAGCTCAGTGGGGACCATCCCTCCTCTGATTCAGCTCAGGGCTGAGCCAAGATCTGTCCCATGGCATCCTTGGGTGTTTGGACACGGAGCTGTGGGATCCTGCAGTGACAAACACTGATGTGCAGCCCGTGGGAAGAGAGAGGAAGCGAGGCAGGCCGGGATGGAGGATCAGCTGTGTGACCCCAGCCCTGGATGTCTGACCTGGCACTCAGTTCTGTGTCCCACCGTGGCCAAGCAGGGCTCCAGCTGCTGTGGCCCCTCAGGGCATGATGAAATGGCCACTGGGAGATGTGTTCATGCTCTCCCCAGCTCCTACATCCTGTGTTGGGAGCACACGGTGTTCCTGGGGCTGCAGTGTGTAATTACACAGAGCAGAGCAGTAATGAAGGGCTGGCAGGGACAAGAACCGCCCCCTGGCTCTGCTCAGTGCTGGCAAACCCAGCCTGTGCCCTGCGCTGCTCTGGGGGAACTGGTTTCAGACGTGGGGTCTGCAGAATTAAAAAATTAAAGCTGTGGTTTCCAGCACTTGCTATGTGAACTCTTTTCCCTAACTTGTCCAAAATGCCAGCAGGGTGCTAGCAGCATGATCTCGGAAAGGGATTCAGAGACCACCTTTGAGGAGGATTCCCAGCCCAACGATGAGGTGGTGCCCTACAGTGATGATGAGACAGAGGACGAGCTGGATGCTCGGCAGCCTGGGGCTGAACCAGGACCAAACCAAACCAGCAGGGACAGCGAGGAGAGCCGAGATCCTGGGAAAAAAGGTAACAGCACCAGGAACTTGCTTTGGGGAGTACATGATGCTGGATGCAGAGGCTGAGCCTCAGGGACCCACTGGACCTGGGTGTTTATTTGTCAGGTAAGGTTTGGAATGGCTTCTCTGACTCTGGAGGAGTAATGGCAGGTCAGTTTGACAAATGTCAGAATGAAACTCAGCCTCATTCCAGCCTGCAGCCCAGTTCTGTGCCACTGCTCCTTGCGTAAAGATAATGAGCTGCATGGTGACCTCCTGTTAATTAAGTCTGGGTGTACATGGCCTGTGCTCTGGGAGCTGTTCAGACAGACCTTCAGGTACTTGTTTTCCCACTCCTCTGGAAATGGGCTCCAGCATAAACCTTTCAGTCAGTGTTTTCCCTCGATTCCTGCTTGTGCAGAGCAGATTTCTTCCACGTCACTGCTCATTTTGTAGCCTCATGAGTTTCCTGAAAGGTAAAAGGTGAGTAGGAGGAGTTCAAAGCAACCAGCAGGTACAGCCTGTGGCTGCTGCCAGCATAGGAACATCAGTGGAGGAGCCTTTCTGGCATCCCTGTTCTGAACTTCTGCCCAAGAAAATCTGTATCTCCCCTAAATTCCCTTTTCTCATGCTGCAACACCGGTATTTTCAATGTAACCAGAGCCTGTGAATTTATACAGATTTTTTCCTGTTTGTTTGGGAACGGTTGATCAGCTCTCATTTCATCGCCACCTGTTCTGTGTTTTCATTTTACAAGCATCTGTCACATGTTTAGTTTAAGATTTTTTTTATGATGACATCCTTTAAAGTTGATGAATTACCAAAGCAGCTTGCCAAATATTAGGTGTTAGTGCCACAGTTAAAGTAATTTTGAGGAGCTTCCTTCCTGCAGGCTTTACCTCAGACCTAATTTGCCAGTTTTCCATCAGTTTTATCAATACTGCAATGTTTTTGGAATGTGTTAAAGAAACGTTTATGTAGACTTTATGTTGTTCTTTATGCCCTGTCATTTTGACAAAATTTAGTGACTTTCTCAATTCATGAGTATAATCTTTTAACTCAAAACATGGTTCTTTGAGATAAATATTTCTCTGTTGTCTTCTGCGCTTGTAACCAAGGTGCTGGAAATGAAAGTTGTGTAGTCACAGGAGAAGTCCAGATAGGTCAGTCTGGAATTTGCTCTGTGGTAGGTATTAAAAAAACGTCTTTGCACGTGGATTTGGGTTTTGAAGTGTTAGTCAGAGCCGTGCCGGGTCCCACGCCTCTGCCTCTGGGAGTTTCACCCCATGCGTGGCCGAAGAGGATCTCATGAAACCAGGAAGGGCACCCATTAGGGACAATCACTGTGGGCTGGAGGACAGGGGGAGATGCTTGGCCGGTGAGTCAGGAGAGCTGCATTTCCAAATCCTGCCTGCGTCATCCTTCCCGGGCATGGAAGCCCGGGGAATGAGTCCCGGCATGAGGGCAGGGCTGTGGGTGGCTGTGGGTGGCAGGGTGGCCGTGCTGCAGCCTCCAGGGAATGCGAGCTGAAGCATCTGGGAGGGAAAGCGGTGGCCCGTGGAAGAGCGGACACAGAAAACGACTTGGTGGATGCAGTTCCTGTCCCTGAGTTTTCTCACAATTGAACAAAAGTGGTGGCTGAAGGACTAAAACGAGCACTTCACATTTGTACTTTTTAATGGGTGTGAACGAAAACCATGGCACGGTGTGGTTAAATCAAACAATTGCCTGAAAAGGTGAACTGAGCTCTTCATTTCCAGCAATACCCGGGTTTGAGAGCTTAGCGCTTCACGGGCGTCACAGAAGCAAACCAAAAGAGAAGGGAATTTAGCATGAATAAATGTTACTCTGCAGATTTCCCACAGAACATTCAAATGTTAAGCAACACTTCTTACTCCCTCTGAATGTACTTGAATTGCTAATAAAGACAAACAGCCTGGAAATGCCTTGAAAAGGTTTTTTTAAGGATATGTACTATAAAGCAGGTACCAGCCTTGCTTCAGTCGAAAGTACCTTTGAAATATGGATTTGAGAGAAAACCTGAAAGTGGCAGATTTGTTCCCTCATGTTTATAACACTTTTGGACCCCTTTTGTCCCTTCCAGACTGCAGCTGGCAAGTGAAAGCAAACGATCAGCGCTTCTATGACCAGCCGGCCTTCAAGAGAACAATCTTCCTGTGCTTCAAGAAAAACAAATATGCGGTAAGCTGTTTCATCCCAATGAGGTGCTAACTGTCGGGTGAATGCTTCCTTAATCCCCGTAAGATCTTTGCAATGGCTGGTGAGTGGTGTAAAAACCACCGTTCACAATTCCTCAGTATTTCTAGCAGAGGAGGGGGAAGAATAACTGGGTTGGGGTTTTGGAATGGAAAATCAAGGTACCAAGAGACATGTTTAAGGTGAGATGGAGAATTAGGAGCTTAAAAAGACGCACTGTACATTTGTGTTGGAAGGAGAAACTCTGCTGTGTGACTGATGTTTGGATTTCTCCCACAGGGAAATGCAATTAAGACATACAAGTACAACCCCATCACATTTTTACCTCTGAATCTGTTTGAACAGTTCAAGAGAGCAGCCAACTTCTACTTCCTTGTTCTTCTCATATTGCAGGTAAGCAAGATGGACAATACTGTCTGTGAAGGGAATTTGAGCTCAACAATATTTATGACACAATTCAGTGCTGTCCTGCCAGGGAATTGAGGGGCACTATCTGAACTGCTGCAGAGACCAAGCCCATCATAACGGAAACCTGCAACAAATCTGGATGAGCTGTGGCAGAGTTCTGGCATGAGCTAGTTGCACAGAATTAGAATGAACTCGTTGCAGAGCTCATGAATTTCATGAGGAAAAGATGTTTCTTGAGTTCATCTCGTAAATCAGAAGGACCAACAGACTATGAGCCAGTGGAATTGTTAAAGAGAAGCTGATTTCTAGGTAGCATAACAGCCAAACTCTTCCCACTGAGTTTTGTTAATTTTCACAACCTGACTTAAAATTCTCCCTGATGTGTTGCTTTTTTCTCTAGTCAGGTCACAATGAAATATTAAAATTTGATTAAAATTTGATTGATGACTGTACTGAACCGATTTTATTGGTCTTTTGTAGTGTATTCCTCAAATAACTACCCTGTCATGGTACACAACACTGGTGCCCTTGCTGCTGGTGCTGGGAATAACTGCAGTCAAAGACCTGGTGGATGACATTGTAAGAGCCATGTTGTGTTAATATAAAAAGCAAAACCCACCCAGTGTAGCTCATTTCTCCTGCTGTGACACAGAGCAGGGAGTACATTCTTTGCTCCGGTTTCAGGCTCGTCACAGGATGGACAATGAGGTCAATAACAGGACATGTGATGTCATCAAGGATGGAAGGTTTGTATGTTCCCCTCTGAGCTCTCAGTGATGGTTGTTGTCCTGTTGCTAAGCTTTGCCACAGATGTCAAGCTGCAGATGACAGGAAAGGTTCAGCTCTGCTCTCTACTGCTGTCTGAAAACCTAATTGAAGCTGGAAGAGAATTGCTTAAAGGAGTAATTTAAAGTTAGTCCACTGGGACTACATCTGTGCTAAGAGAAACTTCTTTGGAGGGAAGGACAGGGATTCATAACTAGGTGAAGTGGGAAGAGAAGAGGTAGGTTGACTTCTGAACTGTAGATCCTCAACTAAATTGCAGTTTCTGAAAAGCAAACCCACAGCGCACCGAGAAGTCATTTTTGTTCTAAGGGAAGTTCAGTATGATACGATTTATAGAGTGCATTGTGTTCTATATTAAAGGGTAATAATTATTAAACTATCTTGATATTAGGTTCAAAGCCACAAAATGGAAGGATATTAAAGTTGGTGATATCATTCGTCTGAAGAAAAATACTTTTGTTCCTGTAAGTGCTCCAGATACATTTGTTTTATGTTTCTAGAGAGTTCCCCAGGAGTCTTGACCTGGCTTTATTTGATGTTTATTTCTTTGTTTTCTAGGCTGATATTTTGCTGCTGTCCAGCTCAGAACCAAACAGTCTGTGCTATGTGGAGACAGCTGAACTGGATGGGTATGGTTCTACTTAATGTTAATTAATTTGGGAGTTAATTAATTTGGAGTTAATTTGGGAAAGAGCAAGGATTGTGTACATTAGAATCTGCTTGTTAAGCCACACCTGGGCAACTGCATCCAGCTGCTGATTTCCACAACTCAAGAATCATTAAAAATTGTCCACTGTAGTGCTACAGATGAAGTGTTGGAGAATGTGACGTAGGGAAGAAAGGGGGAAGGACATGGATTTATTTTTTACACTAGTATAGGTTGCTCAGAGAAGTAGTGGTACCTTAATTTAATTGTGTTTAAACTTCTCTCCTGTATCCATGGTTTTAATAAAATCACCTTTTTATCCTTTCTTCTTAGTGAGACTAACTTAAAATTCAAAATGGCTCTAGAGGTGACACACAGACACCTGCAGGAAGAAAGTTCCCTGGCAGACTTTGATGGTTGGTACAGTTCTACACCTAACACTATTAGAACAAAGCTCAAATAATTTGCAAGTCAATGAAAGTAAAGTCAATAAAAGCAAGTCATTAAAAGTACTTTGATGGTGGGCACAAATCAATGCATTTGGATTTAACTTGTACATTGAACACATTCTCCTCCAAATTTTCCAGGTCTGGTTGAATGTGAAGAACCCAACAACCGACTGGATAAGTTTACAGGAACATTATCCTGGAGAAACTCAAATTATTCCCTGGATGCTGATAAGATTTTGTTGCGTGGCTGTAAGATCAGGAATACAGACTTCTGCCATGGAATGGTCATATTTGCAGGTGTGTAATATTTCCCCACTAAAAGCACACCTGCAGAGTGAACCTATAGACACCAACTGTGTTTCATGTTCCAGTTGGGTAAAACTGTAATACTGACATGTGTTTGCTTATCCTATCTTTCCCATTTAATTTTTCACTCTTTATTTTTAGGTGCTGACACAAAAATAATGAAAAATAGTGGAAAGACAAGATTTAAAAGGACAAAAATTGACTCCCTTATGAACTACATGGTTTATACTGTAAGCCTTTTTGTTTTAAATTCAGATTTTAAGAGAATAGTGAATGCAAAGTTAGGCTGCTTCTTCCTCTGTGTGTGTGTAATAAGTATGTTTTGACTTTTTTCTGCCCTGCTGAGCTGGGATGGAGTAGGAAATCTGAAAGGTGCCTTTGTGGGAAATGTTTGCTCCATTTCTCCTCACTAATACCTGTCATATTCTGTTTGGAACACGGCGATTTGGGATTTAACTCCAGCAAATGTTTCTGAAGTGTGAGAGGCCTCTCTGTGCCCTGTAGATCATCGTGGTCCTTATCCTGCTGTCGGCTGGGCTGGCCATCGGCCACACCTACTGGGAGCAGCAGATTGGCAACTCCTCCTGGTACCTCTACGACGCACAGGACTGGAGCCCTGCCTACCGGGGCTTCCTCAACTTCTGGGGCTACATCATCGTCCTCAACACCATGGTGCCCATATCCCTCTATGTGAGGTAGGGCAGTACCCCAGGAGGGGCCATGGTGTGGCAGTGTGAGCTGCAGCTGGCACTGAGAACATCCCTCCTCTTTCATTCAGCGTGGAGGTGATTCGCTTTGGCCAGAGCTATTTCATCAACTGGGACCTGCAGATGTACTACGCCGAGAAGGACACGGCTGCCAAGGCCAGGACCACCACACTGAACGAGCAGCTGGGCCAGATCCAGTACATCTTCTCTGACAAGACTGGCACCCTCACACAGAACATCATGACCTTCAAAAAGTGTTGCATCAATGGGCAAAGATATGGTAAGTTGTGCAAAGCCTGTGCTGAGGAGGAGGAGGAGGAATTTTAATGCCTGTTAGAGATCAGGTGCACACAAGTTCTCTGAGTTCCAGCTGAATTTGCACAATGTAGACCTGGCATTGGGTAAAGCATTGGGTTGAATTGTTGGGGGTTTCCCCCTTGCAAAGTGGAAATTAAGGAACTGTAGGGGGAACTTCTCAGCTTTCAGAAAAACTGAAAACTGGTACTTTGCACAATTTTTTTGTACAAAATTTACTTTCGCTAGAAATGCTTTGGGGACAAAGTCAAGAAACAGACAAGGAAATTTTAGTAAGAGCAGCAGTTTGTCCTTTCCTTCCGTTCCTAGGGCAGTACATGTTGTAGTGGGTTGTAAAAGCCCTGTTGTGCCTGGTTCCCCTGACTGTGGGTGTTTGCCTTGCAGGAGACTGCCGGGATGCAGCAGGGCAGCTGCAGAGCCACCCAGAGGTAGGTTCATCCCAGCCACCACTGTGTCCCTGTGGGACAGGAATGCTCCCTCAGCAGAGCACCCAGAGGGGCAGGTGAGCACAAAGCAACAGCACCTATGGTAATTCAGACTCTCTGCCCCTGTTTTCTAAGCAGCAAGTTGATTTCAGCTGGAATGTGTATGCAGATGGAAAGTTCTTATTCTATGATCACTATCTGATAGAGCAAATAAAGTCTGGAAAGGAGGCAGAAATCCACAAGTTCTTTTTTCTGCTTGCTATTTGTCACACAGTCATGGCTGACACTTCTGATGGTGAGTATGGCTTTTGGTTGGTTTGTTTTCCTTGTAAAGCAGAAAACAATAATTCAAATCCAGTTCCACAAGGGAGAGATCTGCAACTAATGCTGATACCATAAGGGAGGAGTGTTAGGCTTCCCTTTTAAATTAAACAAAACTAAATGTAGAAGTGATCAGCTATTGAATTTGTGAATTCAGGGGTCAAAAGATTCCATTAAAATATGAAATATTAATATTGCTTTACTCCCAACTTTGTGAAATTTCCATGAAACCAACAGTGTCCTTTCCTTTCTTGTTCCTAATGTTTTTGGGGTTGTTTCCACTCACTGTATTGGTGTCTCTGGCCCAGGATTCATCTTTTGGAGTTTCTTTTGAAAATGTTTCAATGACTGGATTGCGAAATTAGGATACTGAGGTAGAAAACGTGGAGTTTTGCTTTAATACATGGGGGGAAGCAGGCTGAGGACTGATCCTGTTAGGGAAGTACATGTAACAGGCTGGGAGGTTTGTGGTCCCTGCTCTCTCTGAGCCCTGCAGCAGTGTCCAGCTGTACCCTCAGCTGTGTCCTGGCTGCAATCCTGCAGGTCAGCTCAATTACCAGGCAGCTTCCCCGGACGAGGGGGCCCTGGTGACGGCGGCACGGAACTTCGGCTACGTTTTCCTGTCCCGGACGCAGAACACCATCACCATAAGTGAGATGGGGGTCCAGAGGACCTACGATGTCCTGGCCATCCTGGACTTCAACAGCGACAGGAAGAGGATGTCTGTCATCGGTAAGCTGATTGCCACCAGCCCGCAGGGAGAAGGTCACTTCTATTTCAGGGGTGGAAAGGGGTGTGCAAAGGAAGCTGGGGTCAAGAATTAACAGCTGTGTGACAGTCCTGGGGCATGTTTGAGTCCACTGAAGAAGAAATGCTATCTTATACTTTGGTACTTGGCAGTAGGCTGACAAATCCAATCTGAAATGATTCCTTGGTATAAGAGTGCCACCTCTGCTGTTTCCCTCTGCAGTAAGAGAGTCCAGTGGCAATATCAGGCTGTATTGCAAAGGGGCTGATAAATCCAATCTGGAATGATTCCTTTATAAGGGTGCCACCTCTGCTGTTTCCCTCTGCAGTAAGAGAGTCCAGTGGCAATATCAGGCTGTATTGCAAAGGGGCTGACACGGTGATTTATGAGCGGCTGCACCCCAGGAATCTAAAGAGAGAAGCCACAGAAGAGGCCCTCGATGTATGTTTGTATTTTATATTCTCTTTTTAAAACCAAAATTGTTTCTTTCTGACAATAGTGTTATTTATTTCCTTTTCCTAAGCTATTAAGACAAATGGAAACCTGCATTTGGTTCTGAAAGCTGGACTTGTTCTGTCAAATTTGTCAAATGCTCATGTTTGTACCCTCATGTTTGGATTGCAAATGAAGTTTCTTTTTGTGGATATGTGTGGGTTTAATTATTTTCCAGGTCTTTGCAAATGAAACTCTCAGGACACTCTGCCTGTGCTATAGAGACATAAGCCAGGATGAATTTGAAGTGTGGAATAAAAAGTTTATGGAGGCCAGTTTAGCTACAAGTCACCGGGATGAAGCTCTGGACAAAGTGTATGAGGAAATAGAAAAAAACTTGATTGTAAGGAGCTGTATATTTTTAGTACATTTGAATTCTTATATTAAAAAAAACATGTTTCAGTGCTACTAACCACCTGTATTTCAAATCCCTTCCAGCTGCTTGGTGCAACAGCTATTGAAGACAAACTACAGGATGGAGTTCCAGAAACGATCTCCAGACTCTCCAAAGCAGACATTAAAATCTGGGTGCTTACTGGTGACAAAAAAGGTGGGGTTGCTTACAACCAAACAAGAGGATTTTTTCCTGTTCATCTATGCTGTGGCATTGAAAGGGAATTCTCATACTGAGACTTAAATCAGAAATTACTTAAGAGCACTTAAGGTGCTTCTGGCTCCTCCTAACAATTGCTTGTGACAGAACTTCCAGTAAATACTTTCCTCTCTCTTTTTTTTTTTTTGTAGAAACTGCTGAAAATATTGGATTTTCTTGTGATCTCTTAACAGAGGAAACGACCATCTGCTATGGAGAAGAAACCAGGCAAGTGAAAACCCAGAGGAGTTAGTTTTCAAGATTTTCAGTCTGAGACTGACCTAGGTTAAGTTTATCCTTGACTTTTCTGTCACAGTTTCTCCCTCTCTTTCCAGTGCTCTCCTTCAAACAAGGCTGGAAAACCAGAGGAACAGCGCTGGATCCAGTCCACATTCCTCTCTCAGAATGAACGAGCCCTTCTTCCAGGGCAGCAAAGATCGGGCTGTAATCATCACTGGCTCCTGGCTGGTATGTACAAAGGCTGTTCCCCCAAGTGTCTGGGGTTTTGGGGCACCACCAGGCTACAGGGTCTCTCACTGAGGACTCTGTTCCTTTGTCTGCACAAGCAGTTCATTAAAATGCCAGAAATGGATGTTGAGAGCATAACCACCTCAGGTGTGTTATTGGGCAGTGCCTGGAGTAGGACTGGAAATGGTGCAGAAGAGAACATACTAAGTTTTATTCTTTTCACAGAATGAAATCCTGCAGGAGAAGAAAAAGAAGAAGAAGAAACTTAAACTGAAATTCCCCAGAACAGCAGAAGAGAAGAAGAAACAGACTGAGAAAAGGAGATGGGCAGAGGCCTACAAGGAGCAGCAGCAGAAGAACTTTGTTGATCTGGCCTGCGAGTGCAGGGCTGTGATCTGCTGCCGTGTGACACCCAAGCAGAAGGCCATGGTGGTGGAGCTGGTGAAGAAATACAAGAAGGCCATCACCCTGGCCATCGGGGACGGGGCCAATGATGTGAACATGATCAAAAGTAAGGCAGCTGCCAAGCTCTCTCGCTAGGACAGATCTCCTCTGGCCTGCTCCTGCAGTCTCTCCACTGTCCCTCTCTGTCAGAAGACTCTTCCATCTGCTTTGCTGCCATGGGGCTTTTAGCTTCTGTGCCTGTTTCCCTTTCTGAGGAAGCACTTTAGGAAATGGTTAGTGGTTTTTCCTGATTGATTTTATTTTTTTCTGATACATTCCCTGAGCAGGGACTCAAATCCCTTCTGTTCTCATGCTGTGTGTTACAGAAGTGTAATATAAAGGCCAAAGCAGTAGCTTGGCTGCCCCTTGCCTGGTGGCATTAGCCATCCCAGAATGTACCTGCTACTCTTTGAACAGCTCCTCAAGAGATCCCAGTGAGAAAAAAGCATCTAGGATAGGATTTATGTCCCGAGGGTGTTTGTAAACTGCCTGGCCAGTTTGATCAGGACTTCACTCACTCTGTCTCATCGCTGGGCTATCCTTTGGTCAAATTTCCCGGGTGCATTCTGACAGAACAAGCACTGAGAGAGAATCAAGGTGGCAGTAGAAATGTGGCCCCGGCCACGTTCCTGTCCCTCTGTCCAAGCTAGTGTGTGGTGTTTGTCTCCTTCCCCCAGCTGCCCACATTGGAGTTGGGATCAGTGGCCAGGAGGGGATGCAGGCTGTCATGTCCAGCGACTACTCCTTCGGGCAGTTCCGCTACCTCCAGCGGCTGCTGCTGGTCCACGGGCGCTGGTCCTACATCAGGATGTGCAAGTTTCTGAGATACTTCTTCTACAAGAACTTCGCTTTCACGCTGGTCCACATCTGGTACTCGTTCTTCAATGGCTTCTCTGCCCAGGTAGGAGGCTGTGCTCATGTGGGATAACAACAAGCAGATGCTTCTGTCAGTGTGGAACAGCAAAGGCTTAACCTGGGAAGTGTCAGGAATGTGAAGTTGTCACCAGTGATTTCTGCAGGAGGGTGGGATGAGTACTGAGAGAGTCAGTTACAAGCAGTTAGGTATGATTCCAGAGCACTAAAGTCAGGATCACTGTTGTACAGGGAGGAAGATTTGGAAGGAGTGGGGCAGCTTAACAAAGACTAAAGAGCTTCAGCAGAGCCTTGAGCCCAGGTGCTGCTGCCTTTGGGTGAGCACCAAGACAGGGAACTTAAAGCTGTAGAGCCCAAGTGAGTTTTCTCAGGAACTGGAGGGGAAGGATGTAATAAAATAAAATCCCTAAGTCCTACAATCCCCCTGTGTTGCAGACAGCCTATGAGGACTGGTTCATCACTCTGTACAACGTGCTGTATTCCAGTCTCCCTGTCCTGCTCGTCGGCTTGCTTGACCAGGTATCCCCATGTTGTTACAACACATGAATCCAAAGGCATCTACCACCAGGTCTATAAATTAGGCTGGTTGTCCATGAAACAAGAGGGGTTTGGTTTTGTGGCTTTTAAGAATGCCTTCCTTTTGCATTACTCTGTGCAAATCCCTGGTATTGGAAAGAGAAAGGGATCTGCCATTCCCTTTGGGACACTGTGTAGTTCAGCTTCTCACTCTTCAAAGCTCACGCTGAGAACAACAATTCACAACAATTTTCTTTTTGTTTTCCTCTTTGTTAAGGATGTGAGCGACAAACTGAGCCTTCGGTTCCCCAGCCTTTATGTTTTGGGTCAGAGAGATTTACTTTTCAACTACAAGAAGTTTTTTATAAGTTTGCTCCATGGAGCTGTAACTTCACTGATCATCTTCTTCATCCCATACGGAGCCTACCTTAAATCTATGGGACAAGATGGAGAAGCCCCTGCAGATTATCAGTCCTTTGCTGTCACAGCAGCATCCTCTCTGATATTTGTTGTCAATTTTCAGGCAAGTAAGCTTGGTTTCCTGAGCTCTGGTGCTCTGAGAACCCTTTCTGCTCACTTTTCTGTATTTTTCTACTAAAAAGGTAACAACATGCAAAAAGCAGTTGACATTATTTGGAATAAATAAACTCATTTGGCACTTTTGTTTGCTTTTAGATTGGCCTGGATACGTCTTACTGGACTTTTGTTAATGCTTTTTCAGTATTTGGGAGTATTGCACTTTACTTTGGGATCACGTTTGACTTTCACAGTGCTGGAATCCACGTTCTCTTCCCTTCTGGCTTTCAGTTCACAGGTCAGTCCTGGTGGTTTGTGGTGCTCAGTCCTGTCTCATGTAGCTTTGTCATAAATTAACTTTTGCTTTTTTAATTCCCAGGAACTGCTCCGAATGCTCTGCGGCAGCCATACCTTTGGCTTACCATGATTTTAACCATTGCTATTTGCTTACTGCCTGTAGTGGCACAGCGTTTCTTATCCATGACAGTCTGGCCCTCAGAGAGTGAGAAAGTGAGTGAAATTGCTGTTATTTGGGTGATTTTGGCAGGTGTTTATTTACAGGGGCTGGTGTCAGTGCTAAGGTGTGGCTAGTGGAAGGAGTCCCTGCCCATTGGGACAAGGTGGGCTTTATGGTCCCTTCCAACCCAAGCCATTCTGGGATTTTCTAATATTAGGGACAAGTAAGTGATGGTGCCCTGGCTTGGGTCCCATGGACAGAGGAGGGGCTGCAGGGCTGGCCAGAGGCAGCAGCTCAGTGGGGGCTGTTTCCTCGTGTGCCTGGCTGAGATCTGGTGATGCCACCGAGACCCTGTGAGGATGCTGAGGGCCCCAGTTTGGGTTTAATTTAGGCTGGGCTGGAGCACCAGGATTACATGTCCAGAGTGTAGGGGGTAGGTTTGGCTGCTTCTGCTCTGCCTTGAGCCAGCACACGGCACAGAGCTGTGAACACAGTCCATGCTGTGGTGGTGTTGTCCTAACGCATGACCCGCTGTGTGTCTGCGAGCAGATCCAGAGGAACCGTCGGAAGTACCTGCTGGAGGAGCAGCAGTGGAAGCGGCGGCAGAGCGCGTTCCGCCGCGGGGTCTCCGCCCGCCGCTCCGCCTACGCCTTCTCCCACCAGCGCGGCTACGCCGACCTGATCGCCTCGGGGCGCAGCATCCGCAAGCGGCGCGCCCCGCTGGACGCCGTGCTGGCCGGCAGGGACACGGGCCCCGGGGACACAAGCTGATGATGGACTGCCTGCCGGGGAGGAGCTGTTTGTCACAGCGACTGCACAAAACTGATCCAGACAAACTCAGGATCTCTTTTAACCACGTGGCATAAGGATGTGAAGATTTTAATGTCTTATCACAGAAGTTTCTGGGTTTGGACTCCTGGGAACACAGAAAGGCCAAGAGTTCTCTGAGGAGCTACTGATCCTGTATGACAGTGAAGGATATCTGTGCTGGGAATGGAAACCCAGCAGTGTCAGTTTTTAGTGATGCCTGGAATTGCAGACTTTCCACTTTTAAATACTATGTTGGTATAAAACTGTATCTACATTTCATATTTGTCATTGAAAGCGATTTTGCTTGTGTGCTCCATTTCATTAGCTGTGCAGGCATGATGGCACAGGGGATGCTCAGCCCTGGAGAGGGCCGTGGATGCTCCTTTGGTGATAAACTCCAGCCAGTGTCAGATTGGATTAGAAATCAGGACAGATCTCAGCTCTGGAAGCTGCCCCTCGAGCTGGCACAAGCTACTCATTTCAGTTCTGGACACAGTCAGTGGTGGATAACTAGAAATCAGTCACTTTCAGTGGAATGTATTTCCCTTGCTGGTGCCTTACAGTGTAAAAAGTGTTTTTATGAGCCTCTCTACATTTGCACATTCTTTACTCAAGTCGAAGTGTTTAAATGTTTCACTTTTATCTACTTCCCCCTTCCCGAACTAAAGCTAATTATTGAAATGGTTTTCTAGTAAAAATTATGACCTACAAGGTCTCATTCAACGGAATGTACATTTCAAAAGTATAATGCAAATAAATATCCGAAAGTCTACTACTTCCTTGCAACGAGTCCGGGGGCCAGGCTGGGGCTGGCTGGCATGTCAGCACGTCCCGGGGAGGGCCGGCCCGGGTTGCCCCGCCCGTGTGCGGGGCCGGGCCGGGCAGGGAGGCCGGGCTGGCTGACGCAAGGCGGCGGCGCGTTGGCTCAGCCCGCCCGTGATGCATTTCCTGCGCCGCGGCCATGGCG
>JBBMKD010000115.1:73936100-73966201 GCA_037834095.1 Argya squamiceps | reverse complement strand
GCTCCTCTCAGGGTCTGGGGTCTCAGTCCTCAATCCTTGGAGACAGTCGTGAGGCACATCACATCCTCGGACAGACTGTGACATTGGTTTGGTTGGAATCCACAGCTGAGACCCTGTTTTACAACCTCCCTTAGAGCCAGCAGCTGCCAGACAGCTTTCTTAGTTTATTTCCAGCTAAAGTCTGTGTTACAAAGTGGTTAGTTTTTTAAAAAGCAAAGATCATGTAGATACTTGTGTCTGGCCATTCCTGTTCCTAGCACAAATGTTTACATAAGCAGGAGGGGCCTTGGAACAGGAGCTGCCTTTGCAGAAGTCAAATGCAGGAGGATAAACTGGTTGTTTTGTCATCGTAACAAAAATAAAAGCAGTGGCTCTAGGATTTGAAATATCTCTTGTTTCCATAGGAAACCTAAAACTGGAATCCTGATGTTGAACATGGGAGGCCCGGAGCGGCTGGATGACGTCCACGATTTCCTGCTGCGTCTCTTCCTGGACAGAGATCTAATGACCCTTCCAGTTCAAAAGTGAGGAGCCCTGGGATCTCCTGTGGTACAGGTGCTGTTTCCTGAGCTGTAGGCTCCTGTGAGGAGCAGCATTCCCTAAGACTGCTTCATCCTAGGAGCAGTCAGTGCAGGAAACAGTGCTAGAACCCCTCTGGAAGTCGGTGTGCCACGCTCTGTGCCATGGCTGTTCTCTTTTAGTTGCAGACGGAGGTGTGGGAAGGGTGCTGGAAGAGAACATCAAACAAACCACGCTGCTCTGCTGTAGTTGGCAGAGGCTGCCAGGGAAAGGCAGCTGCAGCGGAGCTCTGGGCAGGGGTGGTTTGGGCTGTGCTGTAACACATCCCTCTCTCCCTCGCTGCAGCACGTTGGCCCCGCTGATCGCCAGGCGCCGCACGCCCAAGATCCAGGAGCAGTATAGCAGGATCGGCGGGGGCTCCCCCATCAAGAAGTGGACAGCAGTGCAGGGAGAGGGCATGGTGAAGCTGCTGGACAGCATGTCTCCTCGCACTGGTACTGCTCTGCTCAGCTTTCCACAGCCCTTGCTCTGTGTCTTGGGACTGTTTGCTTGCAAAGCAGCTTTGGCTTCTTGGCTTTCGTTGTGGGGTGGGGTGGATTTGCCTGCTGGGAAGTCATGGCAGAGATAGTGCAGACAGGATTCCATTCATTGTAGGGTTGTTATCAAAGGCTGGGCTCAAGGAGTCACCCCTGTCTCTCCTGTGATCATGGGAAGACAACTGATAGACTGTGTTGTTTTCAGGTATCCCAAGGCAGGTGCCAGGATACTTGAAAATGACACACTTAGTGTGTTATTTGTTATGTAGAATAGACACTCTCCCTTGGTGTGTGGCACTGCCAGGCATCGTGCCTTGCCCTGTAAGCCCTGAACCTGAGGAAGCCTCCACTGAGACAAGTGCCTGAGGCTTAGATGGGCAAAAAGGGGAATGCATTTCATGTGAAGGACTAAGGCAGGTGTGGGAGGAGGAGTTCAGAGTGGTGTCCTCAAAGGAGGACGTGTGGAGAAAAGACAAGGCAGTGCAGGGCATGGCTGAGCGATAGCAGCGAGCCCCACCCGGGGACACGGCAGGAGATAAGGCTGCACAGTTTGGCTGGGGGGAAGGAGATGCTCTCTATGCCAGTCCTTCATGAGGAGAAAGGTTCTGACATGAATATAGCCTCCCTCCCCTGTCTCTGTGTGGCAGAATCCCTCTGAGGCTCACTCCCTGGCTCCCCACCCTGGGTGTGGGGTGGCCTGTGCCCCTCTGCCTGGCAGCAGGACTGGGATGGGAAATGGGTGCAGATGCTTCTGTGAATGTCTTTTCATGCAGAGCTGTTTTGTAGCTCTTTGTGGCACATGCCTCAGGCTTGGCTAGGAAAGGGCTAGAGGAAAAGGACTGCTAAAAGGGTCTGGAAGGTTAAAAGCAACGTTCTTGGAAGGTTGGAACCAAATTTATTTCATCCATTCAGAACGTGGTGTGTCACTGGTGCCTTTGTTGAGATGATGTTCAGTCCTTTCTCTGCAGATGTGACTGCCCAGCTTAGTTCCAGCTTTGGTCCCTGCAGGTACAGTCAGTGTCTGAGGCCTGCTGTGTCATCCAAGGCAGAGTGTTCTTGGAGCAGGAGCCCCTGCAGGGACAGGCTTGCAGCAGGTTCTGCAGATAAGGCTGGGAAGGTTTATCTGCCTTTCCCAGTGTCCCACTCCCACTTGCTTTTGTTTGGTGACCACACTCTGTGCAGTCACACCCTTCTCTGGGCACCTCGCCCACCTGATAACTCCTCTGGAGGCTTCTTTTTTACTTGCAGCAGCTGCAGTTTAACAATAGAATGTGCTGAGCACTGCCAGCCATTTCCTTCAGCATCCCAAGTGACCTTGCAGACACTGTGTTCCTTCAGAGCAGCTTGGAACAGTTGGAAGTGCTTGCAGACAGCATTTGGGAACGTGGTGTGCTCACAGGCAGCACTTTGGGAGTGCTGAGCCCTCTTCATGGGTAACTGGCAGGAGGTGCTGCTGCCATGTGAAGTGTGCCAAAAAAGAAGTACTTTTAGGGTCATTTTTGCCTTGATCTGGTCTGGGCAGGAACTGAAACCT
The DNA here is from genome assembly GCA_037834095.1 of Argya squamiceps. Classification (NCBI taxonomy): domain Eukaryota; kingdom Metazoa; phylum Chordata; class Aves; order Passeriformes; family Leiothrichidae; genus Argya; species Argya squamiceps. Next base: position 73,963,612 of record JBBMKD010000115.1, on the reverse strand, counting down.
CAGTGTGTCAGCAACACTGCTCTCCTCCTAAATCCTGTGTCTAAATCCAGACACAGCTCTGCCCCAGGAGGGGAACTGACTCTATCCAAGCCAAGATCAGGACAGGGTGTCACTGTTATTTATACAATCTGTATACAGACACCAGCCTCTCTCTTTAGTTGCCCATGGCCCTGAACAAAACCTGACACTGCCAGGGTATTGCTTCCAGCTTGCCATGCTCTTCCCAGGATTTCCTGTCCCAGGTTAAACTCCTGCAGTCCCTGCTGTGGTTAGTCAGACTTTTGTCTGTAATGCCATTCAAAGATGTTAATGAGGTTACTGGCTCAAGGGCTGCTGAAGTTGGGTCTTTCTTTGCTGCTGCTCCCAGCTGGGAGCTCTCCTGCCTCCTGCAGAGAGCTGGGGCTGACTAAACCTGTTTTCTGAATCCTGCATAAATGCGTGGAGCGGAGCCCAAGCACGGGACATCTGCTTCCTTCAGAAACCTGATAAATGTTATTTCAGAGCCACTGACCTGGAAACCCTGAAAAAGAAACTTTGCTTTTGTTCTCCTAAGAACCTCTGTCCTCCACTTAAAAAAAACAAAACAGCAAACCTCCCCTGCCTGCCTCCTGTACCCTAACCAAGCCAACTCCCAAAGCTGACACCCAAAAGATTAGAGATAAAAAATGAGAAGTCCTCAGGGAGAATCATATTGCTGCCAGAATTAGGTGTTAAAGCCATGAAGCATTTTACAAAACCCCTCTGAAGTCAGAGTGGGAGAGCACGTGTCCCTGATTCAGTGCTGGTCCTTGGGGTCTGGGTGCCATCGGGGCAGTGCTGGGCAGGGAAGGTAGCTGGGGCTGTGGGGGCATTGGGGTGTTCATTTAGCTTCTCATAGCCACACGTTTTCACCATTACATCCTTAAAATCAGGACTTGCCTGGTGAGACACCAGGGCTCTGTCCAGGCTGAGACAGGAGGATGCAGGAGAAGCAGGCAAGTGATGCTCCTGCAGAAGCAAACCGTGATGTAAATCCCTTTTAAATTCTAATCACAGCCGAGGGAGAAACCAGAAAATTGCTCAGCCACAGAAAGGGCTTATATGGCAGTGCTTTGTGAAAACAGGCAGGAAATTACCAGCCAGCAGTCTCAGGCTGGCTGCTGCTGTCTGTGTTGCCTGTAAAGCTGTGCTAATGTGAACAATTGTCCCCTTGTGTTGGGCTGGCAGCCCCTCACAAGTACTACATCGGCTTCCGGTACGTGCACCCGCTGACGGAGGAGGCCATCGAGGAGATGGAGAGGGACGGCATCCAGAGGGCCGTGGCCTTCACCCAGTACCCCCAGTACAGCTGCTCCACCACAGGTGAGCCCTCAGCAGGCACGGGGGCTCTAGGCACGGGCCTGGGAATGTGGGTGAACCATCTGAACCCTGGTCAGACCCTGCCTTGTGTGGGCTGGGATGGAATTGTTCCCACTGGAGACTCTCAGCTCTGATTTACGGTTGCATTTTAATTGGGTGGCAGTTTAAAGTATGATAATAGCCTGCTGCCAAGCTGTTTCAGTTTGACAGCTTGCTGGTGGCCTGGCTGAACTTGTGTTGTTAATTGTGTGTTTCAGGAAGCAGTTTAAATGCCATTTATCGCTACTATAACGAGAAGGGGGAGAAGCCAAAGATGAAGTGGAGCATAATTGACCGATGGCCCACACATCCCCTTCTTATTCAGGTGTGGATCTGAAGGCCTGGAGGTTTATATACTTTGTTTTAACACAGAGAAAAGGATGCTGAGGAAAGATAACAGGAATCTGAGGGTGCATTTTAGTTGTGTGATGAAATGGGTCTTGTCTACCATGTCTGAAATTACAGGAGAAGGAGGGTTATTTATTTCATGGGCCATGCTTTGGCAAGACAATGTGTGAAAGTGACCACTGTGCACATCCTGTTTTAAAAGCTGGGTGGTGTTACCCTAATGGTGGTGGTTGGAAGGAACCTCTACAGGCCATTAGTCTAAATTCCTGCTCAGAGCAGGTCTGTGATCAGCACACACACAGAGATTATATTGGTTTGTCAGCAAAGAGTAATTCCTGGCTGTGGCAGGAGCAGTGAAGGGAAGCCATTTTCCAGAGAGAATGGCTCTTTGGTCTTTATCAGGGAGATATTCTCCTTTATTCTCCCTCCTTTCGTGTGGGTTTGCAGTTTCTGTGCTGAGCAGATGAAACAAATGCTGCAGGCAGAGGGGTGGAACTGCCTGTGCTGGGGGATGCACCCTGGCCTGCGTGTTGTGCACACTGAGGGAATTTGGGAGTTCTTGAGGCAGCAGGGAACATGGGAGCTGCCTGTCTGGATCACTGGGGGCAGGGATGTCTCCCAGTGTTCCTGCCTCGAGTCTTTGTTTCTGTTTCCCTGGGCAGTGCTTTGCTGATCACATCCAGAAGGAGCTGAACCTGTTCCCACCAGAGAAAAGGAAAGAGGTGGTGATCCTCTTCTCAGCCCACTCTCTGCCCATGTCTGTGAGTGTCCCCAGGGCAGGGTGTGGGGACACAGCTGGGCAGGTGCCAGGCCATGTCGCCCTTCTGGAGTGTTCCCTGCTGACAGCGCTGTGCTGTGTCTGTGCTGCAGGTGGTGAACCGTGGGGATCCCTACCCCCAGGAGGTGGGAGCTACTGTCCAGAGGGTCATGGAGAAGCTCAACTACTCCAACCCTTACAGGCTCGTGTGGCAGTCCAAGGTATGTGCTCAGGGAAGGTGAGCAGGTGAACCCTGTGCAGGGTCACACATACCCTGTGCAAAAATACACCTTTATTTACATTTTCAGCTCTTTTATTCAGTCTCGTTCAGGCCAGCCCAGGTGCTGTTCCTTTGAGGTATAACAGTGGAAAGTGTGTCTTCATTAGACATTCAGTGGAGAAAGTGAGAAGTACAACCAAAAGCAGGGAAATAAAAATGACTGTTTCTATCCCATCCACAACCTGGTCTGTCACCCTGCCTTAGGAAATGTGGAGGTTCTTTGTAAGAATGATTTAATGAGTGTTTTTCCTTTATCTCTGCTTTCTTTGCTCCAGGTTGGACCAATGCCTTGGCTTGGTCCCCAGACAGATGAGACCATTAAAGGGCTGTGCCAGAGAGGAAAAAAGAACATGCTGCTGGTCCCAATAGCATTTACCAGTGACCACATTGAAACTCTGTATGAGCTGGATATTGAGTATGCCCAGGTTTTAGCCAACGAGGTGAGTGCTCTGTGGGTTTGGTCCCTGTTGGCTGAAATTATTTCTCCTGGGCTGCAATTTGCTTTGTAGTTCCTTCTTGCAGTATTATTTGGGATTAGCTTTATTTTCCTGTAAATCAAAAATTAATCTGAACTGGCTTAACCACAAAACAGGTGGGAGGTTGTCTTTCTAGATTTAGGTCTTTAAACCATTACAAATGCTGCTAAAAAAGAATGAATGATTTTTGGCAGCAAAATGTGATGTTTCCTCACAGTAATTTTTGCTGTACTAAAGACCTTGATACTGCATTTAATCCTGGCATTTTGGGGCAGCTTCTGAATGAAGTGGGAAGATTTTGAAGGCTGCCCAGTGAAGGATCAGATTAACTGGCTTAACTTTTCCCTCCTTGTTTTTGCTTCAGTGTGGAGTTGAAAACATCAGAAGAGCAGAGTCTCTGAATGGAAATCCACTGTTCTCCAAGGTATCTGCTCTGTTGGTTGGCTGTCAAGGTTTGCAGTTGTGTTTCCTGCTGAGTGTGGATGTTTGCAGGTAGTTTTTGCCGTGTTTTGAGTTTCAGGGCAGAAATGGAACCGATGTGTCCAGCCCAGAGGGGTTTATTGCACCCCAATGTGTGTGTTTGTGTCAGAAGGGCTGGGGGGGATTGCCCAGGTGGATTTGCTCCCTCTGACCCTTCCCTGTGCCCTGCAGGCCCTGGCTGACCTGGTGTGCTCCCACCTGCAGTCCAACGAGGTGTGCTCCCGCCAGCTGACCCTGTGCTGCCCGCTCTGCGTCAACCCCGTGTGCAGGGAGAGCAAAGCCTTCTTCAGCAGCCAGCCCCTGTGACTGCCTGTGCCAGCCCTGGGGACACTGCCCAGGCCAGCCCAGCCCTCCAGCACACACCCACGGCTGGGCTCAGTGCTGTCATCCCCCACAGCACACACAACTTCACCTCGGGTTTGTTTTGCTTTCTTTGAGAAGAGCTGTAGAAGTAGGGAAATGAGGGCATGGATCCTGCCAGGTGTGAGGGGATCTGGTGTCCTCCCACCCCGATGGGATGAAGTGTGAGCCCAGCAGAAGGCACTGGAAAACCTCCACAGCTTTTTTACAATGAGCTTCTATTGCTATTTCTATGCAGGGATTTCTTTGTATGCAGGGGGGTCACGAGTGCATTAACTTGGATAGGTCAAAAAGGTAAAGTTCTTTTGGTTTTGTGTAAGGTGCAGTCTGACCAGCACAGCCTGAGGGACTTTGCAGCTGGCTTTGGCGACTTTGGAGATCAAGTGAATTCTAATGCTTTTTAATAATGTGTGTATATATATGTTGGGTTTTTTTGGTTTTTGGTTTTTTTTAGAACATGAAGATAAGGCTTTGTTTTGGTTTGGTTTTCTGCTGCCAGAATTCTGGTGAAAGCTTAGCTGGGATAGTAGAACACACAAAACTTGTTTACATTTTCTAGGAAAAACATTTCCATTATCTGCAGGAAAGTATTTGAAGAGGATAAATTGAAAGGAATTAGCCTGCCTGGGTGATACTGGAGAATTTGCTCCTTTCAAACTGCGTGTTTCAAGTCTAGCAGGAGCATGTGTGGGAAGATGTTGGCTTACCTGTTAAGCAGAATGGCTTTTTAAATTCTTGTTTTTATTAAAAAGGGCTTTTTCTGTTTGGTGAAGTAAATTTAGGAAGTCAGGCTTGTTCTCCAGGAGGTTTATAGATCCACTCTGTGCTTTCTACTGTGCCACAGCACTGTGGTTTAGTGGGTACCTGTGGAGTGCCACGGGTAGGATTGATCTGGCTCAATTGCTGTTATTTAAATGGAGATGATCAGTCAGGAGCAATTTAGAGTCTGACATTGCAGATGCCTGAGAACAGGCAGCCCTGTGCTGGGGCTCTGCTGCAAGGCTGCCAGCCCACACAGGGCCCAGCTGGGCAGGGCCCTGGCCCTGAGGGTGTCCCCAGGGTCCCCTCCTGCCCCCCGGGGCGGGGGCAAAGCTGTGACCGTGGCACGTGTGGCACCTCCTGGGGGCCACACCTTTACTTGATGTCCTTAGCACTGAACTGCCAGGGCTGGGCACTGCAGGCTGGGCCCTGGGCATTGCTGGGGCTGGCAGGCAGGTGGATCTGCTCAGCCAGGTGGGTCTGCTCAGGTGACCACGAGGCACGAGCAGCTTGGACCTCTGCTCTTTGGAGAACAGGGTGTTTGAAGAGAGAAGAGGCTTCTTGTGGTGCATCAGGGGTTTGTCTGGTTCTGTTTTGGGGCTGGAATTAAAGATGGGGTACTGGAGGAGTGCATGGATGCTGTGTTGAGTGCAGTAAATCCCTGATACCTCTGGAGAGTTGCTTGCCTCCACTGCCATACCTGCTTCCCAGGGTGAGACAGACTGAGGTTCCCTCAGTGCCAGAACCTCCTGCAGCACCCTGTCCCTCACAGAAAGAAGTCTTCCTTGACCCTTGATGCCTGTGCCTGTTTCAGTGGCAGGGAGCCAGAAGCTTCTCTTGTCCCTCCTCTCCCTCCCTCTGGGCTCTGCTCACTGCCTGGGCAGGAGAAGGAGCACAAATGTCCAGCATGTCTGGGAACACTGGCCTTACATCTCTCGTTGGACAAAGAACTTGCTGTTTCACTCCTCTGTGTGATACTTAGGGATCAGTGGAAAACAATCTGGTCTGGCAAATCTTCCTACCCACTCCTGTTTCCTCCCAGCTGGAGGGAACGTGGACCTTCAGGTGGTCCAGGCTGTGACCACCACGTTTACAAGTGTGGGAAGCCAAGGTTCACTTCAGATGAACCTTGTGGTGGTATAAACACTGATGGCTTTTCATTTTCATACTGGAGAGAGCCCTGAAAATACTAGCTGGCACTGACTCTGAGGCATTACCTTTGTCCCCAGTAATAAAAGGTACTTAAAATTCACTTTTGAGTGTTCTAACCACAAGTGGGATAATTACTCTGTTGCTGCTATTACACCATCGTGTAGAAATCACTTAATTTTCCAGCTTTTAGCAGATGGGGCTGGTGGTGCTGGTTGCTGTCAGAGGGGAGTTTTCACCAGGGTTTCTGAGGAGCTCCTCATCTCTCAAGCCAATACCTGGCAGGTTGGGTGAGTGTCTGCCCTGAGGAGAGATGAATCCCGTGGTGCAGGTGCCTTCCTGAGCTCTCCTGGAGCCCGGGGGGGCTTTGGGGATGGCAGGGGGTTATTTCCTCCTGCCCCAGGGGATGTCCAGCACTGTGGAGCTCTGGCCTCAGGATATCGACTGGAAATTGAGGAGTTAGGAACAGTCTGTGGTGTCCTGGGGGAAGAAATGGGAAGGGGTGCGGTTGTTTTCCTGCTCTCACACTCCACAGTTTGGCTTATTTTTTTTCATTAGGGAGTGAATTTTTCTCTCTTTGAGTTTCTTTCTAACGTGTCCCTCGGTCCTGGCTGCATTTCAGAGAAGGTGTAAGCTTCCCAAAGGTGCTGTGACACCAGAAGGGGTGTGGATGGTGTCAGAGCTGTCCCCCCTGGAGAGGAGGATGGCACAGCTGAGTCCAGGGGGGCCAGGGGCTCCCTGGGAGAACCCAAAAGCTCAGTGAATTCTCCCTTCCCACCATGCCTGGGGATCACCATCAGGTGCAAGCTGCCAGACAGAGCAGCTCCTTGGATTTTGTTAATGCCAGATGTGTGCAGGTACCTGCTTTTAGCCCAACATATGCATTTCAGACTGACCAAGGACTTCCATTTGATGTCCCACAGCAAACTGGGATAATCCTACTGTGTGTCATTTGCCACAAGGATGGAATTCCAATTAAAGGGTTTTTCTAAGAAATAACTGAGCTGTGTGTCTTTGTAAGAGCCCTTCATGCTGGGTTCTTTCTGCACCTCTGCTCTCAGGCTGGGGTGAGTTACACCCCTAAAAAGGCTGGAGAGGTGGGTGAATTGGGGATTTGCCCTGCTATGGGATCCCACCTGTGATGGATAATTTATTCTGTTCCCCATTAGTCGTCTCTGGGCAGCTCCTTGCCCACGTTACTAATTAAGTGCTTGATTGATTATTTTCTAGAGCAGGGATTGGAGATGTTGGATACTTAAGCTGATCCATTAGCCAGCTCTTGTGACTGTGAGGGGAGAGAGCAGGATGCAAACCCAGCACAAAGGAAGGTGGGAAATCTGGAGGAGAGCAGTGATGGTGCTGCTTTTCTTCTGGAGTCCCGGTCCAAGCTTTGCTGTGTTACCTCTGAGTGGGGTCTAAACCCTGCCTTTTATTTCCCTGCTAAACTTGTGCTCAGCAGCAAGTGCCAGGAAAAGGTTATTTCATTAGAGTCCGCTGGCCTGGCTGATGAGCATCCTTTCCATGACTGTGTGGTGATGGATTTGTCCAGAGAGGAATCAGCTCCAAGACACACAGCCTTTGATCCCCCGGGCTCTGGGGTTGCTCCAGTGACATCTGAGCCCCAAAAGCCACAGGATGGGGACAGACTGCTCCTCGCCATCCAGCACTGCTCTAGAGGAAGCTGTCCCTGCCCTGGGGATGCTCTTTAAGCTCCTTTCCAGGCAGTCTGGGATTCTGTCAGTCTCTAGAGGAGCTGCTGTGATCCCACCGCTCCCGGGGCAGGAAAGGGACTGGAGCCCGGCAGTTCCGGGAATGATGGAGAGGGAGCTGTCGCGGGGAGTCCAGAGCACTCCATCCTGCTGTCATTCCTAAGGATGATCCATAACGTGTGAACATCACCCGCCACTGAGGCCTAATTGCGTTTCTGCAGCGAGCAGAGCGGGCGGCGCTTCCCAAGGAAGCTTAAACGAGCACTTACGGGATAATGCTCGGAGCGGTCCGGAGGGGCCGGGCTCCTCACAGCCAACTCCCCCAGCGCTTTATCCCGCAGTTATTGGGCCATTACGCCTGTGTTTACTGCTTGGTGCTGCCAGGCGGGAGGGGAGGGATGTGTAACATGACCCAAAGTGGTCTTGTATTGTTTTAATCTGCTGGGTTAATATCTTACGGCTTCCTGCCATTAGCCCTTTTCTGAGCTGGACCCTGGGGTCACTGCTGGAGGTTTGCTGTGTGCAGCTTCCAGTGGGTGCAGCTTGTGGCAGGCAGAGCTGCTCTTGGCTTGTTCTCTGTGTGTGGCAGCACTGGTGACAGTCGTTCCCACCTGATAATCCCGCTGTGGTGTCCTGCCACCCTGTCTATTCCAAGGTTTTTTTGTCCTGGTTGTCTTCCTTCAGCACCTCCACCCCACATGTGCTGAAAAATCAGTGGCATTGCAAAAACTCCTGCTGTTTTCTTCCAAAAGAAACAGCTCCTGCTGTTTTCCTCCAAAAGCAGCAGCTCCTGCTGTTTTCCTCCAAAAGCAGCAGCTCCTGCTGTTCTCCCTCACCCTGCCTTGCTGTCGGCGTGCAGCTTTCCCCGCAGGCTGCATCCCAGGCTGTTTCCCGAGGGAATTCCCGCAGGGTTTCCAGCGGTGAGCGGTGTTTGGATCAGAGGAGCTGCCAGCACTTCATCTGCAGTCAGGAGGGACCGCACGGCCGGTCATTACTGTCAGCTTCATCCTGACGGATGCACTGCCGCTCCCGGCACTGCCCCGCAGCGGGAGGAGGAGGAGGAGGAGGATGGCAGCCTCTGCTCCTTCGGGCTGGGCTGCTGCGAGGGCGAGTGCCCCCTCCAGGGAGCAGGGACAGCATCCACAGCCTGGCTGCCACGGGGTGTCCCTGCATCCCTGCGATGGTTTGGTGCTTTGGTTTTTTTATCTTTGCTGATAAAACTGAGGGGTTTTATAACGCTTGAACCTAAATAACTGTGATTCTTGGCAGGGAAACAGTGAGTTGAGAGGCACAGCCTGGCACCGGGAAAAGCTGGTGCTGATCCAGCATCCCAGCCTGGCTGCAATCCCACCACACACCCCCAGCTCATCCTTCAGCTTAATGAAACGGTCCCATTTCCTTCTTCCAGCTGTGCCCACTGCTAAGTGCCTGGAAAATGCATTCCCGGGGGAACAATCCTGCAAGTGAGATGGAAATGACCTGCCGTGGCTGCATTAGTCTCGGTGTCACCACGTTGGCCTCTTGGCTGTTAAAGGGATTTGATTTTACCCTTCCTGTGCTCGGCCACCATCCCGGTGGCTGCTGCAGTCCTCACCTCCGTGCAAGGCAAGGGGCTTTGGGCCAACACTGCTCAGGCAGCACGTTCCCTCTGCCTCAGGGCCCCTCCTGCTGCAGGGGAGTCTCTGCACGCCCCAGCCAGAGCGAGAAGGGAAGGAGGCTGCAAGAGGCACCTCCTGGGCTCTGGGACAGGAACTCTGCCTTTATCTGGCACCCGTGGCCACTCAGCAAAGTGAAATGAAGCAGTGTAAATTTAATTAATGGCAGGGTGTGGAGAGAGGGACACAAAGAGAAGGGGCATGAAAACAAATTTTTCAGTGAGTTTATTAACCCCAGGGTTAGACATGGGTGCCAAGGTGAGAGCCCAGACAATAAACCCTGCAGTGCCTCGTCACTGCTCTGGGGCTGGGACACTGCTGGGGGCTCTGGGGTCCCCCCACGCCCTCCCCGGGCTGACCCTGCTCCAGCTGGTCACAGAGGAGTGAGTTAGGGCTGCTTTGGTTTGGCTTTTAAAGACAGAAATACAACAAAGTGCTTTTCTTGTGCACTTGGTTTTGCTTTTTTTGAGGAGACAAAACAAGACCTGCCCACAGCTAAGTAACTGACTGAAGGAATGAATGAAGGCAAACCTGCTACATCCTCCTTGCCATGGAATTTCAGCTCCAGGAACCTCCTGCCTCCTCCCGTAGAGCTGCTTCAGGGAAAGAAAGTGCAGTAACTAACAGAATTTTATGGTAATTACATTGCATCATTACACAAATATGAAGTGATTTCTGCTGTACTATCACAGCTACACAAGCTGTGCTCATGGGAGGAGGTGCCAGATCCTTTTCCAAGTACTTTTGCTCACACTTGGCCAGGCCCTCAGTGCCAGGCAGCATTTTTGGGATGTGATCCTCCACTGGGGCCTGCATTATTCTGGCTGTGCTCAGCTCTCCTCACCCCTCCTGTCCCCGAGAGCTGTAGCAGCCCAAGCCCAGGAAAAACCCTGTGGGATGGGGTTGTGGTGGGAAAAACCCTGGGACAAAAACCAGGAACTTTTGATTGCACAAGGAAGCAAAAGCATTGTTTTCCTCCTTTATTGAACTTTGGCAAATAATATGTGTGGGGGGTTTTTACATCAATAGCTATAAATAAAACTTTGAAAGCAATGTAATACTTGTCATTGAGATAAAGGACATCTATTGGCACAAATCAGTGAGTAAAAACCCTTTAATGATAAAATAACATTCACTCTTTAGCTACTTTATTTGTCTGAAAAACTCAGCGTACACTCAGTTCAACATACCACCTTTTCCACAAAGTTAAAAAATGACATAAAATGACATAATAAAATAGACCTTAAATTTCAATAATACAAGTACCTTGGCAAATTCCAGCCAGCTGGAGCAGCTGGTGGCAGCCCCGCTGTGCCCCTTGCCATGGCCTCACACACCCCTTGCAGCCTCAGGGCCGAGGAAGGCGGGTGTACTCCTGGGTTACAACTGCGTGTCGGTGAGGAGTGGCGGCATTGCCAGCAGGGCTCTGCCCAAACATCCCGGCTCTGCTTATTGCGGAAGAACGTGGAAAGCTTTCTGGAAGATGAACCACTGTTACAATCATCAACTGTCTGACAAAAAAAAAACCAACCCTTCCTTAAAGTTCTTGTGTCTGGTACCGTCTTTGGCAGAGAAATCAGGAAAGGAAAAAATAACCCGACTATATTACACAGCTTTCATCATTTATCACAACCTACCGAGTAAGGCCAAAGAAAAAAAAGTCTCCTTGCACTAATGAGAGCACATCTCTAAAATACCCTTAATGACAGACCATAGCAACACTCTACTGCCAGGACTCAGAGGCCTCCAGGGGAGGCTGGGACTGCCCCTCCCCGAGCCTCCTGTTCCACGCAGAGCAAAGGGCACGGAGCAGTTGGTTTGGCTTTATGGCCAGGACGGCCCGGGATCAGGGGGACATCGGGGCTCCAAAGCTGAAAACACAACCCATTCTTGAACGGGGCTCTGGGCAAATCAAAGGGGGATAAAGCACCTTAACAAACCTGGCCCCGGGGCAGGGCGTGGGCAAGGGGCTGCCCCACGGACACAGCTCGGATGGACACCCAGGCCAGCCCCGGGGCAGGGCGTGGGCAAGGGGCTGCCCCACGGACACAGCTCGGATGGACACCCAGGCCAGCCCCGGGGCAGGTGACACGGCTGGGAGAGCGCTGCCGAGCCCGGGTGAGGTGAGGGGTGGTCCCTGAGCACCCAGCCCGGCCCGTCCATAAAGCCAAAGAACTCCTGATGCTGGGAAAACACGCCCAGCAGCCTCCGTGACGAGCAGGATCGAGTGAACAAATCGGATCGCTGGGGAGAAGCTGCCGCTCGGCCGAACTTCTCCCCAAATGGCAATTTCATTTGGAATTGAATTTGGGTCTGTTCAGCACAGGGACAGACCGGAGCTGATCTGGAGAGGGGCCCTGAGCAGTGCTGAGCTGCACGGGGCAAAAGCGGGCGTGATTTCACGGCGTAAATGCAAACACAACTGCGCCACGACTGCGAACAGCTAACAGGCTCCATGCATAAATAAACACCGCCGACCCAAAGAGCTCGGCCCGAACCCAAAGGAAGAAGTTGCCATTAAGAACCACGATGCATCACACTGCTAAGGGTTTGCCTCATGCATAAACATGGGAGCGCTGATTGGCAGTAGCTAATTATAATACTACACCGTCACACAGGACAATCAGCTCTTCAGACCAAGTAGCACAAATGTAGAAAATAATTTTTTTTTCCCTCCTTTTTTTCCTTTTTTTTTTTTTTTTTTTTCCTTTTCCAACAGAGCAAATGAACACAGATTGTTTCTTCAGCAAAATATGAAACTGTAAACTTTGGGCTCATTCTGCAACTTTTCCCCCCATCCATAATAACAAAAAAAAAACCCCAATGGGAAGAAAGACTGACGTACATTTTTAAGCGCACCTTCTCCGTCTAAGTACAAAAGCACAACCTAAAACATATAAAGCTTCTTCTTCTTCTGTTTGGTTTTTTTTTTTTGTTTCTCCTTTAAATCACAGTTACCGAAAAGAAACAGTGAATAATTTATTACATACGCTATAATAACATTACGCTAAACAGCTATTTCTCTATGAGGTATATCTGAGAAAATTCAGTAAGGGATTGCACGGTCTGCGTTGCCAACATGCCCAGTTGGTAATAAAGCTTTGGAACCATGGAGAAAGAGAGGGCAGGGACAAGGGGAGGAGGAAGGAGGAGGAGGAAGAGGAGGAGAGCCTTTGGTATTATCAGGAGTCTGTTCTTTGCAGGGCTGCATTGCAAAGCACCACAGTACAAAAGCCCACCAGGTACGATTCGGCGGCCCAGTCGAAGCTGAGGTATTCACAGGAAGAATAAAAACAAAAAGCACAGAGAGGTCTAGACTGGCAAAATCGTTGCTTTGGTTCAAGCAAGGCACTCGTCCCGTGGTAACATCACTCTTGGCAAGTGAAGCAGGAGTCGGGGGGGCCGCGGGGACCCTGCCAGCTCTGGGGACTGTCTGTGTCCGAGGGCACGGGGACAATCGGCTCCCCCCGCCCGGAAGGCATCCTGAGAATTATTATAGCTTTGTATTGAAGGAACACAGAGACAGAGAGAAAAGCACACTTGGCGAGTCCTACCGCTTCCAACACGGGCTTAAAGCCCCAAAGAAACACAAAATCAAAGGCAACACTTGATTAAAGCGGAGCGTTTGTGTGGAGCTGTCGGTTACCTGGGTGAATCCAAGGGCACGGCTCAGGCAGATTCCTCAGGAAAGGCCCTGCAGCAGCTGTCCCAGCCTGGGCTGCTCTGGCTCCTCAGAGCATTGCTTCAGTCCCAGCAACAGCAGAAACCAGGCTCAAACCCCAGTGCCAAAGGGCACCACTAATTCCCCAACCCACCGACCAAACAACTTGGAAGCAATCGCTCAGGAACGTGATGCTAATGGAGCTTAATGTAGCCTCACTTCATTGTTAACTTGAGAAAAGTAATTAATTGATTTTTATCTGAAAACTAATTGTAAACAACAACCAAAGGTGAGGAGAGGGAGCAGCTCCTGGATCTGTGCAAGGCTGGCTGCGAGGGGGGCACGGGCAGGAGAAACCTTCCTGTGCCCCACACCAGCCCTGGGCTCTGCTCAAGCACGAGGATAATCACCATCATCATAATTAGCAATGCTAATTGCTGCTGCACACACAGCCCACATCAGCCCAGGCAGCACCTGCAGAGCCTCTCCCCAGGGAATCTGCAGAGGACAAACCCTGGAGTCACCTCCAGGCCCCACGACCCCTCCAGCGGCAGGACCTGGAGCAGGAAGCGGCTCCACGTCTCCGGAGGGTTTTGGCTGGCAGGGAGGAGAAAGGAACACAGAAAAGGGCATCACCAGAACTGGCAGCTTCCAGGGCAGCGTTTCTTTGGGAATCTGGGCTCTGCTGGACGTTTCTGGGTGTAGGAGAGAACAGTGGGAGTTATCAGAGAGCACAAGCAGAATGCAGACCGCACAGAGAAAGAAATCTTTGGTATCTTTGGTATCATCAACACGATTAAAATTACAAATGGAAAAGTCAGTGAGGTAGCCTCTTTGGTTCTCACTAGAAATAGAAAGGTTTTTTCTGTTTTTTTTTTCTTTTTTTCCTGTTTTTTTTTTCCTTTTTCTTTTTTTTCCACACACAGAAGTTCATTCTTGGAAGCAGCTAGTTTAAGGGTTTCTGTCTTTTTGCTTAGCATGGATTACTTCCCCTCCCAGTCTAAATTTTAAGAAGCCACAAAGTTCAGGCAAAGTATTCCAGTGTCTTTTTTTTTTCCTATTTTTCTGAATGCACAGTTTTAGGTTGAATATTCTTTGCTTGTCCTCAAAGTTCGCTCTGCTGTTCTTACAGGAAACCAGCTGCAGTGCTTTATAGATAATTCTAAATAAAAAATAAAAACTCTACAAGGGCATCCCCGGGTGATGATGAATAAGTTAAATAAATAAGTTATATTATGAAGGCTTCATGTGCCACAATAAATGTATGTCACACTTTCTAATCGGGAGGGAAGAGATTAACTTAAATAATTTAAACTTTGATATTTAAACAACTAAAATTAATGAAAAGAAGGAATTAAAACTAGACTTCTGTTTTAAGGAAGGAGTTGTTGCTCCCCTGTCTGACAGAACGTGGCTGCCCTACAAAGCAAAACCAGCTCTGAGGTGTGTTTACTGACAGGCTTCGCATCCCTGATGCACTACAACAGTCCTGTGGATAAATAAACAAAATTACTCCCAAATGAACTCCCAAATGGCTGAATTAAATAGATACAAATAGCTAACATCAGAGACTGAAAATCCCCCCCCACCCCACCTACATTCAGGCAAAACTCCCACTGAACTCAAAAGCTAAACCAAAACACAATGGGGTTCAGACTGAACAGAGATCTCAGGACCTGCCCTAAGACTAAATTAAATAAATTACATTATCCATAGATAATATATCGGGTTAAAACCCACAAGTGTCTGGAAAAAAAAAATAAAACCATTTTAAGCTTTGCCTTCTTAAAAAATTTAAACAATAAAAATTCCCCATAATAAATATAAAGGAGGCCAAGTAGAAAGTTTCCCCCAGATCATAAAAATACTTGGGACTTGTGACAAGCAAGGGCAGCACTGGCCGTGCCCGAAGCCAGTGCACTCTTTGCAATCCCGTGTGGTTCCCGTGCCCTCCCTGGGGAGAGGAGAAGCCCTCCCCTCCCTGGGGCTGAGCAGGGTTTGCTGGGTCCAAGGTCTGAGTCCTTCTTTGGGTTCAGCTGTAGGTAAGAGAGATCCACAATAAAGCTTTGCAACCGAAGGCAGCGAGCACATTCTTTGTTCTGCACGGGAGATCCAGCAACATCCCAGGTCTCTCTGAAAGCTGAATTCATCCTGGCTGTGCCCAAGGGTGTGACTGCAAGTTCCTGGCCCAGGAGATGCTGGGATACTCTGTGTACACACCAGTCTGTTCTCTTGCAGCACAATGAATAACACAGCTCCAGAGACCCGTGGAACACAACAGTTTGGGGTTGGGCTGCTGTGGGCACAGCACAGCACAGGCTGAGATCCCCACCACAGCCTCTGGCTCCCAGGGAGCTGCTACATAAGAGCCAAGAGAGTGGACAGTGAAAGGGAAGACACGGGGCCATGAGAGGTGCAGGGATAAAAAATGCAGCAGGATTTTGGGGTGACAATGGATTGTGACTGGTGATAGATTTGAGGCCCTCGTGTACTGCTGCAGGACAAACACTTCCACAATTTGGAGAGAATTTCACTGAGGAGAAATTGGTAAGTCATTCAGTACCTGATCTAACTCCTTTTGATGGGACTATGGGAGGAGCTCTGAGCAGGAGTAGATCTCTGCTCCCCAGGCTTCACCAGAAGCTGTGGGCAGCTCCCCTCTGCCTCTGGGGAAGGTGGGAGGCAGAGCTGTGGCAATCTGGATGTCCCTCAGGTGAGATGAGCCTCAGTGAGGTGTCCCAGAGTGCTCAGAGGATGCCTGGGGCTCATTCCCTGTGGGACCCAACTCCCGCCCTCTCACTGCAGGAAGGAGCACTGGGGTTTTCCCTGCTCCTGTGTCATCCCCTGCCACTGCAGACTGCAGGGACACACCTGCAGCACAGCTCCCCTGAGGGCAGTGCAGAGCTCAAAATGCACCAGCGAGGGGCTGGTCTGATGGACACTTGGGTGGGAATGAAACGATTCACTGTGACCACATCACCTCAGCTGGGCCCTGCTCCACAGCCTGCTGGCTCCAAACTCCACACTCAAATATCCAGCATTTGGGTCAGGGGCCTTCAGAACACATCAGCCCAGATTGGGACCTTTTCTTGGCAACTTTATTCCATGTCTGGCTACAAGGATTCTCCAAATCTCTTTGGAATCTGCCTGGAAATCTCTGCCAAGGGATCCTTTGATTCCCAGAGCAGGCACATGCTGTCAACTGAGCTGTGAGGATCCTGAATTTGCTGTCCAGAAACTTTTCCTGTCCTGAGCAGAGGCTTCTTGATTCTTTTTCTATTTTAAGTGCAGTCACTGGGAAGTGACTGCAGCAGTTCTGTGAAGCAGTTAAAATGAAGCCCTTGTTTAAAGGCAGAGAGGAGCAAGATGTGCTCCAGCTCTGAGGATAAATTTGGACACGCCACGATCTGGACCATCATGACCTGGATCAAACAACATTACAAGGCTGAAATACCAGAAACAACTGCCCCAGGAACTGCTGAACACTTGGGTTTGGTTCAGGTGGAGGTTTGGAGCCAGGCTGTGGTGCTGCTCAGCACTCACAGTGACAGAGATGGGAACACACATATTGCAAGTTTTATCCCTGGGGAAGGGAAAGAAGGGTGGAGGTGACTGGACTGCTGTCACACACAGGAGGGTGGCTGCTCACAGCTCCAGACACGCAGGAGACCAACACACAAGTCCCAGCCAACCCACAAGTGTTTCCTGGAGGGAGGAGACGCACCAGCATCCCGACATCCTGCACCTGGAGTCCATGCAGCTCTTGGAGAGATGCTGTGGGGGGCAGAAACAGGGAGAACAGAAATACACCCACCCTTCTGGTTGCACAAAGACTCACGAGTGGTTACCTGTCCAGAGATCAGTGGGCTTATGTGCATTAGTCGTGCAAGAGGAGAAACAAACGGAAACACAAGTAGTGAGAATCCTCATCTTTGGTATGGTAGCTGTTGAGGTTTTGGTTGCTCTGTTCCTTGTTCTTTTGAAAAAAACTGCATAGGCACAAATTAAAGACAATCTTCAACTTTAAGATGACTTGAGTTGTCAAATGAAGCAGCAATTGTACTGGCTTTGCTTTGTTCTCATTCTTGTCAACCCTTTCTTTGAGATCTGCTTCCGAAAATGTCCAAGATGTCTGTAGAACACAGTGTGGGACTCGTTTGCTTCCTGACATGCTTCCTTGGTTGTTTTTTTTTGTTTTTTTTTTTTTTTTAATTTTCATTTCATCTTTCAATGGAACAGTTTGTTGCAGAAGAAGTAGGTGCAGAAAACGTTTCTTTGGTTTCGATTAAGTAGTACATAAAAAAAGTCTCAAGTGTCTCTCGTTGGAGCACGGCCGCGCCGGGCCGGGCCGCAGCCCCCGGCCAGCACCGGGCTGGACACGGGGCTTGGAGCTTGCCAGGCTTCCCCAGCGCCAGCCAACCACCCGCCCCAGCCACGACAGAGAGAAATGGCAAGGTACAAACATCTTTGGCTTGCAGAAATCCTGTCTCTTTGGTGTGCTGTGTTCCTGCCTGCTTGGGGAGCCGGCAGGGAAAAGGAACTTGGGGATGCGATAGAGCGAAACGCGGCACATCTGAAACGGCCAGTGGCATCTGAAGGGCTTGTTTCTGTTGCTTTTCCTGCTTGAAAGTACCATAAAATACTGATAAAATGAACAAAAATACACTGAACGCTGAAAAAAGGTTTTGGTAACAGCCGTTGCCGAGGAGAAACCAGACTCCCAGAAACTAAAAAGGATGTAATAATGCAAATTAATCTAGATCTTCCAAAACATTGTGTTTGCTCCGTGAACTGCAGCAGTTCCATCGACCTCCTGAGTGTGCATTGGGTACAAACACAGAGCTTGTGAGGAACTGCCAGCTGTGCTTGAGGCTCGTGCCGTCTCCTCGGTGTTCCCGGGATGTCAGGCTGCAGCTGGCACGGCCACCCCGGGCAGCCCAGGGCAGGACCATGGCTGGAGCTACCGGCTTTGTGCTTGATACTTTGAGCTCAAGAGAACTGAACTTTTCTGATCCGAGAACAAGCTGATCAAATTAAACTAAAAAAAAACCCAAAAAAACTTTAAATCTGATTTTTTTTTTCCCCTTAAAAAACACTTAACAAAACCATGCCTGAGTTTAAAAAGAGGCTCTTGGGATTTTAGTATCCGACTTTGTGCTCCGTTGTGGTGCGGCCGCGGGGTGGTGTGGCCAGCACACGGCAGGCGCTGGCCACGGAAACCTGGGGCTCAGGAGAAACCCGCCCCAACAACGCCTCCCCTGCCTTTCAGACCTGCTTCGCCTGTCCTGAGCATCGTGTGGAGAGAGGTGAAGGTGGAGCCTGCGCCTGCTGAGAGTGCCGAGAAGCCGTGAGGAGTGTCCTGGGGACAGCTGGGCTGGGGCTGCTTGCGGGGGGATTGTGCTTTAGGTCACCGGCGAGGGGCCCTGCTGCCAAGCCGCTCTCTGTGCGCCGCGCCGGCCGCCCCTCACGCCTTGCTGCAGGTGCTGGGGGCCGAGGACGAGCCCCCGGAGCTCAGGTCGTCCTGCCACTTCTCCAGGCTGCGCCGCCGCGCGTTCATGAAGAAGTTGCTGACGGTGGTGAGCTCCAGGCCCAGCTGCTGGGAGATGGTGATCTGCATTTCCTTGGAGGGACGCTTGTTCTCCTTGAAGATGGCGAACAGCGTTCGGCGCTGGAGGTCCGTGAAAACCAGGCGGGATTTCTTCTGGGAGTTGTTCCGCTCTTTGTTGGGCTCCTGCTCTTTGCGTTTGCAGGCTGGGAGGGGGTGGCAGAGACAGAGAGAAAGTGTCAGGGTGGTGCCCACGGACCCGCCAGCCGCCCCGATGGCAGGTGCTGTCACACAGGGGGGCACGTGTCACCAGCTGAGCCAGCACCACTCTGGCACATGGCACCAGAGGGCTCCCAGAGGAATCCAGTGGGCTGCACTGCTTTGACATCCCCAATACCTCTCAACAGCCAGGAGTAACAGCTGTACATAAGTTCTGTGCCTTTAAACAGCCCAAAGAAAACAGCAGTCACAAAGCAACTCTGTGTGACCACCAAGGGGAAAAATCCCCATGGGCCCAAAGCAAACCCCAGTCAAAGCTGCAGTGGCAGCAACTCTGTGTGACCACCAAGGGGAAAAACGCCCTGGGCCTGCTCAGCTTCCCCGCACAGGGGTCAGGCACTGGCTCACCTGGTCCTGCCCTGCTCCTCCCCTGCCGTGCCACCACCCCAGGGCACCTCTCCCTTTGCCAGTCCCCCCTCCCAGGGCAATGTCCCGAGGGTGAAGCCAGGCAGAAACACCCACCAGAGCTCAGGTCAGGCAGGGCAGCAGTGCTGGACCATCGCTGAGCCATGCTAATGGATCCTAAACCCATTCGTATTAATAGCTGCTCTGTATTTATTAGCAGAGAGAGAACAGCAAGTGCTGAAACCAATACCACTGCCGGAGCACACCCACACTTAAAAATAGCCTGCCCAGGCCGTCTGCACCGGGCACAGAGAGAAAATCCATATGTTGACATGGTTAGGTAATGTGCTGGGACAAAATGAGCCCAGAGAATTGATAAGTGGGTGGGTTTTAAGCAGCCCTGTTAAATAATTCTGCAGGTCTGGAATGTGAAATGAAGCTGGCCCAAAGTAAAAGTCAGACTGTGAAAATGTCTGTAATTAACCCAGTCAGGGCTGTAGCTGTGTGGAGCCTGGCTCAGGCACTGTGGCACTGAGTGCCTCCTTCTGTGCAGGGCAGGATCTCCCAGCATTTCTGCAGGAAACTGGAGGATTTTGTTGGAGTGCCTCACCCTGAGCCCTCTCAGCTGCCAAATTCCAGGGGCTGCAGCAGAGCTGCCTTTGGCAGGGAGGTGAAGGTCAGACCTCAAAATAATACCCCAAAGTGTAAGAGAAGGATGGTCCTGAGTGGGGCTGAAACCCAGATAGGTTTCTCCCTGCCATTACCCCAGAGGCAGCAGGAGGGAAGGATCTGGGCTCTCTGACACTGCACAGATAACACCCAACTGCCTGCCTGAGCTACAAGAGCAGATTTTAGGCTGGGTTTACTTGGCCACGTGTCCAGAATCCACGTGGTGTTGTCCCCAGTGCTGGGGACATGATGAGCACCAGCATCTTTGCTGCAGCTTCTTAATCGGTTCCGGGACACTGGGACGAGTGGAGTGTTTCCTACCATCACTAATTTATGTCCTGAGATACTCTGCGTTTTACAGTTATTGGTATCTGATAATAAATAATGCAGAGGTATGTGCTTTTTGATGCATTCAGTAAATACTTGCCTTGAACTGTTGAGTTTGCTCTTGAAAAGGCCCCACAAAGGCAAACGCTGCACCTGACGTGCATCTCTCAGCAGAGAAAAATGGGGTGAGCACTCTAATAAAATCAAGTGACTTTCCAGGAAGAAAGAGAAAGGTTTTAACAGCACAGGGAAGGGAAGAGACCATCTGGATTCTAAGCACAATTTGATTTATTAGCTGCGGTTAAACCTGAACATATCCTATGGAAGAAAATGGACAACCAGCAAGGACTGAAAGCCATACTGTGGAAAAAAACCCCAACATAAAAGCATAAAAATAAAAAAAATAATTTCTTCTGCATTGGATTAAAGATGCTCTTTCATGGAAACTATACAGGAACTGCTCAGAATTGGGGTCAGTGATGTCTCCCTTAGCGTGGACCAAAGCAGAGCCCCACGACTTGAGGGGCATTTAAGAGGGTGCTGTGCTGTGCTGTGACACCCTGAGGATCACCACGCTGAATTTCCCTACTAACACCTCATTTGTCTGATTCCCTGCAACAACGACTCTGATTTTCCATTTGCTTCCCCCACAGGAGAGGAACTTAGCCAGCCCAGGCATTCCAAACAGCCACAAATCCTGAAAAACACCTTGAAGCTCCAGTGCTCAGCTCAGTGCCACCCTCTGAGCCCTTGGGCACGGGGCAGGGATGCTCCAGGGCTCCTTCACTTCACCAGGAGGGAGACAGAGATGAGGACACGAATGTCACCAGCAGCAGGAGGAGGAAGAGGCCAGGGAGGGGTCCCAGGGAGAAGCAGTGCCTGAGCAGCCCCAGGAGAAGTGGAGCCTCTTGCTGGGATGCTGCAAAGATCACCAACACAGCTCCTGTGCCTCTCTGGCTCTGGATGATTTTCCTAACGGCTAAAGTGACTCTGCAGCCATGAGACAAAGAGCAAAGGTGCTAAGGAGGAGCCAAGCAGAGAGCAATATTCCCTTAATCCAGCAGAATGTTCCTGAGGACAAGCTGTGAATATTGATCCCCCCTAGAGTGGTTTGTGTGGGTGCAAAGTCACCCAAACACAGTTATCTGTCTGATGGAACTAAAACCTGCTCCTCTGGTCCATTTTGGAGAGGACTCCATGTGAGGGAAATGTAATTACTCTGCTAACACTGAACACAATGAAATTACCACCAAAACGTTTTCTAAAGATTTCAAATGTTTTTCTTTTGCTGCGATTCACTTAAAGCAACCCCTTGTACATCCCTGTTACTACAATCTCTTAAAAACTAGGCCTCAGAAATCAATCTGATTACCTCTCTGAATTAAGTATGCACGAATGAGAGCGATTGAGATCAATACAAATTAGGTTAAGTACTCCACTGTGTACAAAATCATTATGGAACAAGGAGCAATCAGAATGAAGATGCAAATAATCACATTGTCGGGGTGGGCAGCCAGTGCTGCTCACCCCAGCTGCTGCACACACATCCAACTCCTCCTTTTTGAAACCCTAGGAATGCCCTTGATGGCATTTATCCAGAGAAACAGATTGGATGTGTAGCACCAAGTTAATTCTGCTCTTCCAGAGGAGATCTGCTCGCCCATCCATTGTAAAGCTGAGGTGTTCCCTGTTTGGAGATCCAGGGATTCCTGCAGTGCTCACAGGAAAAAGAAGCTCACAGCCTGGCTGTCTGCAGCCAGGAAGGTGTTTTCTTGGTACCCCACCTGTTTTTTCCCCCTCAATCCTGTCACAATCCAGGGAATGCCTCTCCCCTCCAGGCCCTACACCCTGCAGCTCTCTGAGAAGAAAAGATGAATGGTTTTGGGGACATGGCTCCTTTATGTTTCTTCCTGGCATGCCACAGCTCTCAGGCTGCTGGCCTCCAGTCTCCTGTAAATCTGCTGGCTGGCTGGAATTGGGCTGTAAATTCTGCTCCCTCCCTGCAGTGCTGCAGCACCCAGCTCAGCACAGGATCTCTGACAGGAGCCTCTGGGTACCACTGGAACCTTCTAGCACAGCACAGCCCTGGATCCTTCCAGCTGCACTCAGAGAGTCCTTCAGGGCTAACACCTGGGAGATTTATGATTCATCTTTTCGTGGAGATTCTCCCTTTTGAATCCTGAAATAGTTTCCAGCTGAATTATAGCACTTCCCAGCGACAAGGATTTATATTCCCCTTGTCAGAGCACAGGGATGGAGCCAGGCCTTCCCCACACCCAGTGCTCTGCCTGTTGGAGCAGCATCTCCAAGTGATGTGCCAGCACATCCCCAGAAGGACCCAAACACAGCTGTGTCCTTCTCCTGTGGAGAAAGGGAAGGACTTTGGGCATCTTTTCCCAGAAAGGGCTGGGAATTTAAAGCTGGGGTGGGTAAGCAAGAGCTGAGTTACAGCATGAAATCTTACTGCAAGGGGGAGGACAGATCTAGTGAATCCTTGCTGTGTGCTTCTGTTTTCAGGAATTCTGACCCCTGGGAGAAAGCAGGACATGAGCATCTCCTTTCACTGCCTGTTATGGATAGGGTGGAATTAGGAAGAACAGGAGAGCACAGGAGCAAAGCTCTGCCAGGTTATCTGGGAAAGCCAGGCCTGTGCTGCCCTCTGAGCTCTCCTTGCACTTCTGAACACAAAGCAAGAGCAGCCCTGTTCCTCCACACACTCAGCTCCCCACTCCCTTCTCCCCAGGGGCTTGGGAAAGCTCAGCTTTAGCAGGAGAGGTCTCTCCTCCCGGGCTGCAGAGAGGTGGAGCTGAGGAAGGGAGGGCAGAGGGGCCCTGGATCCCCCAGGAAGGAGTGGGCAGGACAAGCCCAGGGGACAAGGAACACGGAGGAGAAGGTGTGTGGGAAGCTCTCCGAGGGAGGAAGACTTCCTGTGCTCCTCCTTCACCCCCTGCAGCCAGCCCGGTGCTGCTGCCAAAGCTTAATGCCTGGGCTCAGGCCCCGTGCTCCCATCCCATTACCAGGGGATGAGAACTGCTGGAAAATCACCACTGCTCATAAATATGTTCCCTGCTTACTGAGAGATATTTTGGTCGTGGAGACAATTTGCGTTTTGGGAAGCTGCCAGCCTCTATCGCTTGTCTAATAATTCCTCTGAGCAGCATTTACCAGTGGTTTGAGTCCCTTTCTTTCCACAATGGAGCAGTTGGATTTTATAGCTCAAAACCCCCAAACAACCCCAAAACACTCCAATTTCTGTTTTGATTGCATTTCTCTCTGCCATCAGCGAGTTGTCTGGCTGATGTTATCACCAAACCCATTTGAGATTGGTCTGTTTGGTATGATTTCTGTGTGCAAAGCCCTCTATAAATCAGAGAGCCTTTTATGCAGAAGTCTGCAAGATTGATAGAGCTGGATACAAAATCTTTTACCTCGGAAAAAGAGATGTATTATCTGTCCCCTTGGATGCAGTGCTTTCCTTGCATATTCATGGCCCAGGTATGACGGGCTTTCTCCAGAGGAGACAGGAGACAAGATGGGAGCCTTAAATACAAACAGATCGCTATCAGAAGGCACGGAGGGCTCTTTTTTGCTGTGTCTAGTGGGGATAAGATGAGAAGCAAAGGATTTAAAAGACAAAAAGTGAGATTAAGGCCAGTCATTAAGGGGTTTTTTGTACCTGTAAGCCCTGAAAGAGATCGCTTAGGTAAAAAATCCCCCTCTGGAGACTGCTGAGGAAAGGGGCAGGCTGTCAGGACAGAGTGATGTCCGCAGTCCCTTTCAGGGCTGCTTTCCCTGTGAGATCCATTCTCTGCACCCCCGCAGAGCCCCGTCTGCACTCTGAAGGCAGCTCCAGGAGAGCCCTGTGATGAGAGAGAGCAGTCTGCTGCCTTCAGTGCTCAGAGGCTCGGCACAGCCGTGCCGGGGACCGCAGGACGCTTGTCATCCCCCAGTCACGGCTAATTGGGAGGGAAGGAAAAGCTCCTGCAGCTGCTGGATGGCAGCAACAGCCAGGACAAGGCTTGGTGAATAATACCAGGGAGGAGCACCAAGGATCAGCACCCGGGGCCTCAGTGCACAGCAAAAACGTCCCTACAGAGTGTGGGAAGAAGCAATACCACTTACTGGGAAATAATCCTTTTGGCAAAAAAATTGTTCTCTCCTTTTTGCATTCCTCGCCACAAATAAATTGTGGTGATTTTCTGCAGAGGAATACTTGAGTTTGAGATATTTCAGTTCAAACAGTGATGGGCGAGAGATACAGGAGAAAAAAAAAAGATACTTATAAGTAAATAATGAAGAACATCTTCAGAATGAGTAACACATGATGACCAATTAATTGTTCCTTTTAAAAAGTAGGGGGGAAAACACAGAAGTGCATTTAATCCAAAATGTACTCAGAATTAACTTTATCAAATAATCCAGAAATCGATAAAACTCGTTTGCTTGGCAAAAACATGTTTCAGATTTCTGCGTGGCAGAAACGCCTTCAGAAATGATGTGGAACAAAGAGCTGGGGCAGGGTACTATTTTGGAAAGCTGGTACATGAGAAATCAAATTTACCAGCCAGCACCACAATTTACCACATGGATTGTTCAAACACAACCACTAATCTATAGCTGAAGAGAGCACCAATATTTCAAGCCACTAAGCACCTTTCAAAGAACCTTTACATACCTGTATATTCACTTCGAGGCTAAGAAATAGCTTTATAAACAGGTAACGTGCCTGACACAGATGTTACCATGCCTTAATATTTAGCTGGAGATACAGACAACAAAACAGCCTCAAAACCCAGGGAAGAAACATTTGGTAGGGCACAAAGAGGCAGAGGATGGGTGTGAGACATCTCCCCTGGGTCTGGGGGATTTGGGGGTGCAGGGGCTCAGCCCCGGGATGTGACACTGCCACCGCCCACTCCTGGCACTGTCACCCGCGGCTCCCCGGGCCGGGGAGATTCCACGGCCACCGCCTGCCCGAGGACACGAGCCTGTCCTGGCTCCTGCAGCCGCTCTCCTCCTCCCTCCCCTCCGTGCGGGCCGCTCTCCGTGGTCCTGACAGCTGAGCACGGCGCGGGCACCGGGCAGCCCTGCACAAATAACCACTGATGGGGTTTTGCTACAAAAGTGTTTCACCATCGGTAAGGCACAGCAGAAGGCAAACAGGCGGCGGAGAGCTCTGCTGACCCCGCAGGAATTTAGGGATTGCCGGTCGGATCCGCTTTCCCGGGACCGGAGCCCCGATTCCCCCGTCCCGAGGGCGGCCCCGCTCTCCCGGCGCCTTCTGGGGACGAGGTCCCGGGCTGATGCCGCCCTCGGGGGGGTTTTGCGGCAAAAGCCGCAGTCCGAGCCCCCCCAGAGCTCCGCCGCTTCCCCGGGGGCAGCCGCCGCGGCGCACGGGGACCCCAAAAGGGTGCTCGGAGCTCCAGAGCACCCACGGAACTCCCCGTTCCCAGCGGGTCCTGCCCGTCCCGAAACCGCCCCCTGACAGAGGAGTCTTAAAGACCCTCAAGAAGAGACAATAAGCACAGAAATAATAAGATTATTTTAGATTAGGTTAGATTAGGTTAGATTAGGTTAGATTAGGTTAGATTAGGTTAGAATAGAATAGAATAGAATAGAATAGAATAGAATAGAATAGAATAGAATAGAATAGAATAGACAACACTATGTATCTTCTATAATAAGAAAAAATACAAAGTGCACCCACGCCGCTATTCCTCCCACAGGGAGAGGGGGATTTCCCTTCAAGGACAGCAGATTTGCACCCCATTTGGGAAAAACTTCCCGGAGTATGGGGCAAATAGCTGGTGGGTCTTTTTTAGTTTTAAAAACCTGAAATACTTGTGGCTTTTCCCCCCCCCCGTGCTCAGAGGGATTTAAGCAAGCGAGTAAAGGGGGAGAAGGAAGCACTGAGGCAATGGGGCCGCATATTCACACGTGGTAATAAAAGGAAATTAAAATAATCGATTTCCTGAAGGGAAAAGTAATTTGCAAAGGTCTTTCCCGCTCCGTGGGGAGTCCCTGGCCACTCAGCACCTGAGCTCTCTCCAAACTTTACTCCTGGATGCAGAGGCATTCAGGGGGACTGGTAAAGCAGAGATCCAGAATCACACAGGCATAACTCTGCATACAGCTGTGATTCCTGATTTTCTGCTCTATATGCAAGGCTCCACGGGGAACCCCCACCCGGGACCAATGCTGGGAAGGAAAAGCACCAGCCACGTTACTGGAAATGAGTCGGCTCAGGTTCCAGATCAATGAAAACTGGGTCCACGCGTTGATGCTCCTGTTGCCAGCATTAATGCTCTTTTAATCTTCTAAACATTATCTGCATCGATCTCCCTCTCGATACACGTTTGTTTGTG
The DNA here is from genome assembly GCA_037834095.1 of Argya squamiceps. Taxonomy (NCBI): domain Eukaryota; kingdom Metazoa; phylum Chordata; class Aves; order Passeriformes; family Leiothrichidae; genus Argya; species Argya squamiceps. The sequence goes on along the minus strand of JBBMKD010000115.1, from coordinate 73,937,071 downwards.
AAGGCGACATCACCGCGTGCCCAGCAAAACACCCAAACCCCTTCTGGCCCTCTGATACCCCTGTCCTCAGACAGACCCGGCAGCAGATTTGGCTGCAAACAGAGAAGAGCCGGGTGCCCGCGGGTGCTGGCAGGGACGAGAGGAGTTTGCAGTCGGCGTTAGAGCCCAGGAGGGGATCAGCGTCCCTCTCCCGACGGGCAGCACGGCCGGGGCTGCCCGAGCGCTCTCCGCGGGGATCTGGAGCCCCCGGGCCGTGGGTGTTTAACCCGCAGCACCTCTGCTTAGAGGTCGGGCAGGGATTAAGGCCATCAATCATCCACGGCTCCTCTTCGCCCTGCTCCGCCGCATCCCAGCCCCGCTCGGCAGCCGCCCCTCGTGCAGGAACCCTCTGTGCCCATTTCCCCACCGCAGAGCCCCCCGTGTGCCCCCAGACCCCTCTGGGGGTGCCGGCAGAGCGGGCAGCCCGGGAACAGCCCGCTGTGTACCTGCCCACCGGGAAACAATCTGCCCGCGTCGGGATCAATTGAAATAAAAGAAGGACGGACTCAATACCTCCGCGGCACAAATACGCCGGGATTTTCGTCGCTGTCAGAGCAGAGGGCCCCTGGTCCCCGCCCCATGCTGCGGTCTGTCCCACGCGTGTCTGCCCGTGCCACAGCCCCCCGTGTCCTTCTACACCCGCGGCCGGGGCCGCCCGGTTTCCGGGGAGCGGGAAGGCAGCCCCGGCCGTGCTCCACGGCGGGGCCCTGTCCGCACTCGCTCGGGACCGGCCGGGGGGCGACCTTCGGGCACCCACCGAACGGCGGGTGGACCCTGCACGGCCTCACGGCAGGGACAGCTCTCGCTGGCTCCGTCCCGCTCATCTCCGGTGCGGGCGCTGCCGGGGGCCGGTGCGGGGCTCGGTACCGGGGTCGGTACCGGGGGTCGCTGCCCGCCGCCCCCCCCGCGGCCCCCGCAGAACAATGGGGGCT
>JBBMKD010000115.1:73904886-73923421 GCA_037834095.1 Argya squamiceps | reverse complement strand
CGCGCTCGCAGGAAAATGGAGGGACGGGGCGGTGAAATGGCAGCCGGGAGCGCCCGCACGGCCCCGCACGGCCCCCCCGCTCCCTCGGCGGCAACGGCGGGACGGCCTCGGGCACGGCCCAGCGCCCCGGTGACCCCCGACACCCCCATGTTTCCCTCCCGACAGGCCAAGCGAGCCTCCGTTAAACCCCTGTGCCAACCCCAGCCCCGGCGAGCCCCCCGACAACGCCAGGTTTGCCCCAGTGTGCCCTCAAAAGCCCCACTGCTCCCCAACAGCCCCGGGGTCTTCTCCTCAGCAGTTCCCGGTGTGCCCACCCTGACATCCCCAGTGTTCCCCCAGCAACCCTAAGGTGCCTTTTAACTGCCTTGGGGTGCCCAAGTGACCCCCCAAAAGCCTGGCATGGCCCAGCCTGGCAGCCACAGGGACCCCCTGGAACCCTGGGGCTACAAAAACCCCACAGAGCCCCCAGATATGTGTCAGGGCTGAGCATGTCTCAGCCATGGGGAGCTCAGACTGCTGGGGACCGTGTGCCTCTGCTGGGGACCCTGTGCCTCTGCTGGAGACCTCTGCCTTTGCTGGGGACCCTGTGCTTCTGCTGGGGACCTGTGCCTCTGCTGGGGGACCCTTGTCTAGGTGGGTGCATGACATCCCCAGCTCCCATTTCCCTGTGGCATCCACGGAGCTGTGGGAGCCTGTGCTGGCTCAGAAGACCCCTTGCTCTTTAAAAGCCTGGTCTTTGGAGCACGGGTCATTAAGCTGCCCCCTAAAGCACAGAGCAAATCCCGTGTGAACTCCAAGAGAGCCTTTCTGCACTCCCAGGGATGTCTGTTATGAACACGACCCCTGTGTGCTGCATCGCTCTCAGTGTTTCTTCAAACTCCATTTTTCCCCTCACAAAGCTCCCCCCCAGCCCGCTCTGCCTCCGAGCCCCGAGTTCACTGAAGTGCCTCATAAATAATAGATCCTGTCTTTGTAGCCCCGTCCTTGCTCTGGGCTATTTCCTACCCTCTCTCCATGCACGGAGCTCTCTTTGAAGAGCAGGAACATGAGGAGCTCGCAGGGTTGGGGTTTGCATCAGTGTGGTTCTTCAGCCTGCACTGGGAGTTCGACCTGAGGTCTAAATCTGGCTGCTGTGGGATGCCTGTGGCTTTGGTGGAGTGAGAGAAAAGGCTGGGAATGCAGGAAACAAGCAGTGGTTTGATACAGGACAGAGGCATTTTATGTGACTGTCTCCTGGTGTCCCTTGTTGTCCATGCAGGGCACTGTGTCCCCAGCTTCAACATGGATACTGTTGTCCCAGTGAAATCCTAGGCTTCCCAGCATAAACCAACTGCAGATTTTTGCTTGAAATATTTTAGAAACCAGCTCTGTAACAATTCATATTGTCTCCTGTAGTTTCTGACCTTGAGTCCTGGGAGTGGGAATAAACTCCAGAGTGAGACTGGTGTCACAGTCCTCACCACTCTCCTGGCTTTTCTCTTGCAGGAGAGTTTGCAGCTGCTGGACTGGGAAGGACCATTCATTTCCAAGCCCCTGCCATGGACACTTTCCCCTGGACCAGGTTGCTCCAAGCCCTGTCCAACAAGAGAGGCAGCACTCCTGCTGAGTGTCACTGCTTTTGGGGACAGCTCAGCTGGAGCAGCCTGGAGCTGGAGCAAGGACATCGATGGCACTCTGCTCCTGTGTTTGCACCCATTTTCCCCCTGATCCTGCCCACGCAAAAGAGATTTGGGAGGACCTTGGGAAGGTGTTTTGGTGAGAAATGTTTCAACCCTGCCGTGTGCTGCAGCCTCTCCCCTGACCCTCGGTGAGCCCCAGCCCCACCAACAAGTTGCGGTGGAAACAAAGGCAGTTCTTGCTTCAGATTCTTCAGAGATAGCAATATGTCAGGAGCCCCTGGAGAGGCCGAAAGTAAATGAATCAGTGCTAGAAAGTGAAGGATATCATCCGTGCTGAATGGTGAAAAGGAGTCCTGAACAGTCTCTTCATTGATTTTCCTGTAATTGACACAGAGCTCGGCTCGCCGGAGGCTGCGGCGGGAGCGGGGAGGCCCAGGTACCACTCCTGCCTCAATTAGGCAGCTCGGGGCTGGGGGCAGCTGCAGGGGAGCCGCTGGGCTGGGAGCCCGTCTTCTCACTGCTCACAGGGTGCTCTGCAAGCTGCCTGGAGGACAAGGGGCACCTTGGAAGGACGTGTCCCAAGCTGCCGGCAGCTTCTCACCAGCCCTGGGATAGCCCCAGGTGCACCGAGCCCTCAGCTGGTGAGGAACACCAGCTCTAAAGTCAGGAAAATGCAGCAGTGGCAGGAAATCTGGTTAGCTGAGATCCGAGGCTCTGCAAGGAGAAATGTGCCCTCTGTGTGAAACCTCTCAGCTGGGCATTGGACAGACCTGCTCTGTGAGCACCCGTGGGGCAGAGCCGTGGGGCAGCAGGGGTGGCACTGCAGGAGGGAGGGGTCCCCTCGAGGAGAAAGGAGCCCGGCTGCAGCACATGAAAGGAGCCCGGAGCATCGATCTGCTTTACAGCCCAGCAGAGGAACCACCTGTCAGGTTAGGTGTGCACGCAGAAAATGTTCCCACTTTTTGATTTATTCATGCAAAAGGTGCACGGTCTTTATAACAGCGCAGGAAACTTGTGCTTTGAAGGTTTGCCCCCACTGAAATCCACTTTTTCCAGGCTATCTTTGCAATTTCCCTCCCTCCTTTGAAGCTGGGGCTTGGGGTCTCCAAGCATAAGGGGTTCTCGGTCTGCCTCACAGCAGTCCAAGTGGTTTTAAAGTCTCTTTAAAACCAGGTGCTTGTCAGCCTGCTGGGCTGTGAAGATCCATGAATTTATTACCACCGGCATTCTCCCGCCTCGGCTGCGTTTAGCAGCTGCTGGATTACAGCAGCTCCGCTTGGACTGCAAAGGTATTCCCGGGGGAAGGGTGTGAGCAGCGAGCTCCTGCGGCTCCCGGGACACCCTGCTGGGCTAAGGAACCCTCACATCCCGGCCCTTAAGGCGGTGGGAGCAGCCACAGAGGCAGCGGCAAACAGGGGACACAGCGGGGACACTGCCGTGGGTGTTTGGGGCCAGACGGGACCAGTGAGGGCTGGGCAGGATTGAGGCTGGAACCGGGCGGGATCCCAGTGGGACAAATAGGACCAGGTGTGACCGTGGTGGGCCCTGGCAGGGTCCGGGTGGAACCCCGGTGGAACCCCGGTGTGCCCCGGGCCGCCTGAGCCCCGCGGTTTCCCTGAGTCACTCCCTGCCCGGAGCCCCGCGTTCCTGCTGATGCAGCGCCGGGGTCACTAAATGCTTTGTTGAACGCCTGCCCGCGTGTGCCTAAGTGCTTTCAGCCTGGGTGGCTGCTGAATCGGGTTTCCTGGGACAATTATTTTGAACATAAGTACCCAAAGTCTGCTCGAGTCCTTTCCTAAGTGCTTACGTTATTTGGTTTTAAAAACCTGGCGTTGCATCCTTATCCCTGTGGTCAGAACCGTCCCAGAGATGTACTTATTTTAATTATATTTGGGAAAATGCTTGCTGGGCACAACGGGAGCATCTCTCCACCTGACTCTTAAACGTGCAGTGTTTTCTTTCAGCCTCACCCTTCTGGCAGTGCCAGGAGCCCGCTGAGCCTCAGGCATGGGGTCACATCCCACCAGGAACCTCTGGGAGTTCAGTCCCAAACCTCAGTGGGAAACAATGGGAATAATCCTGCTGTGCCCATGAGGAGGGATTGGGCTGTGTGTTGCTCCCTCCTCCACTCCCTGCTGCTCTCATGCAGGACCACGGTGAGTTAAGCCAGGCTTGGCAAGGCTGGCAGCTGAAGGAGGTTCCTGAGGGCTCAGGAGAACACAGAGACAGCTGCCCCTGGAACAGGTAAGTTGTTAGTTCACTCTTCACCGAGTGAAACCACCAGGAATTGACTGAAGGCTTCACGATTTAAGCTCATCATTTCTTTTAATAGTTCGTTACATTTTAAAACCATCCCACACCTGGTTTGTTACACTGCATCGATGTCTCCCCGTGCCTATTGCTTCACCTCCTTCCCAAGGAAACCAGAGACATCCCAGAGTGGGGAGCCTACTCCAGAGACTCCTTTTTGTGCTGGAGAAATAGATGGTGAGCCCAGCCTTGTCCCCAGCACCAAAGGGATGCATGGCACTGCAGGGACTCATGGCACTGCAGGGACTGATGGCACTGCAGGGATTCATGGCACCACGGGGATACACAGCACCGCAGAGATACACAGCACCACAGGGACTCATGGCATTGCAGGGACTCATGGCACCACAGGGATTGATGGCACTGCAGGGATTGATGGCACTGCAGGGACTCATGGCATTGCAGGGACTCATGGCACCACAGGGATTCATGGCACCACAGGGATTGATGGCACTGCAGGGACTCATGGCACCACAGGGATTGATGGCACTGCAGGGACTGATGGCACTGCAGGGATTCATGGCACCACAGGGATACACAGCACCACAGGGATTCATGGCACCACAGGGACTCATGGCACTGCAGGGATTGATGGCACCGCAGGGACTCATGGCACCACAGGGACTCATGGCACTGCAGGGATTGATGGCACTGCAGGGACTCATGGCACCATGGGGATACACAGCACCACAGGGATTCATGGCACCACAGGGACTCATGGCACCACAGGGACTCATGGCACTGCAGGGATTGATGGCACTGCAGGGACTCATGGCACCACAGGGATTCCTGGCACTGCCGCTCTCCCAGGCTGCTGCTGTGCCTCCCCATGGACTGGCATCCCTCAGGATGTTTCTGCCCACCTGTGCCAGCCGAGCTCAGCCAGGACAGGCAGCCCCACTGTGCAAAATCCTAATGAAAGAGCTAAAGCTGGGAAGGGTAGGGAGTGATTAGTGGTGTGCATGCAGCAGAGCTTCCTGCAGATTACTTGTCTTTAGACCTAATCCTCCACGCTGGGAAAAATCCCAAATCTTCTCATTTTTTTTATGGAGTGATTATCATAGACTGCGGAATGATTGTGTAAAAATTAATCCTGGGGGGATGAGATCAGGTTTGGAGCTGCAGCGTGCTGCTGGCCAGAAGCTGGTAAACAAACCTTTCCCAGAGTGAGGGAAATAAGCTCCAGTGGCTCCCTTGTTTTCCCTGTGCTGAGGGGGCTTTATCCAGAGCTCCAGCAGATCATGGGCTGGCTGGGGATGCCCAGGTCCCAAAAGGCTTTGCAGGGCTTCCCTGAGGTGGGAGGGGGCCTGTGGAGCAGGCAGGGGGCTCTGGCAGGACAGATGGGGACAGGCCAGCAGTGGTACCATGCTGGCACCCCCAGCTCCAGCCCTCATCCCTCCTCAGGGCTCGGGTTCAAGAAGGTGCTTAAGCCCAGCATTAGGAGAGCACGCCATCCCCATCCCGCTGCCAAGTGTGATGGATCTGTAACTATTCTGAAGCCACCCATGAATATTGCATGTGGATCCACTTATTGGAGCCTCCCCTGCATGGCTGCCTGGGCCTGGCTTAATGTTGGGCTGTCAGGAAATGCAAGCCAGGGAGGAAAAGTTGGGGATCAGCCCTTTTGGTGCCAGCAGGCGAGGATGTGGGGGGAGAGGCAGGGAGTGAGCCCGGGGGCACTGCCAGGGATGGGGCTCTGGGCTGGTTTAAATGCCTCCCTCAGGCTCTGGGCAGGAGCACAGGGACAGGGACCACCCTGTCAGCCCTGCCTGGAGCCACAGGAGGGAGAGGTGACAGTGACCTGCTGCAAACTTGTGCCAGGTTTCTCACACCCAGGAGCAGAGCCAGGGCACCCAGCACCTGCTGCTGGTGTGCACAAGGTCAGAACCGCTCGTGGAAAACCACCCCCAGGGGGGGCTCTGCAGTGATTCCCTCAGTCAGGAGTCGGAGATGAAGCCTGGGTTAATTTTGTGCATTAATCAACAAGAGAGGGAAGGTTTTATTTTTACTGGATGGCCCATTTACACCGCACGGGCTCCATTGATTTCATTAGGATCTGCCAGGCAGGAATGAGAGCGGAACTTGGCCCCCTTAATTAAGACGACTGTTGCTAAAGGCAGAATGATGGAAAATAATTAACCCTGTAAAAAAAACCACACGATGCTGAGAAGGAGAAATACATAATTTAGGAATCAGGAGGCCATTATGCAATATTAATTGCAGACAGCATGTCTGAACAGCACGACACACCGCGAGTCGTGCCGCTCCTCGCAGAGCTGCTGGGGAGGCCAATCTGGTTCTAGATGTTCAACCAAGAGCCCCAGAGTTGCATCTCTGGAATAAATGTCCTCCATGGAGGGGTCTGGGTGCATTTGGGGGCCCGGAGTGTGCTCAGGAGAGCCAGCAGGGAGCTGCTGTCTCCACTCCCAGAGCTCCACAAATGCGCTGCTTCTGCTGGTGGAGGGCTCAACCAATTTCATTAATTAAAGTTCTAATTGTGCTAAGGGAGCTTTGACCTCCTAGGAGGACCCTTGCCCTTCTTTGCCAAGAAAATTGGATTATTCCTCCTAGTGCTGATTGTGAGAGCCTTCTCTTGCTGCTAAAATATTCTCTCTACTTCCTAATCAAATGACTTAAAAAAGCCAAACACAGAACTTTCAACAGCAATAACAAACACACCCATTTATTAAAACAGACACAAGAAACAGCAATTCCATGGGCAGTTTCTGGGGAAGGCTATAAATGGATGAAAAGGGAAGGCCCACTGGTCCATGGTGATGCTTTAGGGGTTGGATCCTGGGCTGTGAAGCTCCTTCTAACAGAAAAGGAACCAGAGCAATGCCCTGGAGATCAGGATGTCAGTCACCCCAGGGCTGGGATAGCAGCAGGAACAGCTGGATAATTTCAGGATGAGGACACTGCCACAGCCTCATGGCTCTCATATTTATTCCACCACACTGAAACCTCTTTACCCCATTGCTTCCAATGTTTTGCTCTCAGTGGCGACTCCATAATTGTGGCAGGGAAAGATGGTGGTGAATAATCAATTAATGTTCATTTCCTGTATCATTGCCATCAATGGCAAAGCTGATAAGAACCATCTTGTTGAACTCGTGGTAGGAGAAAATGATTTTCCAGGGGTCTTGGCTGGAGGCTGTGCTTAGTGCAGGGGTGCACATAAAGCAGGAAGAAAATCCTCTGCTTGGCTCCATATCTCACCCCTGGTTTGCTAACATACCAGAGGACATCTTATTTTTAGTTCTCCCTTATATTTTGATATTTTACATTCTTAATTCGACCTTAGGCTTCTCCTCCCAGCTCATCCTTGTTGATCCCCTTTGCAGAACAGGCCTAAAGTTGTCTGGACCCAGCAGCAGGTGGAACTGTGTGATACACAGTCATTAAAAAGTGTCAGCAATTAGTCATGATAATGAACTGACATGGCCATGAAATTGCTTCCAAGAAAACAACTTAGGAACTTCCTCCTGCTGCTGCTGCTGCTGCCATCACATCCCAGATGTGTCAGGTCCTGGGCACCCCTGGGCAGTGGAGCAGGCAGGGTTGTGCCCCAGCAGAGCTCAGCAGCACATGCAGCCTCTGTCCCTCAGCCTCCTCTCCCCACACACTAAATCAAGGCATTATTTCCTAACTGACTGTAATTTTATTTGGTAGCTCTCGCTAATGAGCTCTTTGTGTAATGTATCATAAATTACTTGCAGCAAGATTTTTCTTTTACTTAGAACGGGTAAAAAATCGGCCTTGGCTCCAGCCCGTGCCCGCCGTGCCCACACCGTGCTGCATTTTTCCAGCTGAAGCTCAGCTATGCTCCAGCCCTAATTTTGCAGATAAACAGCTTCTATTTCATTAAATGAGCTCTGCACAGAATGTTTGTCTTAGTTATTTCCAGAAAATTAATTCATAGGCCTTAATCTGTTTAGCATCTGATTAATGGGATTTTTAATCACCCATAATAATGATAATAACAGGCTTAAAGTAATAACCCAGGCAAAGGTGTGTATTTGTCTTTGCTCTGCCCGTTGTCCTGACAGCCATCAGTGCTGCACAATAACTGCAGACAGTTGGCACCGTTCCTTTCAGATCTATTGATCAGGTGGGAAAACCAGGCCTATTTTGAATCCGTCTCATTTAACAATGTTTGTAAAAGCACCTGTTAGCAGAGAGGGACTTGGGGAAGCAGCACTGGCAGCTTCTGGAGCCAAAATGCATCCAAACTGCTCCCTGCTGGGACACAAATGCCATTAAGCCCTGTCTCTGATAATTAAACACCTGCTGCATGACACCTAAAATCAGATTTGTTACCGGGCACGGCGAGGGGCACAACAGGTATGTGTTGGAGTGTGAATTTAGTGTGGATTTAGTGTGGATTTAGTGGGACAGTGCCCATGCTGTGCCAGAGATGTTTCATGGTGGGAATTCCATTTTTTATCTGAGTGCCACATCCCTCAGTGCCATCCTCGGGGTCCCACCTTGGCTGTGAACAGAGCAGCTGAGACCAAACACAGCTCAGTGCAGATGTGGGCAGGGCTCACCCTCCTCCTGTCAGGATTTATTCCCCGCTCCTTTCTGTGCTGCTGCAGAGTGGCAATGGCTGGGCTTGCAGGCTGCTATTCTGGCTGGGACACCCTTTGCCTTTTTGAGGGGAGAAACTCTCTTTTCTGTCTGGCAGAGCCCCAGAGCCCACCGGTTTTGTCTCTGGCAGGTGAGCAGGAGGTCAGGGCAGGGGCTGCAGCACTTCCCAGGGAGGGATCAATAGCCAGGCAGCCGTGCTCCCGCTCTCACCAGGGAGGAACGCGGGCAGGCACGTGCTTGGGGGAGGCAAAAGCAGCCTCTGCCTCTCCCCAGCTGAAATTGGAAAGGAATGGATCGATCTTTGACTCTTTTCGGGGCGAGGGGAAATTGCAGGATGAAGATGACTTGAAAGAATGAGATGGATGGCAGTAACTGGAGCTCGTCCTCCACGGGAGAGGAAAATGCAGCACAAATGATGATGTTAGCCATCCATCCGTCAGTCAGGGCCTTTATTCCCAGGTCCATCACGGCAGGGCTGGAGCAGCGTGGGCTCTGCTGCTGCAGGGACATGTGCAGCCTTCGTCAGCCTCTGCTCCCAGGGGCTGTGCCCTGCTGGGGCTCACAGGGGTCCTGGGAAGGAGAAGACATCCACACCAGGCTGTGGTGAGGGGCTTGGAGCACCCTGGGCTAGGGAAAGGTGGGGTGGCACTGGATAGGCTTTAACACCCCTCCCAGATCAAACCATTCTGGCATTCTGTGGTTTCTCCTTCCTGGAAATCCTCCTCCACACTCTGGTGGGGCATCAGCAGGCCCAGAGGGGAGGCAAAACCTGCCTTCCTTTCCCCACCTTTTTACCTTAAGAATTCCCTTTTGCCCAGTGGACACAGGTCTGCTTATTCCTAACAGAAGCATTCCCAGCTGTGCCACAGAGGGGTGTTCCCATCACTCTCCACACTCGGAGCTCTTTGAGGGGATGTTGGGCCCAGGGGATGCTGCTGTCACTGCTCCTGTGGAAGGGAGGGAGGGAGGGATGAGCTCTCCGTGGCAGGGCAGTTATAAATTCCCGGCGTAGCAGGTTCCAGGCTGATTGCCTTTCCTGACGGAGTCTCTCTGTAAATGAGGCTTTTCACAGATGACAGATAGAGCTGCTCCCGCGGAGCATAAATCCTGGCAGCCCAAAGTGCCGCCACAGCCTGTTTAACAGCCCCGCTTCCCCCGGCCCCGAGCGCAGCTCCTCGGGATGACACAGCGCTCCGGTGGCGATTCCTCATCAATTAGCCCTGTCGGCACCGCCGGGCCCGCCGCCGCTCGGCTGAGCCGGGCACCGACCCTGCTCCGGAATAAACCCCCCAGGATGGGCTTCCGTCCTTTGCCGCGGGCTGAAAGACCATTTCCCCTTGTCTGCCGGCTTCTCGGGGACATCTTCCCGTCCCTCGTCCTCTCTCTCCTTGCAGGCTCTGCCCTGGGCCTTTATCCCCGTTCCTGACCTCTGGAGCAGATGGCACTGCGGGGTCACACAGCTCCCCGGGGTGTGGGGGCTGAGCAGAGGGTCTGTGCTGCACATCCCAACCTGGCAGGAGAACAGGGATGCTCCAGTGCAGGAACTGGCACAGGGAAGCCCCAGTGTAGGAATTGGCACAGGGATGGTCAGCACAGGAATATCCCAGTGCAGGAACTGGCACAGGGATGCTCCAGTGCAGGAACTGGCACAGGGATGCTCAGCACAGGGTTACCCCAGTGAAGGAATTGGCACAGGGGTGTCCCAGTGCAGGAACTGGCACAGGGATGCCCCAGTGCAGGAATTGACACAGAGCTGCTCAGCACAGGGTTACCCCAGTGAAGGAATTGGCACAGGCATATCCCAGTGCAGGAACTGGTACAGAGTTACCCCAGTGCAGGAACTGACACAGAGCTGCTCAGCACAGAGATATCCCAATGCAGGAATGCTCCATGCTGTGCCCTGTGCCTGGCACAGGGAGCACCAGCAGTGCCAGGGAAGGACACAAGGCCCCATCCCTGGTGGTGTAAAGGTCTGTCACTCCCCGAGCTGGGCACAGCCGTGCTGATTGACACCCCGTGCCACACGGGCTGCATCAGGAGGCAGCTCCCTGCAGCCCCTGCCCTGAACCACAAATCCCAGCCCAGCTGGAGCCCCTCGCACGCTCACGTTGATCCAGTTGAGGCATCACGTGCAGGAATCAATTTTGCCACCCAGGGCACTTCTTCCCGCAGAAACCCGAAGTTTGCGAAGGAAGACAAACATTTCGGCGGTGCTGTCCCTTTCCCAGGGCAGCCGCTTCCTGCTGGCGAGCCATCGGCATTCCAGCCCAGCCCGGCGCTCATTACTCTGCTCCCAGATGAACAGTAAGTCTCTGGAACAGTACTTACAGCCTGTAATAATATTACTGCTCGCTCTGCTACATGGTCCCTCAGTCATTTTTTCAATTAAAAAAGGCCCAATGCTCTATTAACCTTTTGCCTGCTCCTCCATCCTTCATCTGCCGGCAGCCGGGATGGCAGCCGTGTGTTAAAGAAGGCATAGATTACTGTAAAGCAGCGCCGAGCCCTCTGTCACGGCCACGATGAAGTGTCATTTGTTCATTTAAAAATATGAGCCAGTTTATCAAATTCCCCACCTCTGAACCGCCGCTGGAATCCCTTTGTTACCCGCGCGGGAGGCAGGCGGGGCGAAGCCGGGGCTGTGGAGCTCGGGGCCGGGGCTGGCAGGGCTCCTGCCGTCCCTTCTGCCACGGGCAGGTGTGTTCTGCCCCCAAATCCTTCAGCAGCGAGTGCTGGCAGCTCGAGAAAATGGAAATAAATACATCTATTCTCATGGCAGGGAGGAGATGCTGCTCCCGGCTGTCCCGTGCCTGTGGCTCCCTGGCCCATCCCGCCTTGCACCTGGAAAACTTCATCCCGTTCGGGTTCCAGGGGGTTTTCCTGGCAGGAAATACGGACCCAGGGAAGGTGCTGCCGCCTGGGGGTGCACCCCGTGTCCCACCCCTGCCAAACGTGCTGGGGTTTATTTTATTCCGATTTATTTCTGCTTTGCTGCTTTTATTCCTCTCTCAAGGCACCAGCTGCTCGGTTCTAGCTACAGGGACTTGTTAGACAAGAGCCCCAGATGCTCCAGTTTGATTTCCAGGATCCACAAATAACAGTGTACAACACATTATTTGCTAGAAATTACCTGAAGCTCAGCCCTTCGGAGCTCACTGTGCTGTGCAGAAAAGAGACCCTGTTCCAATCAATATCCTTTCCACGGTCTCTGCCTGTCCACTGGCCATTATTTCACTGGGTTTATTTTGCTTACAGTCCCAGCTGCATCAATAGAAGAGCTCCAAGTGCTTTGGAGGTGGGTTTTGAGCTCTAACCCTCTCCTTGGCAAGGTTACAGGTCATGGAAAAAGATTATATCCATTAAAACTCCCTCAGAAAAGTCCAGCAAAAACGCCTCCCAGCAGTGGAGAGAGCAAAAGAACAGGGAATTTGCAGCATCATCTCCAGTTTGGGCAGTGCCCACAGAGATCCCCTTCCTTTCCCAGGGATGTGTGAAATGGCTGGGATGAGCTGGGAGCCAAACCAGGCAGGGTAAACGGGGATAACGGTGTGAATATTGCTGTTGAGCTTTGTCTTACAGTGCCATACCAAATTCACAGATTGTTCATTCACCAAAGGCCTTGGAATTCCACTCCTTTATCCTACTGGTGCCCAGGAGGGTGTGCCTGTGCCAGTGGGGAAGGGCTTGCACAGCCTCCCCCGGCTCCAATCTGGGGATTCTTTCCTCATGGAGCAGCCTCAGGTGAAAGGTGCCTTGTTATTCCCTCATTTTTCCTGCACAAGTTCCCATATCCAGCCCTCAGGGCATTTTCCCCTCTTTCCCTGATGGGCTGAACATGTCAGGCTCTTTCAGCTTGTGGCTGTGTGGTGTATTTTTGGCTGCAGGTAATTTTTATGGCTATTTTCTGTTCTCCCCCCGCCCAGTTTCCAGCATCCTTTCGAGCCCTGAGTACCACAACAGGCTGGAGCACTGCAATATCTGACCACAAGTGCCCCATGCTGAGGCAGGAGCAGCTCCCCTGTGCCTCACCTGCATTTACCCAGAGCTTCCATTAGCCCATTTTCCCACAGCAGCTTTTTGGGTATCATGTTCCATTATTTATTTGAGGATAAACACCTAAAAGCTGGATGCTTTTCAGAGCTGTTGCTCTCCGAGTGCCCTCCCAGGACATGGCATGTGACACTGCATCTGCAGCTGCAGGTTTTGCTGCAATAAAACCTTCCAGATCCTCCAGTTTCTCCTCTGCTTGCTGCTCCTGCTGCTCCCTGCATTCCTGCAAATGTTCAGGATGGGGCTTGGGGAAACCTGTTCCAGTGGAAGGTGTCCCTGCCCAGGACGGTCTGTAAGGTCCCTCCCAGCCCTGGGATGCTCGGCTCCTTTCCTGAATTGTGCCCCACCTCCCTCATCATCTCCCTCTCCAGAGGGTTTCTGTGGATTAGCAGGTCCCTCTGTGTTCTCTCAGCCCCAAATGAGGCTGTGATGGGATTGTGCCCACCTTTTCCAGGCTGGATGTGCCTCCTCTCTCTGGGACAGACCCTGTGCCCATGGGCTCTCCCTCTCCAGCCCTGCTGAGCTCCCTCCTTTCCCTCCTTGGCCCCCAGATTTATTATTCTACAGTGATTGTGTTGAATTGCATTTGAAATCAATTAGCACAGGTACTCAGAGATGAATGTTGGTGCTCTGAAAAAAGGTGATGAAAACATACCATTTAAATAGAAATCAATTTCCCTTTCATGTATTCCTTCCTAGCTGCTGCCCGAAATTAATAGTTTTTAGATATTTGTGCTCGCAGAGGAGAGGCTCCCCTCGTAAAGCACTTCCCTCTCCTCCTCCTCCTCTTCCTCCTCCTCCTCCTCCTCCTCCCAGCTCCCTGGCTCTCACCTTGGGTCAGTTCTGGCTTCAAGTCTGGGACAAAGGCCAGGGAAATCCCCAGAAACAAATCATCTTTGTTCAGGGCAGCCTGGGTTTGGTGGCTCCACACATCCTTGTCCTTCCAGCTTAGCCCAGTGACATGTCCCTGGAAGTCTGTCCCAATAAAGTGGCACGACTTCCCAAAGCCCAGATGGTGCACAAGCCAGGTAAAAAGAAAAAAAAAGGCAATGTTTTGCTAAACTTTCCTGGTAAATCTTGACTAAAGGCTCCTTGTTCCATGCTCCATGGATCTGCTGAAGGAGGAGTTTTCCCTGGGCTAAAGCAGCTCTCAGCAGTCAGGAGATGACCTTTGACAGGGTACCCTAAAACTGACCTGTCCCCTCATCCCTGGCTCTTAATGCCAGGGGTCTTCCCAACCTGCTTGTCCACAGGGACCAGCACTTTAATGCCATAATCATTTCATTTATTATCTTCTTTAGGCTACAAAACCTAATCCCCAAATTTAGGCAAGCATCTGTCCTTCCTCATTTCCCACAAGGCCCCAAATTATTGCTATGCCCTGATCCCTTCGATCTGGTTTTCCATCGGTGTTCTGATTAATCTCCTCCTCCAATCAGTTCTCCTCACCATCTGTTTTCCAGCAGGATTCCCTGCTTGGGGGAGGACCCTGAACCCTGGGGCTGCCTGGCTCTAATCCCAGCCAGGCCATCCTGAGTGTGGCCATCCCAAACCTCTCCCTGTGACCTCCTTGTCCCCCAGACACAGCCAGTGTGGAAGTGGGACAGCAGGAACACTGAGCTGCTGCTGGGCTCTCCCAGGGAAATGAAGTGCAAGGGCCAATTAGGTTCATATTTTTAGGAAATGGGGGCAGTTTTCCTAAGGGTGAGGGTGGTGAGGGCAGGCTCTGTGCTGGGGTTATTCTCTGTGGGACGATGCATCTCCTCCTCTGAGCTTTTCCCTGCGGATTTCATTCCCACCGTGGATGAGCTGGAGAATGGACATTCCCCATCCACTCTGAATGGGAACAACCCACAGGCTGTGCCCCCTCCAGCCCCCTCAGGGCAGCAGCAGCAGCAGCAGCAGCAGCAGCAGCAGCAGCAGGCAGGCAGTCACTGTCTTGGGGCAGAGGCACATCCCCTGATCCCAGAACTGGGCTTTCCCTTTCCCTGTGTCAGGACCCCCACCCAGCCTCTGGGAGCAGCCCAGGAGTGCTAAAGGCACAGGGACACCTTGCAGTCAATGCCCTCATTTGCATGGTTCATTTTTAGATATTTTTGAGCTACACCTATCATTTCTCCAAGAGAAATCAGGTTTTCAGCTGAGCCCCTGGTGGCACGGGTGGGGAATAAAACCTGTTCCCATCCTGTGTGTTCCTGGTCTCCAGCTATTGATCTCCAGCTCCATTTTCCCCACTCTCGCCTCCATTCCTGCCATTGCCTATTTTTGGTTCCTGCTTCCTGCCAGCAGATCCTTCTGGAGCTTTTCTCAGGCTCCTGCTTTGCCTCCCACCGGCCCTGCAGCATCTCCAGCCCTCCCCAGGCCCTCCTGGCTGCTCCCAGCCCTGCTCCTGCACTGTGCCCATGGAGGGGCTTGGGATGGTGATTACAGCACATGCTCATATTTTAATCCAGAAATTTCATCCACCTCCCAACTAACCCCTCTGTGTTGCTAGGATTTCTATCCCCCTCTTATTTTTAGATCTAGATATTTGTTAAAAGTATAGATTTTCTCCCTTCTCTCGGGCTGGCAATCATTCTGTGTGGGTAGGACTGCAAATCTGACTTATTAAATCTTTACATACCCAGGACACCACGCCAAAGGCTTATTGGGGGTTCTGTTTGCTTACAGGGTGTAAATAGAGCCCGGGGTACCCAAATCCCTGTCCTCCACCCATCCATTTGTTTGGCTGGGACTGTGATGTCTTTAATTTCCCAATTTTCCCCTCCCTGCGTTATTTGTTACCCGCTCAGATGAAGGCAGGCAGCTGGCAGGCTCAGAAATCAATTCAGCCCTGGAGTTGGAGTCTCAGAAGAGCTGTGTGGGGATGGCTGCCACCTTCCCCGGGATGGCCTGTGACAGGAGATAAATCGCCGTGGATTTTTTGCCAACGTGCCATATTTCAAACTCATAATCAGCCCAGCATCACCCTGGACTTCCTTCAGCCTCTCCTTCCCTCTGCGGGTGATTTATGGCCCCGGGTACAGCCACCAATTGGACATTTCTAATCCTCTCTTGTATAATTTCTCTTTGCTGCATTTCCTTAATTACCCTCCTCCTGACCTTCCTTTTCTTTCCTTCCCCCTGCTTCCAGCTTGCTCCTGGGCTGCCTTGCCCTCGCTTGACTCCTCCATTTAATTTACGGTGTGAATGTGGTTTATGACTCCCCTCAGCCCCAGGGACATTGGGGTTTTGGGGTGGCCTGTTCCTGAGGCTGGAGCAGCCCCTTGCCAGGCTGGGTGTGGGCACATTGCCTGGAAGAACATCCCTTCCCTGTGTGTAAAGAACTCCTGGTCCCACTTGTCACCTCTGCTGTCAGTAATTCCTGACAAGGAAAGCCCTGGAGACATCCTGGCTGTTCCCTGTGGGACAAAGCCCCCCTCTGCTCCTGGTGCTGCAGGGACACAAATCCATGGGCAGGTCTGGGATCCTGGAACAAGAAGGGCCTGGGGGAATTGTAGAATCCCTAAAGGCTGGAAAAACCCTCCGAGTTCATAGAGACAAAATTCCCCCAGCACTGCCCCATGTCCCCAAGAGCCACATGCACAAAGCTGTAAATCCCTCCAGGGATGGAAACCCCACTCTGGGCAGTGCTGGCTGGGCTGCGGCCCGAGGGCAGAGGGAAAGCACAACAGTTAACTTTAAGGAATCACTGGAACATCTTCTTCATAATTAATAAATGGGAGATGTTACTGCAGCTAATCAATAAAGTTGTTAGAGGGAATTGATTGCAGGGGGAACTCTTTTTGTGGGTACAGTTTTTCACCTCTGCAGAACAAAGGGCTCCCCGGGGTGCTCTCACTGTGATGGGCACTGGGAGCCCAACCCAAACAGCCAACCGGGGAGAGACAGCTAATTAATTAATTAGTTAATACCTTGTGAGAGCCACCAGGGACTGGAGGCTGTGCGTGTGTCACTCCTGGGGTGACCCGGGGCACTCTCAGTCCGTGCCACCACCGAGCACAGCAGTGCCCCTGGAATGTTCGTGCCAGGATGTTTTCCTGCTCCCTCTTGGGTGGATCAGCTTTTCCATGACAAACCCCGAGCAGGAAACATCCCTCTCAGCAGGGACTTTACAGGGTGAGAATGAGCACAAAAAACCCAAAAACCACCGGGACTGACCTTGACATGAAAGGATTTGCCTCGGGAGATGAAATTTAAAGAGCTTGTTTTGGTTTTTTTACTTGTTTGGGGTTTTTTTAAGTAGTTTGTTCCTTTTCCGCTTGGAGAAGCTGTTTGTGTCCTGTTCCAGCTCAGCTGGCTCTGGCTGAGGGCAGGAGCTCCTGGAACACTTGCAGGGATAGGAGCTGGATGAAACCAAGGGGATTATTCTTGGCAACAACTGCATCTTCTGCTGCCCCAGGTAGTTGATCCCAAGGCACAAACCAGGATGTCCCTGGAGCAGCAGCCCGCCTTTCCGGGCAGCCACTTATTGCTTGTAATTAACTCCAGCAAGCAAATCTCCTCTGAATCAATCACAGCTTGACTAATAAATAAATCTTGGCTCCATCACTACCTGCAGAACGTGTAGACAAGGGTGAATTTCCTCGTGCTGGCCTGGGGAATCACGGCTTGACGGCAGGAGGGACACGGGCATCCAAATGTACTGCATTATTTAAAACTTCAGGGCTAATAAAATTCTGGAGGAGCCTGGCCCATTAGCTCAGCGTCCCCACTGACACTTCTCCCACTGTATTAGGCGCTGTGTTAATGATTTTATATTCCCTCCTGACTCCCCACTCATTTTTCTTTGTCTTTTTTGTCATTTTAATGGGGCAGTGGGCCGTGTTCCACAGCGACACCCCAGGGGCTGGGGCATCCATGGAGCAGAGCCCGCACCCTTGGTTTGACTCCTCTGAACCCCTCAGGTCCCACCTGAGCATCGCACGGGCCTTTGCTAATTCCAGGGCCCTGTGCCTTAATCTAATGACTAATTCCAGGAATCTGTCACTCCGTAATGGGCTGTGCCCCCCGGGATGCCCCAGGGGGGTCTGGTGCTGATCCTGTGGGGTCTCAGATGAGAGGGAAGCTGGCTAGAATTCCCTCATTAGCTCATTAACTCGCTAATTGGGGGGTATTTGTAAAACACAGAACATTTCCTGGAAATGGAGGAACGGGAGGGAGTAACCCAGGCAGGAGACTCCACGGGAGGTGACACCTGGAGCCAAACCCACGGATCTGCTCCCATCTTCACCGTCAGTGGGGTGGAGGTTCTTCCCCAGGGGAGAGGAGCTGTGTGAACGTGGCATGTGGAAACCCAGTGGGGCAATGGGGGAGAGCTGCTGGCCGAGCCGGGAATGCTGCAGGAATGCTGGCAGGCTCAGCTCCCCAGGTCTGAGCCCCCAGAGCTCCCGGGGGCAGGTCCTGAGCCGGGGATGCTCCTGGAGGGACACAGCCCTGCACTGCCCAGCCAGGGAATGCTCGGGTGGCACCGGGGCCGTCAGAGGGACTGTGTTCCCTTCACACAATGCAGCCTCGACTCGTGTGTTTTTCATCCCAGCCGAGGGTACAGTGTCAGCCGATGACCTTTGTCACACCCCAGTGCTTTCTGGGATGTAAATTAGGGCCTTTTTTCCCCCCATCTGGACAGATAAGACGGACTCTGACTCGCCCGGCTCGGAAGCCGATATTTATTGTGAGCCCACCGCTCCTCTCAGCAGGTGGACCAAGATAATACTGTCATTATGTGCTCAGAAAATGCTTTGTAAAATTTGGTAAAGTCCGCCAGATAACATCTGCCTCGAGGACCGCTCCGCTGTAAACAGGGCTCGGAAAAATAGCACCCACTGCTTCTCCTCGGGAATATCGATTTTTGGTGTTGGAAAGGGTCAAATTCAAATGGGCGGCACAAAGAGCGGCTGCGGCTCCCGCTTTTGACAAAGAACAAAGTGCTGCGGCGGCAGGAGCGGCGCGGGCCCGGGGCCGGC
>JBBMKD010000115.1:73857164-73871256 GCA_037834095.1 Argya squamiceps | reverse complement strand
ACACACACCACTCCTGCACACAGCCGGGGACACAAAACACAGCTCCTGCATCCCCACAAACCACACTGCACCAGCAGCAGGGCCTGCGCTGCCTCCCGCACCTGCAGGGACAGAACACACGGCTCAGACTCCTGCAGGGACACAAAACACACCTGCAGGACAGACAGGGACACAAAACACAGCTCAGACACCTGCTGCAGCATCTCCACAAACCACACTGCACCAGCAGCTCCACAAACCACACCAGCACCAGGATTTCCTGGTGCTCTGGACAGGGTTAGCCTAGGGTTTGACTAGGAAATATCCCCAAATGAAAACTGCAGGGTCGGTGCTGGGAAAGAATTATCAAGGGAAAATTTAACCCATGGGAAATGGATTTGTAAAGGACTCTGAAAGCCTGACAGAAGGCTCTCACAGCCTTGTGCATCTCTATGCAAACTTTGAGATAAAATATGCTGAGTTAGAAATGTCATGGAATAGCACAGACATTGGTGAGAGAGAAATTGAAACAAGTTTCAAATGATGGCCTTGCAAATTGAAACAGGTTTCAAACTGTGACCTTGTAAACAGACCAGATATTTTGGAGAAAAAGAACTGTGCAAGATGTATTGTGGGGTATTTTTAAGGCAGTAGCAGCATTGTGAGGCAAAAGCTGCTAGGCCAAAAAACACTAATTAATTAGGAAATAGTTTGGCTTCTGATTGTGATGGCGTGAATTGTGACATCTGTACTGCCTCACCCTTCTCATGAGACTGAAAATGGAGTAACAGTCCTTAAAACACCTCTCAGGAGGCATCTGTGGGTGAGAAAAGGGTTTTCCTGCCATTAAGCACTGAAGGGCAGCAGCAATCCCAGAACAGCCAGGTGAACTGACCTCCAGGCAGCGGTCCTGCCAGCGCCGTGCCAGCATCTCCAGCAGAGGAGGCCGGAACTTCTCCAGCCCCAGCAGGTCTGGGAGCATCACACAGTGCATGGCAGCCAGCTGGCTCCAGCCTGGCAAAACACACAGACAAACACACCTCCAGGTCAGGGGAATGGAGCTGTGGGGGCACTGCAGAGAGAAATCACAGCAAACTCACTGGAACTACCCTGTCAGGGATCTCTCGGGGTTCCCCGGCCTGACTGCAAGTTATGCAAATATACCCCAGCCCTGTTTGCCTGCTATTCTCATTTTCCACCTGAATCGTGGTTTTAACACACTTGATCCAGGTGAATTCCTGCTGCAGGTCTGCAGTTCTGGGTGGGTAAAACCAGGACAGAAATACAGAGCTCAAACAACACAACGTGTAAAAACACTTGTGAAATACTCCACATTATATTAAACCCATGTCCAATATTATATTCAAATCCCCATCACCACCAAAACCCAGATTTAATTGGTGTGAAACTGCTTTTTCTTTTGCTTAAAAGCCAACAGGAAACCCTACCCCAGGTACCCCTTGTTCAAAGAACTGCTTTAGAAATCAAATAAAAATAACAATGAGGAAAGGATTTTAGCTGAAGTAAAGGGTAAGTAGAAAAGTGAGGAAGGAATACCTTCATTGACTAAGAAACAGGAATGGAAAGCAGAAGTGTCAGAGTGCCCAGATTCCGTGCTGGAAGCAGCAGCAGGAGCAACTTGCAGAGGAAAGAAGAATAAATAAAAGAGAGAAAATAAAAAAGAGGGAAGTGAGGAGAGCAGCAGCAGAAAAACAGGTTAGTATCATTGGAGAATGGAAAACAAGAGGAGACTGTGATGATCTTCAACTGAAAAATAATACTAGGCTTCAAAATGATATTCAACTCAAAATAATATTCAACTCAAAATGACATTCAACTTAAGGAGAATTCCAGGTTTTCCAAGAAGGAAGAGGCAGACATGCAGCTGCAGAGGAACATGGAGATAGTAAGAGAAACTGGGATGTTCTGAAAAGACCCAAGTGCATCTAAATCAAGTGATTTTAAATCTGTTTTTAGGCAGGGGGGGTTGATTTCACTTCATGCTTGACTGGAAATTAGAAAGGCATGAATTTTGCTGCTTCTTCTTGTGCTTCTCCCATATTTCCATAGATTTGGAGTTTGTACTAAAACCACAAATTATAGCTGCACAATCCCAGCCCAGACTGAACCTAAAGCTTCACTCCAGAGTTTTTTGCTGCAGGTGGTCACTCTCTTCCAACCTGAGGAGTTCCAACCAGCCAAGGAGTGATCCTGGCACCGAGCTGGGATCACTCCCACAGAAACACCTTGGGATGAGCCTGCAGAGCCTTTAGTTCCAGGCTTTAAGGCTGGAATGTTTGGGAGAATTTGAAACAGGCAAAGAACTCCTTGGCAGGGGATGATGTCATGGCAGAATCAGCACCTTGTGTTGATTCTTGAACAAGTCCTAACCCCCAGTAATTTAGTTGGGATTTACTTTACATTGCTATGCTACTTTTTCCTGCCACTCAATTATTTTTTTTCTTGATAACAAGGTGTTGAACTGAGAGTGATGAGCTGGACTAAGAGACCCAAGGGCTGCAGAGGAAGAGGTTTTTACCTTGTTTGATCTGCCCCTGTGCTGCGTGGCTGGACACGGGCGGGGGCGGCCTCGCCTTGGCCATCTCAGGGGTGCCCGGCCTGGGTGGCCTAAACGTGAAACATCCACAGAGAGACACACATCAGCCCCACTCAGGGTAAACCAGCCCAAAGCCAAGGCCGGATTAAAGCCCCAGGTACCTGGTGGGGCCCTTCTTCATGTGGTCCCCGATGAAGGTGGCGTTGGTCATGCTCATCAGCGTGTTGGCCAGCGAGATGACGGACAGCAGGTGCTGCGTGGTGACGGCCCGGGACACGCCGTACGTGCCCTTCCCCAAACCCTCTGTCACAGACATCTTCCTGCCCACCTCCTCCAGGCTGGCCTTGCCCACGGGCTGGTTGTAGCCAGGCAGCATCAGGGACATGTGGCCACCTCGGGACAGCAGGCCGAAGGACACGGAGCAGTGAGGTTTCAGCATGCCCAGGCGATCCAGGCACAGCTCGTCCAGCACAGAGTTGAGCCCCCAGGCGTGCAGGCAGGACATGAACAGCTTGGCCGTATCCATGGTCAGGTTATACTCCAACAGAGTCAGCGGTTTGGATTTGCTGGAGCGATATTCCGGGTCTCCGTCCTCCCTCCTCTGCCTCATGGCCTCCTCATCCTCATCTTCATCATCCAGGAGGTGCTCCTTGATGTTCTCCTTGATGGTCTCCTTGACCTGCTGGAAGAGCACGGCGGCGCGCTTCCCCGTCAGGAAGGAGCCGCCCTTGTCGGAGGCGCCCTGGGCTTTCTGCAGGTTCTCTGGGGACACCAGGGAGGCGTCGGGCCGGGAGGCCTCCTCGGTCAGCAGCTGGATGATCAGGGCCTCCACGTCAAAGAACAGCACGTGGATGTCGGGGTCTGTCAGGTTGGTCTTGATGGCCTGAACCATCAGGGAGTTGTGGGAGTATTTCGGTAAATTCCCCTGGGAAAAGGAGAGAGCGGATTGAAATTGCTGTCAGGGTGAGCCAAGCTTGAAACACAGCCACAAACCACAGAAATTCAATTTAGGGATGTTTATGGAGAAACTGAGCTCTGCAGGTGAGCCACAAGTTCACATTTCCTTCTCCTGAATCCTGGGAGATCACAGCTATGTTCCAAGGAACAGCAAAATTCCAAGCTTTAGTTACTAAGCCTAAAACACATTAAATATTTCACACTTGGAGGGTGAACTATGGAATCAATACATGCCATTGGAAAAGAAGCTGATCAGATTCACCCAGACCTGAATTACTGCACCACTTGGTCATTCCCTTTCAGCCCATCTTCCTCCTCCTTCCCTCCCTCCCAAGGGGAAAAAAAGGGAGGAGGGAGGGAAAGAAGGTGCTCTGGGATAAAAGAAGAATGTCAGAAAGGAGACTGGAAAGACTAACCTAAGGTTTTAAGCATTATTCTCCCTAACAGCACCTTCATTCCCTGCACCCACACACAAAACACTGCAGGTACAAATGCAACACTCCCAATTCTGCCTGTGCTCAGCAGGAGGAGCAGCAGCAGAGACCCTGAGCACACATTTTTTAAAGGAAACATGCTGGTGGTGCTCCAAGGGAGGGAGAATTCTCCTCACAAACAGCAGGTGACAGCACAAGGCAAAAGGAAGGGAAAAATGGGAGAAGCTGGGAACGGAGCTCTGCTGCACTCTGCTGGCCACGAGAGCTTTGGGCTGGGTACTGGGGACAATTCCTCAGGGAATGGGCTCTCCAAACCCAGGGCAGGGGGGATGTAAAGCCCTGGGGATGTGGCACCTGGGGACATGGGATAGTGGTGGCCTTGGCAGTGATGGGGAATGCCAGGACTTGATTTTAAGAGGGCTTTTCCAGCTAAATCATTCCAGTGAACTGGCAAACGATTCAAATGCAAACAATTAAAATTAAAACACATCAGAGCACATAATTCAGTTACTCCCAAAATGTAATAAAAAGGTGTCTCCCTGACCAATAATTGCTTATTGTGTCTTCTTTAGAAAGCACTCAGGTGTTCAGTCATTTCTTTGGGAGCGTCACAGAAAGAAAAACAAATGAAGCAGGATGCTGTAAATAAGGAGATGGATTGCAAAAAGATCCTGTAACTCCAAATAAATAATAATAAATAAATAAAAACCAAAGAGTAGGATACACACTGAAGTGGTATCATGGACAGCAACACAAACCGGGGAAGAACCGTGTTTAGGTTTTGGAGAACCGTGTTTAGGTTTTGGAGAACCACGTTTAGGTTTTTAAGAACTGTGTTTAGGTTTTGAAGAACCACATTTAGGTTTTGAAGAACGATGTTTAGGTTTTGGAGAACCACGTTTAGCTTTTGGAGAACCATGTTTAGGCTTTGAAGAACCACGTTTAGCTTTTGGAGAACCACATTTGGGCTTTTGGAGAGCTCTGGCCGGGAACCTTCTGGTTCCAAGGACAGAACCTCCTGGCTTTCACCCCTTCCTGCTGCTGGAGCACACCCACCTTATCGGAGGCCTCGGAGGCCAGCAGGTTGGTGGCCAGGGTCTGCAGCTTCTGGTGGGCCACGTTCTTGAGGGCGGCCAGGCTGCGGCGGGTCATGGCCTGCTTGAGGTTGACGGCGGGGTGGCTGAGCGCGTCCACGGCCGCCGGCACGGCCTCGTCGCAGGCGTTGAGGATCTCCACGGCTGTGATGCCCATCACACACCTGTCCAGGGCTCCTGGAAGGGAGGGAGAGGCAGGGG
Source organism: Argya squamiceps (assembly GCA_037834095.1). Lineage (NCBI taxonomy): Eukaryota > Metazoa > Chordata > Aves > Passeriformes > Leiothrichidae > Argya > Argya squamiceps. The sequence continues at coordinate 73,866,034 of JBBMKD010000115.1, read as the reverse complement.
CCAGCTCAGCATCCCAAAGGGCACAGGGAGAAACGCAGGGTGTCACCCTCCTGTGCTGGGCTCTGAGTGAATGCTCCTAAATGTGATGGTCCTGGCTTCTTTCTCTGCCAAGCTGTGAGTTCTGCTACACTGGAACTAACTAGGGTGCAAAATGGATGTCTCTCCATCTCTACAAAGGCTTTTCAAGGCCAAATTGTCCAATTGTGAACTAACAGCTAAATTATTTATGCTTTTATAACCCAACAACCAAAAACCAAAGGTGTGCAATGAGACCTGTTCACCCAATAAAACAGCCAGAACCATGAAGAAGAAGGACTTAGACAATGCCCTAAATCCTTCACACTGCCCCACATGTATTACTATAAAATAAACCTTAAACTCTAAGATTTTCGCCCCGTGAGATCACACAATTCTATTCAAACCACACACCCACAACCCCAGTGCTATCACTCAATTTTGGAAGCCTGTTCCACGGCCTCAGGTCAAATGCAGTGTTTGGTTGGGGGTCAGTGCCCCTCAGAACAGAAAGCCTGAAATTCTCAGCTGCCAGAATTCCAACCCCTAAAAATATGGCATTTTCCCTAAATTTCCATGAGGTTCAGAAACACCCTTGGCGTGATCCTGCACCCAACACCTGGAGTGATAAATTCCAAATAGAAATGTCCTCCCTGAGACACGAGCAGCTCTGTATTTATGCCCATCACAAACAGATCAACCTCCACGTCTGGGCTCACCAGTGTCCATCTGCCAGACGTACACGGAGCCATCGGAGCAGCCCACCACCAGGTAATCATCAGAGGGCCTCCACTTGATCACTTGGATGGGGAAGAGGTGGCGGGAGGCCAGCATGATGCATTTCTTCTCCCTCAGACTCAGCAGACCCACAGAGTGATCACTGGCCACGGAGCAGACGCAGTGCTGGACTCTTGCCTGATAAAGGGAAAAAGAGAAAAAGCTTCATCATAATGCAGAGGTGGTGGTAAAAACCTTTTCCTGCATTGGGACAAGCAGGGTGACCAAAAGCCTTTTTAATGAACAAAACTCAGGCACTTACATCAATATTCAAACTCACTGAGAACACAATTCCCTGACCAGAAATTCCCTTTGACCCATCATAAAGAGAAAATGGGTATTAAACCCCATTTTGCTAAGCAAATCCCTGAATTTTCAATCAATGCTGCTTTGTTCATTAAATTCTATATATTCAGCCAAGAATATTTCAAGAGGCAAAACTGTCTCTAAACCCTATTTTTAATAGGTTTAATAAAGCCCCTATTTTCAATCAAAACATGATGGAACAAACCACAAATAACAGAACAATGCAGTTCTTCTTTGTGAAGCTCTTGCCAGAGCTGGGTCAGTGCTACACCCCCAGCACTCCACGCTGCACTCCCATCCTCAGGGAGGACCAAGGTGCTGGACAAGGCCCCCCCCGAGAACTCACACTGCAGTTCTCAGGTGGCACGAGCAGCTGGGTGATCTCCCCGCCGTGCACACAGAAGATATGTTTCATCTCTCCCGAGAAGATGTCCCAGATGATGACGGAGAAGTCCACCCCTCCGGAGATGAGGTAGCGCTGGTCGTAGCGGGAGGAGACCTGGTGAGGGTACAGCAAACACGTCACCTTGTTCCGGTGGCCGCGCAGCGTGCGGTGAGGGGGCCAGCCTGCCGGGGGGCGCGGGGAGAAAGCACAGGGAGAGAGAGGGAAAGGAGACATTCAATGGAGCCATCCACTCCCAGGTGTTTGTGCTGCCACTCAGATCCCCAGAGTGAAATAATGCTATGTGGAACCCGCATGTCCAACAGTGTGGGGTTTTTATCTTGTTTTTTTTGTGTTAGAGCCAGGATTAATACGGGAACATGTTCCATGTCGGGACTCAGTGTTTATTAATTCTTAATTACAGCCTCAAGAGTTGTGAGCTCTAACTAGCAAGGTAGAAAATGAAGTACCTCTAACTCTTTCCAGGGTTATCTAAGCATAATTTGTCCAATAATGAGATGACACCTATGTTATTTATATTTTTGACCTAATAATTCACCACAGAAGGTACACAATGCTGACCTTTCTCACCCAATTAGAAAACACTACCCAAAACCATGAAGAAGAAGGACCTAAATCCTCCATATTGCCCCATATATATTACCATAAAATAAACCTTGAACTCTTAAGTTTTTCACCCTGTGACATCACGTAATACTATCCAAACGACACACCCACCACCCCAGTGCTATCACTCAATTTGGGACGCCTGTTCCACAGCCTCAAGTCAAACATAGTGCTTGCTTGAGGCAAGAAAGCACAGAAAGCCTGAAATTCTCAGCCTGCAGGCTTCCAACACAACACACAGAAACCGTGGTAGGTTTTTCCCACTGAGATTTCTACCAGCACATGAGTGCCCAGCACTGCAGTGCCAGGAGCAGACAGGAGACGTTCCCTTATCTTTGCTCCTGCATCTCCAAACCCCTCAGCTGCAGGGCTGTGCCCAGACAGAAGGTTTGCAGTGTGCTGTACCTTGGTGCAGCATGTGCTCCCCCTGCAGCAGCTGCAGGGCTGTACCCAGACAGCAGATTTGCAGGGTTTGCAGTGTGCCCTGTGGCCGTACCTCGGCGCAGCATGTGCTCCCCCTGCAGCAGCTGCACAATGGCGGTCTGCGTGGCGGGCACAATGATGATGCTGCCGTCCTCGCGGCCGCACACCAGGCGCCCGTGGGCCGGGATGTAGACGCTGGCCGTCACCCGCAGCGGCTCGGCGCCGTGGGGAGCCGTGCTCAGCTGGTCGATGATCCCCGCGGGACGGGGGCTCAGCTGGTCAAAGGCCTCCTGCAGGGAGATGGACGTGCTGGTCTGCAGGCCTGCCAAAGGAGGGAGAACGTCAGGAAAAGGTGGGGGGATTGGAGCAACTGCAAAGTGGGAGGCACTGGTGAGGCTGCCCTTGAGTGCTGAGTCCAGTTCTACCCCCAGTTTAGGAAGGACATGGAGTGCTGTGTCCAGTTCTACCCCCAGTTTAGGAAGGACATGGAGTGCTGTGTCCAGTTCTACCCCCAGTTTAGGAAGGACATGGAGTGCTGTGTCCAGCTCTGTTCCCTCAGTTCAGGAAGGACATGGAGTGCTGTGTCCAGCTCTGTTCCCTCAGGTTAGGAAGGACATTGAGTGCTGTGTCCAGTTCTACCCTCAGTTTAGGAAGGACACTGAGATGCTCAAACACCTCCAGAGGAGGCTGGTGAGGGGCCTGGAACACAAACCCTGTGAGGGACAGCTGAAGGAGCTGGGGTTGTTGAGCCTGGAGAAAAGGAGACTCGTGGGTGACCTTATCACTCCCTACAGCTCCCTGAAAGGTGGCTCTGCTCAGCTGGGGTTGGTCTCTTCCTCCAGGCAGCACTGACAGAAGGAGAGGACACAGTCTCAAGCTGGGCCAAGGGAAATTTAGGTTGGATATTAGGAAAAAGTTTTTCATGGAAAGAATAATAAAGTACTGGAATGATCTGCCCGGGGAGGAGGTGGAGTCACCATGCCTGGATGTGTTTAGAAAAAGACTGGATGTGGCACTCAGTGCCAGGGTTTAGCTGAGGTGGTAGGGCTGGGTTGGACTTGATGATCTTGAAGGGCTCTTCCAACCTTGTGATTCTGTGAATTCTGTGTTGGGAGCTGGAATTGGGTATTTAAGGTCTCTCCCAACCCACTGTGGAATTCTCTGCTGGAAATGAATTCACTACAAGAATAATGCTAATTAAGATTTTGAGCACATCTGCTAAGATGAAGACACTTCAGCTCCCACAAGGAGGTAACAATTAAACCCCAATCTCACGATCTGTGGGAGAACCAGCAGGGCTTTATCCAGCAAAAACCACATAGAAACCACAAAGATCTAATTATCAATCAGGTACCTTTTGCACCCTCCTGCTGGTCAAGGGTGTCAGGGATGCTCCAGAGGCTGAGTCTCCCTGAGGAGTCTCCCTGGATCAAGAGCCTGTAGGAAAACTCCCTCTGGCCACAGAAGAACCGAGTCACCGGAGGACATATGAGGAGCTGTTGGGAAAACAAGGAACAACCTCAGGCCACGCACAAAGCACGTGCTCAGCTCCCAGCTTCCCTCCTTTTAAAGGACCAACACAGCCCAGCAGAAAAGCTCCAAAGAAGAGATGTACCTGCTTCTCTGCTCTGTCCAACACGCTGTACAAGGAAGGTGGATGCAGGTTCTCCACTGCTTTCCCCACATCCCTGCGGAAGGAATCGCTGGCTGGGAGGCAGCTGGGGGGGAGGACAAAGAGAGGAGGAGAATTCCTGGTGTTCAAAGAGGGATTCCTACAGCAGGACATGGATGTTCCTCCCACCCTTGTGCTCTGATGGTGTGAGGGCAAGGAAGGAGTTCCCACATGATTTATGTGGGAATATTCAAGATAAAACACTATCTCTACCCAGGACAAACACATCTGCACACCATGAAGATGTCAGAAAGACTTTGATTTTACTCTTGTCATTTTTAACCTCTTTGATGCCAAATTTTGAATTAATTTTATAGTTCTGTATCTACATGTCTTCCCCTACTGGACCCATATTTCAGTAGTTCTTCAATTAATTCTGTTCAATTCAAACGAATCAAAAATTAAATAAATGACGTAATCTTTTGTTGAGTACCTGGCTGGTAATTTATAGATGAAACTTTGTCCATCCTCTGTCCATACAATCACTTTATCAGCTGCCACAAAGTCCCCACCAGTCCAGGTCTGCTCATTTTCACTGGGCACTGAACATAAGAGGGAATAATCTCCAGCATCAAAAACCTGAGAGGAAACAGGAAACAAAGTCTGGTGTTATGAACCAATTAATCACACATTAAAATGCCCATGCAGCAGCTGATTTTGGATTCAATATCACAGAACCATGGAATGGTTTGGGTGGGAAAAGACTTTAAGGGTCATCTTGTCCCAGACAGAGATTTGGATTAAACATCTGGAAATACATGAAATATATAATAGAGGTACATTAGGGAGACTTGGAGCAGGTTGCTCTGAATGTTTTCCTGCAGTTTAACTGGGATTCCTGAGGGAGAAGGCCCCAGGGTGCTGCCTTACCCTCCAGTACTTGGAGCACACCACCAGGAGCGAGCGCTGGGTGAAGGAGCAGAAGGAAATGCTCTGGCAGTTCTCGCAGTAGATGGGTTTGGATTCCTCCTCAAACACCGGCGTGGTGTCCTAAAGCAAACACAACCAACACTCAGCCAACTCCTCCCTGCTCCAGTGAACCCAGGGGAGAACACTGGGGTGCTTCTCCGGGTGCCAGGCAGTGATTTCTGTGGAAAACCCAAGCCCTCGAGCAGGTTCTGTCCCACTCCTCCTCCTAAGCAGATCTGCAGGAGCACGTGGTGTCCTCTCTGGGCACTTCAATCTCCCAGACTGCCCAGCAGGACAGATTAGTGGTGCTGGCCTTGCAGCCAGGCAATGAAGCAGATTCCCCTCCCACGTCACTCCCAAACAGAAAGTGGGTTTTTCCTCAGAGAAGTATTTTTTACAAGAGGTTTCTGTGAAGAGCTGATTTACCACAGGTCTGGGGCAAATCTCCTTTAAGGCTTTTATTCAATATGACCCAGGAAATGCCAAACGACAGAGAGCTGGACATAATCCCCAATAATGAATATTCCTAAAAATTGTATTGGTCTGCTCAGCAAAATATTAACCCAAATTGCTATACAGTACAAATGAAAAACAGATTTGGAAAAATTGGACATAATCCTACACTTAATTTGGAAATCAGCTCTCTGAGAAGTATGACATCAACTTAAAGCAATAAAGGAAAATTGAGTCAGTTGATTTTCCACTGGCAAAGAGGAAAAAGACCAGCAGCAGCAGAACATGAGGACCAGAAGCCTCCATCCCACCAGGAAATGTCACTGCTCCAGCAGCCTTTGCCTACCTGCAGCCGATTGACTTCTGAGGTGATGATCCAAACCTTCAGGATGCCAGTCACGGACACAGCCACCACAGTGTCCTCTGGGAAACACAAAAACGAGGCTGAAACACAAGGACTTCCTCACCTGTGCATATCTGAGCACAAATGAAAACCTGATCCAAGCATCCCTGGGGCATCTGCTTCAGAATGGAATGTTTATTTGCAAAGATGGTCATGGAACAGGGAATAAACAAAAGGCATTAGCAGGAAACACTTCCTACCAGAGCTCATTTCCAGGTGTTCCAGCAATTTATTTGTTGTGGGGACAAGAGCTGAGCTTTCCCATCCCCAGGATTTTGGGAATGCCCAACTTAGAACTGTTGCTGAGCCTTAACTCAAAGAGAGAAGTCCTTTAGTCAGGATTTTCTCCTCTGTGCTCCCCAAACCTCTCAGCAATTCCGGTCTCCACAACGAGACACTCATCTGCCAGAAATGAAAGCCCACCAAATTAACACCAATTAGCAGAACAAACCCACCCTGTGCTCAGGTGACACTTCAGCTGGGGCTGCCCCTGGATCCCTGGAAATGTCCAAGGCCAGGCTGGATGGGGACAAGAGATAATCACCTTGTGTCCTGTTGGAGCGGATGATGGTCATGGAGCTGATCCAGTCAGGAGAGATCTTGGAGATCAAGGAGTAAAGAACTTCCAGGCTGGTTGCATCCACCACCAGAATTTCAGGGTAATGTCCATGGCACAGGAGCCTCCCCTCGCGCTGGGTGCCGACTGTGAACTGATAGAACTGCAGAGAGGGAACAAACATTTATCACAACCCATGCAGGAGAGGGGTTCCCCCATTTCCCAGAGCCACCCTGCTGCCTGCAGGGGACATTGCCCTGTGCCACCCCTGCCAGCACTCGCCTGGATGCCCGTGTGTGCACAGGCCAGCTTGGTGAACTCGATGCACCTCCCGTCGTTCACATCCCACAGGCACATCTCCCTGAAACACAGGGGCACACATGGAAAACAGGCAGGGCTTCCAAGCACTTAAACCCCTGCACGATGGGAGCAACTTCATTTCAACCATTTATTGGGGATTGTATCAAGTTTATTTATATTATATTTAGAGAAACTCAAATTCAACTGGACTTTGCAGTCCTCCTAAATCCTCCTGTTCCCTGTGAGGATAAATTACAGAACCTGCAGCAGTTCAAATGAGCAGTTATTACCCCCTTTACAGTATTTTTTTTTAATTTAAAACTTTATATTCAAATTTAATCAGAAGAGAATCTGTGAGGTGCTTTCTCCTTCCCACCAGATAAATAAATTCTTGATGAAAGCACATTTTGGTTTTAAATCCAATGGGAAGAGATTACTTAGCCCTGAAATCAGCCCAAGGTGGAAATTCTGAATTTTGACACATTCTCCCCTCAAATTCCTTGCTAAAAGGTTATTTAGGTAAATCATTCCCTACCTTTTTAGGATAAAAATAAATTTCTATCTATTTGGATATCAATTGCACAAGAAATCCTTCCTGCTTCCACCTCTAAACTGCTGCTCTACGATTAATAAATAAAACCAATCAAAAAAATAAAATGCATTTGCTGAGGAATTTTTTTCTTGAGGATAAAAACCAAACACAGTGGGGAATGTATGGATAAACTGGGGGCAAATTCCCATTACTGCAGTTCTGCACATCAATAAACACTGAGAAACTCACCCACTCTCTGATGCACTCACTATATATTGCTTGTCACTGGAAGCTGAGGCCTTGGATAAACAAGTAACTGAGGCTGTATGACCAAAGAGCAGAGCTCTGGGATTGATCTGGGAGCAGGGAAAAAGAAAAGAGGCAGTCAAAATCACACAAATGACCAGAATATCCATATATCCCAGCTTTCTACTTCATGTGTTATATATCCATTAGTAAGTGCACACACATTTGATTAGCACAGCAGTGGACGGATCATCTTGGAAGACTTTCTGCTTCACACAGGAATGAGAATTTGGAGGGAAAATGCATTTTGCAAACTCCTCTCCATATTTACAAATCAGGAACTGAATTTAGCTCAATTCAATTGGCGTTTGGGTAAATGGAAAAAAATGTGTTGCACATTAAGAGCTTTCCCCAAGTGAATTCCTGTATATCCATAAATAAGGGGAGACCTCAGAGCCCCTTCCAGTGCCAAAAGGGGCTCCAAGAGACCTAGAAAGGGACTCGGGACAGGGAATGGAGTGCCAGGGAAAGGGGGAATGGCTTCCCACTGCCAGATGGGATATTGGGAAGGAATTCTTTTTCACAACACAATACTAAGCAACTCAACTAGCAAGGAACTGGTTTAGAGCAGGAATGAGTTTAAAAAAACCTTCCTACAGGAGCAGCAACAAATCCAAGAGCCCAAACACCACTTTGTAAGCTGGAACAGCACTATGGAAGAGGGAGGACAGGCTGAGAACTATGGGAACTCGGGATCCATTACCTGCAGGTCAGGGCCCAGGTCCCAGAGGCAGATCTGCCCGTCGTGGCAGCCGGTGACGATGACAGAGCCATCGACGAGGAGCAGGGAAGACACGCAGTGCGTGGGGGCACGCCGGCCCCACAGCACGATGGGCAGCACCAGGCTGTTCCCGGCCATGGCCACCGAGCGCCTGCAATCCCAGCAATACAGCAACGTCAGCAACATCCCGGGATGTTCCCTCTGCTTGTGCTTTTGCCAGCTTTTCCCCTCATGTTTCTACTGTCCTGTCCCCTTTCGTCTCTGTCATTTTGTCCCCTCATGTTCCCTGCCTTTTCCCCTCATGACTCCTGCCTTTTTCCCCTCATGTTTTTGCCATCTTTTCTCCTCATGTTTCTACTGTCCTGTCCCCTTTTGTCTCTGTCATTTTGTCCCCTCATGTTCCCTGCCTTTTTCCCCTCATGATTCCTGCCTTTTTCCCCTCATGTTTCCCACCCTTTTTCTCTCATGTTTCCTGCCTTTTTCCCCCC
>JBBMKD010000115.1:73831312-73847990 GCA_037834095.1 Argya squamiceps | reverse complement strand
CCCAGCGGTGCATGCCGGGCGTCCTGCCCGCCGTGACGCTGCACATCGCACCCGGCACCGCCACCGGGGCCCGCGGCCATGGCGGGCGTGAAGGTGATCGCCAACGACACCGAGTTCCAGCCCGAGCTGAGCGCCGCCGGCTCCCGCCTGGCCGTGGTGAAGTTCACCATGAGGGGGTGAGTGAGGGCGGGATCCGGCTCCCCGCGCGCCGCTCCCGCCTCAGGCTCCCGGGATGGGCTCCGGTGTCGCCGTGTTGTTATTGGGGCTCCTGCGGACGCGCCCAGCGCGGTTCTCCGGCGCGATTTGCTCCGTAACGCGTCAGTGTGGTCACAGCATCAGCGCCTTTTATCAGTTGTGTTATTTTCAACACCGCGTTCCCAATCCCTGCAATAAATTCCCATTTTTCCCGCCGATCCCGCTGCCCTGCGGACCCGCCAGCGCTCAGGCGCTCTGAGGGAACAGGGGCTGCGCTGGTTTAAAGCCCCGGTAAAGGGCAGGGAACTGATGGAAACAAGGCACGGACAACACTAAAAACACCTAAAAACTTGCAAAAACATCTTTTGCCGCGTCAAACTTGCCTTGATCTGACCCCGTTTGCCCAGGACAAGTGGATTTATCCCTTTTCCCCTCCTTAGCAAGGAGGCGCAACTGTGGTGACATCGGGATGAATCTGTCACCAAAGAAACCTCAACATCTGAATTATTCCCGTTAATCTGTGAAATCAGGGAGAATAGTGAGGATAATCTCGGGGGTTTGGGGTTTCATATGGCACGTCATTATTCTCTGGCTGCTGCTTCTTAGTTGTGGGGGTTTTTTTGGCCGATGTTCTACGTCGGGGTTTTTTAATTTCACTTTGCATTTCTCCTTCCCGGCGAGAAACTCCCTTTACAGGAACTGGTGCTGCTGTGAGCACTTCCTACCTTTTTGCTGACACAGAATAAGTGACAAATACACATTTTCAGCCAAGGCAATGCAGTTAAATCAGAAGAAACCAGCTCTGTCCTCCCAGGGCCAAATAAAGATACAGAAATAATTGTTACAGGTGTAAATGGGATTTATTGTGGGAAGAATTTTATGATCCCTGAAGCTTCGATACATGTTGACCATTAAATATTTAAGTTAAGTGTAAATACAATTTTTCCCAGGAGGCAACATGGACTAATGATAGGAGTTTTTTGTTCATAGTATTTTTTTGCTGATTTTGCCCTCCTTTGTAAGACTTTATTGAGCAGGACGGGTAAAAATGCTGCAAGTAAAGACAATAAAATGCAGATCTCTAAATGTCATCTTTCCTTGTATTGCCAGCTGGCAGCCAGGTAGAGAGGTTATTTTTACAGCAGAGAAGAGCAGGAATGTTCTGGTTCTGTTTGGGACAAGCACTGAAAAATAAAATAAAAGTGGAATTAAGTGGAAGTGTTTTCCCTCAGGTGTGGCCCTTGCCTGAGGATCGCTCCAGCCTTCAACGCCCTGAGCAACAAATACCCACAGGCAACATTCCTGGAGGTGGATGTGCACCAGTGCCAGGTGTGTGCCCCCAGATCCTCCTGGGCAGGGTGGGACAGGGGCAGGGAGTGGGGAGCTGCACGGAAATCACTGAGAGCTGTAACACTGAATTCCCCCAACCAGAGAGAGCAAAATCCCTCTTAGGGAGAGACATTCCTGCAGTGCCCGCTGTGCTGCCCTTCCTGTGGGCAGAGTGAAAGCACATGAATTAATGAATGAACACATACAGCCTTTGCTGCCTGCATTGCTCAAATAATAGATACTGAGCACTGGTGGGAATTAAAAAGAGCCTTTCCAGCTGAGTGTTGGTGCGATTCTTGAAGTAAAAAAGCAAAAAATGAATGTATTTATGAGTGGTGCAGGGAGCCCAGGCAGTGACCAGGGACTGGTTTGTGCCCCCAGGGCACGGCTGCCACCAACAACATCTCGGCCACGCCCACGTTCCTGTTCTTCCGCAACAAGGTGCGGATCGACCAGTACCAGGGCGCCGATGCCGTGGGCCTGGAGGACAAGATCAAACAGCACCTGGAGAACGACCCCGGCAGCAGCGAGGACACTGACATCCCCAAAGGATACGTGTGTATCTCCCCACGGTTCTCTCGGTGTGCTTGTGCAGCTCAGGTGTAAAAAAAACGTGGTTTTCAAATGTGCTTGAAGGGTTTTGGGCAAAGCTGCCCAAGGAAATCACTCCCCTGGGCTTGCTTTGCCAGGAAAAAATTAAAATACTGACATATACACATTTATTAGGAATGAAAAATCCCCCTAGTGATTAAAATGAATTTTGTGTCCCATGATAAAGCTTTTCCTTCTCAGCCATCCCAAACATGAAAGTCCAAAAAGTCTCATTCCTCCTATTCCTAATGTCCACTGGGGTGGATGCTCCTAAAGTGCAAAAAGTCTCATTCCTCCTATTCCTAATGTCCACTGGGGTGGATGCTCCTAAAGGCAGCCCCTTTGTGTTTCTCTGTGCCTATAAAAGAACAAAACCCAAACAGGATGGCACAGCAGTCCTTGGGAAAGGTGATGTGCCCGCGCTGAGTGGCACGCAGGAATTACTTCCTGCTGATGCTGGCTTGATTGATTGATAACTCAGCAATAATTCCTTCTGTTAAATGCCTTGGAAAGTCCAGCTGATCCACCTGCTCAGCGTTGGTACCAGCTGAGTGTTTGTGTGTGTCCCCAGATGGATCTGCTGCCCTTCATTAACAAGGCTGGCTGCGAGTGCCTCAACGAGAGCGACGAGCACGGCTTCGAGAACTGCCTGCGCAAAGATTCCTCCTACCTGGAGTCTGACTGTGACGAGCAGGTACAGCCCACACCTTCCAGGGGATTCCCTGCCTTCCTGGGGGTGTTCTCCTGGGATTCCCTGTGTTCCTGGGAGTGTTCTCCTGGTGGAACAAAGCTTGGAGTGTCAGCACTTTCCACACGGAGAATGCCCAAGCAGAGGAGTTTTTGTTGGGATAGAAAGGGCCAGAATGTGTGAGCACATCGTTGTATTCCTTTTTGCAGTGCTGAGTTTGTTTCAAATTAAGAAACCAGTGTATAATTGTGCTTTTTTGCCTCCACAGCTCCTCATCACGGTAGCTTTTAGCCAGCCTGTCAAGCTTTACTCTATGAAACTTCAGGGGCCAGACAATGGTGAGTGGTGCAGGTAGAATGGTTTATTATTGATTGATAGGCAAAGATCATAGTTTGATACACAAATACATGTATTTATTGTAGTTTGATACACAACTAAAGTGTTTATTGATAGACAAAGACCATAGTTTGATACACAAATACGTGTATTTATTGTAGTTTGATACACAACTAAAGTGTTTATTGATAGGCAAAAATCATAGTTTGATACACAAATACGTGTATTTATTGTAGTTTGATACACAAATAGAAGTGTTTATTATAGCTTGATACACAAATAAGGTATTTATTATAGCTTGATACACAATTAGAAGTGTTTATTATAGCCTGATACACCAATAAAGTATTTATTATAGATCGATACACAACTAGAAGTGTTTATTATAGTTTGATGCACAAATAGAAGTGTTTATTGTAGTTTGATGCACAAATACAACTATTTATGGTTTGCTGCCCTGCAGAGAGACACTTGGAGGTAATTCCAGGCTGAAGAGAGCCAGTGAAAGTTTCACCTTAATCTTTCTGTAGTAACTCAGCTGCTGTCGTAGAGTGACATACCATTTCCTACTGATCTGAGATTGTGGGCTGACCTTCCCCAGGGAGTGACATCCCTGTGCTTTATCCCAGGGCAAGGGCCAAAGTACATCAAGATCTTCATCAACCTGCCGCGCTCGATGGACTTTGAGGAGGCGGAACGCAGCGAGCCCACGCAGGCCCTGGAGCTGGGCCCCGACGACATCAAGGAGGATGGCATCATCCAGCTGCGCTACGTCAAGTTCCAGAACGTCAACAGTGTCACTGTGAGTGCCCTTGCCCTGAGGGAAGCTGCACAGGCAGCTTTGTGTCTGCCTTTGTGTCAGGGCGGGCATTGAACGCTGCAGGGATGGTGTTCCTGTGTGGACTCAGGTGTTGTTGCATTCTTATTTCTGTTACAGTCTCACAGGCTGTCAGTTCAGCTAACAGAGTGACAAGTGGCTCTGTCTCTTTCTTTCCAGGGCCTTTGAAGGACAAACTGTCCAATTGTGAAATGACACCTAAATTATTTTGACTTGTAACCCAATAACCAACCACCCCTGGCCCACACTGTGGACTTCTCTATCCAATTGCCAAACACCACCCAGACCCAGGAGGAAGAAAGAGAAAAGGACTCAGCCTCCACCCCAAAACCTCCCTCTTGCTTTATATATATAACTATATTGTGGCACTTTAAACTCCATGTTCTGCACCCTGTGATATCACACACTGCTATTCAAACTCCAGACTCATAATCCCAGTGCTGTCACTCGATTGTGGAAGCCTCAGGTCCAATGCAGGACCTGTGCCTGTCAGCACAGGAAGCCTGAAATCCTCACTGCCCGGGGTTCCAACAGACACCCACAATTCTGCACCTGCCCAGGTGTCTCAGGGACCTCAGGAAATGTCAACAAATCAACATTCATTCCATTTCTAGCCAGATCCCAGTGACTTCTTAGGTCCTGGCTTTGGTGGCTGAATGTGAGAAGTGGGAAAACCCCCAGGGAAACAACCGTGTTCTCCAAATAATTATTGAAATGAAGAGGACAGAGCCCCTTGTAGCTGGAAAAAACCTTTATTTGGTCACTGCACACCTCTCAAGATGCTTTAGGCGTTAATGCAGGGATGAAATTAAAGTCCTTTTCTTGCCTTTTTTCCCTCCTCAGTTGTTTGTGCAGTCCAATCACGGTGACGAGGAGACGACAAGAATCACGTATTTCACATTCATTGGCACTCCAGTGCAGGCCACCAACATGAATGACTTCAAACGAGTGAGTGCCTTGCTAACCCCCCTGGGGGGACACAATTCCACACTTGGGGTGCCTGGGGGGATTTGTCCTGGATTGTTCCTGAGCTTTCTGCAAGGTTTTAATCATCAGCTTGGGAAAAACAAACTGTAAGGACTGACAACACGAGGGGCTGGCAAGTTACACACACCAAAGGCAACTTCTTTTTAATAGCTGTGAGATATCTTGATTTTGGGACGCTCTTTTTTGGCAACTTTATTGTGAAAAGTTTTATTTTAAAATAAACTGCCTCAGTAATGCATTTATGGTACAAATACCCTCTAATGTCAGGAGGTTAAAAGCACTAACACCAACATGCCACCTCCTTAATTTTTGGCAGCAAAACTTGATCTTTACTAAACTTAGAACTTAATTTTTCTGCTGCTGATAAGTTAATATGGGTGTTTATCAGCTTTTGCTGCCCTGCACTGCCACTCAAGGTCATTAAAAAATTGCTCTACTCTTCTAAAATAAATACAGATTTTAGACCTCCCTCATTCTCTCCAGACTAGAAACAGGTGAATTGATTTTTGATCTTTTTTCTTTTGGTTTCTGTGGGTTTTAAGCTGCCTGAAGAAGGTATCTGCGGACTCAGCACCCAGGGAATGGTGCTGGCAAGGAACTGCACAGAAACCCAGAAGCAGCAGTGGATTGGGAGCTGGTGCTCCTGCCTCAGTCACACCCTCCTGGACAGTCTGTGCAATGATAATATTCCTATTTTCCTCCCTGAACATGGAGTTGGAGGAGAACAGAAGTCTTTGTGTTGGTGGAAAGGGGACCACCAGGGAAAAACTGCTGTTTGTGTCCTCAGAGAGCAGTGAGGCTCAGGGCTGGGGGTTTGGTTTTTAATCCCTGGAAATCCGTGGATTTCTGGATGGTTTCCACAGGTTCTCCTGTTCTGTCAGTGTTCTGGGAGCTGCACTTCAGTCTGCCTCAACCAAGGATGTCCTGGCCAGGTTTGAAACTTTCTTCCTGTCGGTTTTCCTCTTGCAGGTAGTTGGCAAAAAAGGAGAGAGCCACTAGAAGTGAAGCCACTGGAAGGCCTTATCCCAGTGCAAGATTCCCATTTTTCTGACTCCTGGATGCCTGACCATAACCAGAGACTGTCCCTTTGATTTCCTGCCTTTTTCCAATAAATGGTTGCTTTCAGCTGGAGTGTGTTCCTGGTGTCATCCTCCTCCTCCTCCATGGATTTGTAAATAGAATTCCTGACTTTTGCAGAGTGGAATTTTGTTATTCCAGCAATTGTGGCTCTTTTTGTTCCATTGAAACTTCCCAACTCTGCTGAGAGTTTCAGATGTCAAATATAAATAAGAGTGGAGTTTCTTTGGATTGTTATTCCCACAAAACACAGGTAATTCTGGGATAGGAGTGACTAGACATGTTTAATTCCCACTTCCCTTTAAAGACAGAGCAGAGGCAGCAGATTTTACATCATCATTCCAGGAACTTCCACCAACTTCCTGACTGTTCCAAACGTTTTCAGTGTTAGAAATTCCTGAGCTTGTTCTGCAGGTAAGCTGAGATTTAGATATTATTCCTTCCTTCTGTTTGATGTTAGTAAGGGAATATTTCCAGCCAATGCCAATTGGAATTGTGGTAAATCAGGAATTGTTCAGCACAGACCCACAGAACTGTGGGAATTCCCAGGAAAACTTGGCTGAGTGTTTGATTGCCATAATTAATTTATTTGTCAAGTTCAGTTGATTGCATTTTTCCCATCAATGCCATTAAAGCTCAGTCCTGGCTGGACCCAGCGAGGTGATTGTTTCCTGCACACGTGGATACGGATCCCAAGTAAGTTCCTTAAGAAAGCAGAATTATTTTGTGACAGAGCTGGGAATTGTGTGCAATGTTTGCTTTGCTGGGTTTGATTTCCCTGTGTGGGCACAACCCAGCACACTGGAGCTCGTTCCCTGTTGTCCCTGTGCTGAGGGAGCACCCGGAGCCTGCAGAGAAATAAAGAGATTTTCATACAAGCCTCCCTGGTCTTCCTGCGTTCCTCCTCCCTGCTTCTTCCTTTGTTGGTTTGCTTATTCTTAGATGGGATTCCTAAATGTTTTAGTTTTCATTTTTAAGAGTTTTTATATTTTATTTCATTTTACTGTTTATAGATGTTCTTTATTTTAGTTTTTACACTTTTTTATTTTCTATATTCCATATATATTTTAATCTATATAGAATGTAGAAATGAGATTTTATGATAGGAATGAATTTTTTAAATAGCAATTTATTATAGGATTTAAATGTCTTAAGTAGGAATTAATTTTCTTTTTAATCTATATAGAATATAAAAATTAAAATTATAATTATGGGAGTTAAATTATAGGAATAATTATAGGAATTAAATTTTTTAAATAGGAACTTTATTTTTAATATAGAAATTAAATTTTGTGATAGGAACCAAATGTTTTAAATAGGAATTGATTTTATTATAGGAACTAAATTTTATTTAATTTTAATTTTTTTAAATTGGGAATTTATTTTACTTTTAATCCATATAAAATATGCAAATTAAATTTTATTATAGGGATTAAATTTTTAAATTGGGAATTTATTTAATTTTTAATCTATATAGAATATAGAAATCAAATTTTACTATAGGAATTACATGTTTTAAATAGCAGTTTATTGTATTTTTAATATCTATAGAATATACAAATTAGGTATAGGAATTAAAATTTTAAAATAGGAATTTATTTTAATATCTATAGAATATATTACATTTTATTATAGGAATTAAATGTTTTAAATAGGAATTTATTTTATTATAGGAACTAAATTTAATTTAATTTAAAAAAATTCTAAGTTTTTAAATTTCATTTTTATTTTACTTGTAAATGTTAAAATAGTTTTTATTTTTCATTGTTTCCTTTTAATTTCATATTTATTTTGATGGTTTTTATTTTATTACTTCTAATTTTTAAAATTTTATATTGGTTTAAATTTTTATTTATTTACTTATTTAATTTAATTTTTGTTTATTTAACTTTATTTAATTTATTTTATTTACTAATTTTATTCCTATTTATTATTATTTTATTTATTTCTTTTGTTTTCTATGTCCCCATCCCGGGTGTCGCCGCCTTGTGGGGAGCCCCGGGTACTGCAGCTACACGGAGCAGGACACAGAAAAAAAATTATTATAATACTAATACTAATACAACGAAAAATAATTGGAATAAAGAAAAATAAAATATAAAAAAGCCCACCCTAAACATTGAAAAATTATATAAGAAATTAATTTAAAAAATAAAACTAAGAAAAGAAGTGTAATTAAAAAAAAAAAATTAAAATGTAATTTAAAAGGAAAAAACCCAAGGAAATAAAAATTAAATAAAAATTAATTTAATAAATAAAATAATTTTTAAAAATAATTTAATTTTTTAAAAAATATTTTTTAAAAATAAAAATAATATTACTTTAAAAATAAAATAATTAGTAAACGCCTAAAGATAATTACATCAAAATTTAAAATATTAAGAAATAAAATATAAAAATATTATAAAATGAAAATAAAATTCCAAAATAAATTTGGAAATTAAAATGAGAATAAATTTTAAAAATAAAAATGGAATGTAAAACAAAATAGAATTTATAAAACCCCCCAAAAATTATAAATTAATATTTTATTAATTAATTTTTCTTTTATTTATCTTTTTTGATATAATTACTTCCTTGGTTTAATTTTTTAAATTATTTTATTTTTACTTTTTATCTTTTGTAATTTTAAAATTTTTTTAAATTTATTTTAAAATTTATTTTTATTTATTTCAATTTTGGTTTTTATTTATTATCGTTGTTATTTATTTAATAATTGGGGGGATTCGGTTTTTGTCCCTGTCCCAATGGGTGTCCGTGCAGTGCCCGGGGCTCCCCACAAGGCGGCGCCACTTGGTCAAAAAAAAATATAAAACCAAATATAGCTAAATAGATATCTTAATATTTTTCTTTCTAATTTCTAATTTCTTTCTAATAAATAGTTATTAATTATATATTCTCTTCTATTAATTTGCGGTTGTTTTTTTTTTTTTAATTTTCGGGGGTTTATTTTTTGGATTTTTTATGTTGCTGAATTTTTATTTTTATTTATTTTATTTTGGTTTAAATTTTTATTATTTATTTGTTTGTTTGTTTATTTATGGACCTTTATTTAATTTATTTTATTTAATTAATTTTTTAAATTTTTGGTTTAATTTTTAAAAAATTTTATTTATTTTGTTTTATATTTTATATTATTTTGACCCTGCGGCTTCCCCGGGTGGCGCCGCCTTGTGGGGAGCCCCGGGTACTGCACAGACACCCTTTGGGACAGGGGGAAAAAACCCCCAAACCTCCAATTAATATAATAATAATAATTATAATAATAATAATAATAATAATAGCAATAAACAACCATCCCTAAACATTGAAAAATTACATTAAATTTTTTAAAAAATTAAATGTTATTTAAAAGAAAAATGATATTAAAAAGAATTTTAAAATTAAAATGAAAATCAAATTATATAATTAAAATAAACCCCTAAAAAATAAAGAAATCGAATTTTAAAAATATTAAAAATGAAGTAATAAATAAAAGATGAAATTAAACAAAATAGCATTCAAAAATAAATTTAAAATAAATTTTAAAATTTAAAATGAAAATAAAATTTAAAAATGTTTATAAATTAATATTTTTATTAGATAGGGATTTTTATTTCCTAATATAATTCCTTTTAAATTTAATTTTAAATTTTATTCATTTTTATGATTTTATTTTTACTTTTTATCTTTTATTATTATTGTAATTTTTTTTAAAAAATTATTTTTATTTATTTAAATTTTATTTCTTATTTATTGTTATTGTTATTTAATAATCGGGGGCATTCATTTTATATTTTCCCTGTCCCGATGGGTGTCCGTGCAGTTCCCGGGGCTCCCCACAAGGCGGCGCCACTTGGTCAAAATAAAATATAAAAACCAATATAACTAAATAGATATCTTAATATTCGGGCTGAGGGACCCGCAGGGCAGCCGCGGGTCAAAATAAAATGCAATAAATGCAATATAAATAAATATCTTAATATTTTTATTACAATTAATAATTATTATTTATTTTATTAATTTGGGAGGGGGGTTAAAATTTATTTTTTAATTTTTAGGGGCTTTATTTGTTATTTGTTTTTTATTAGTTGAATTTTTAATTTATTTATTTGTTTATTTTTATTATTTATTTATTTAATTTTCTTTTCCTAATTGATTCGTTTACCTATTTTATTCCTTATTTTATTAATTTAAATTATGTATTAAATGTTATTAATTTCTATTTGGTAATTTATTGTTATTAATATGTTTATTACTATATTATATTAATATTTGGTTTGTCAATTTAAATTACTTATTTTATTTCTTTTAATTTATTTACTTAATTTTAAAAAAATATTTTATTTATTTGTTTACATTTCTTTTGATTTAATTTTTATTTTATTTATTTAATAATAATTGTATTTAATTTTCTATGTCCCCCATCCTGGGTGGCGCCGCCTTGTGGGGAGCCCCAGGCACTGCATGGACAACCATCGGGACAGGGAAAAAATAAGCAAAAAGAACCTACTACTACTACTACTACTACTACTACTACTAATAATAATAATAATAATAAATTAGAATAATATTATTAATACGTTAATATATAAATAATTAATTATTAATATTAATTATTAATATTACTATTAATATATTATTATATTAAATATGTTATTGTATATTATAAATTATTATTATTATTATCCCACTTTTAAAAATTGAAAAATTAATTTATTTAATAACTGGGAGAATTCACTGCACGGACACCCATTGGGACAGGAAAAAAAAAACAAACCTCCTCCGATTAATAATAATAATAACAATAATAATAATAAATTATATAATTGAATATATAATATATATTATAATATATTATTATAATACATAAGATTATTATTATTGTTATTATTTTTTATTTTTATTAAAACACTCCTAAACATTAAAAAATTAATTTATTTAATAATTGGGGGAATTCAGGTTTTTTTCCCATTGGGTGTCTGCAGTGCCCGAGGCTCCCCACAAGGTGGCGCTACTTGGTAAAAAAAAATATATAAAACCCAATATAAATAAATAGATCTCTTTATAATTTTATTTCTAATTTCTAATTTCTTTCTTATTAATAGTTAATAATTATAGATTCTCTTTTATTAATTTGCGGGTTTTTATTTTTTAATTTTGGGGGGGGGTTGGATTTTTTATGTTGTTGAATTTTTATTTTTATTTTATTTTGGTTTAATTTTTATTATTTGTTTGTTTGTTTGTTTATGGTTCTTTATTTTATTTATTTTCTTTATTTAATTTTTGGTTTAAAATTTTTTAAATTTTTATTTATTTTATTTTATATTTTATATTATTTTGACCCTGCGGCTTCCCCGGGTGGCGCCGCCTTGTGGGGAGCCCCAGGCACTGCACGGACACTCATTGGGACGGGGAAAAAAAAAAAAAAGAACCCCCTCCAAATAATAATAATAAATAATAATAATAATAATAATAATGAAAAATTAAAAATAAAAATAATCCCTAAACATTGAAAAATTACATTAATTTTTTTTAATTAAAATGTTATTTAAAAGGAAAAAAGGAAATAATAAAGAAAGTAAATGAAATTTTAAAATTAAAATGAAAATTAAATATTATAAAACAATCAAAATAAAATAATGAGAATAGTATTATTTTAAAATAAAATAATAAAGCCCTAAAAAATCAAAAAATCAAATTAAAAAATATTAAGAAATAAAATAATATAAGATGAAATTAAACAAAATAGAATTCAAAAATAAATTTAAAATAAATTTTAAAATTTAAAATGAAAATAAATTAAAACTTTAAAATATTTATAAATTAATGTTTTATTAGATTGTTTTATTTTAAAATAAAATTACTTTTAAATTTAATTTTTTAATTTTATTAATTTTTATTATTTTATTTTTACTTTTTGTTTTTTATTATTGTTTAATTTTTTTAAAAATATTTTTAATTTTTTTTTTATTTTATTTCTTATTTATTGTTATTTAATAATTTGTGGCATTAATTTTATTTTTTCCTGTCCCAATGGGTGTCCCTGCAGTGCCCGGGGCTTCCCACAAGGCGGCGCCACTCGGGCGGAGGGACCGGCGGGGCAGCCGCGGGGTCAAAATAAAATGCAATAAATACAATATAAATAAATATCTTAATATTTTTATTTCAATTAATAATTATTAGTTATTTATTTTGTTAATTTGTGGGTGTTTTTTCATTTATTTTTTCATTTTTCGGGGTTTTATTTGTTATTTGTTTTTTATTTAGTTGAATTTATTAATTTATTTATTTATTTGTATTATTTATTTAATAATAATTGTATTTAATTTCCTGTGTCCACCATCGTGGGTGGCGCCGCCTTGTGGGGAGCCCCGGGCACTGCATGTCCCATCGGGACAGGGAAGAAATAAGCAAAAAGAACATCATCATTATCATCATCATCATCATCATATATTGATATATCAATATTAAATAATAATATTAATAATATTAATATTACTGTAAGTATATATTATTATAATTATAATATCGTTTAATATATATTATAAAATTTATTATATAATTTATTATTATTATTATTATTATTCCACTGCTAAACCTTGAAAAATTAATTTATTTAATAATTGGGGGAATTCAGGTTTTTTTCCCTGTCCCAACGGGTGTCCGTGCAGTGCCCGAGGCTCCCCACAAGGCGGCGCCACTTGGTCAAAAAAATTATATAAAACCCAATATAAATAAATAGATATCTTAATATTTTTCTTTCTAATTAATAGTTATTAATTATTTATTCTCTTTTATTCATTTGGGGGGGGTGTTTCATTTTAGGGGTTTTATTTTTTGGAATTTTTTTTATGTTGTTGAATTTTTATTTTTATTTATTTTATTTTGGTTTAAAATTATTTATTTATTTATTTATTTGTTTGTTTATGGATCTTTATTTAATTTATTTTATTTAATTCGTTTTTTTAATTTTTGGTTTAATTTTTTCTTAATTTTTAAAAAATTTTATTTTATATTTTGTATTATTTTGACCCTGCAGCTTCCCCTGGTGGCGCCGCCTTGTGGGGAGCCCTGGGTACTGCATGGACACCCACTGGGACAGGGGGAAAAAAAGCAAAACGAACATAATAATAATAATAATAATAGTACATATAGTATAATATATTATTATATAGAAGATTATTATTATTATTATTATTATCACTCCTAAACATTGAAAAATTAATTTATTTAATAATTGGGGGAATTCAGATTTTTTTTTCCCTGTCCCAACGGGTGTCCGTGCAGTGCCCGAGGCTCCCCACAAGGCGGCGCCACTTGGTCAAAAAATATATATAAAACCCTATATAAATAAATAGATATCTTTATAATTTTTTTCTAATTTCTAATTTCTTTCTAATTAATAGTTATTAATAATATATTCTATTTTATTCATCTGCGGTTTTTCATTTTTTTATTTTAGGGGTTTTATTTTTTGGATTTTTTATGTTGTTGAATTTTTTTTTTTTTTTTTGGTTTAATTTTTATTATTTGTTTGTTTGTTTGTTTGTGGTTCTTTATTTAATTTATTTAATTTATTTAATTTATTTAAGTTTTGGGTTAATTTTATTTATTTTATTTTTTATTTTATATTATTTTGACCCTGCAGCTTCCCCGCGTGGCGCCGCCTTGTGGGGAGCCCTGGGTACTGCATGGACACCCATTGGGACAGGGGAAAAAAAAAAAAAAAAAGGAAAAATAATCCCCTCCAATTTAATAATAATAATAATAATAATAATAATAATAATAATAGCCCCTAAACTTTGAAAAATTATATTAAAATTATTTCAATTTAAAATTTAAAAAATGTCTTTTATTATTTTATGCTTAATTTTTATCTTTTGTGATTTTAATTTTTTATTTAGTTTTTAAAAATTTATTTCTATTTATTTCAATTTTTTTCTTATTATTTTTATTAATCTATTTAATAATTGGGGTGATTCGTTGTTTTGTTTTTTTTTTTTTAATTTTTCCTGTCCCGATCCGTGCCCATGCAGTTCCATGGGATCCCCACGAGATGGCGCTGCAGGATCAGGAATGAGGGACCCGCGGGGTCACAATAAAATACAACAATAAAATAGACATAAATAAATAAATAACAACTTTTTTTTTAGAGTGATATTTATTAATTATAGTCTTTATTAAATTTTTTCTTTTGCCCTCTGTGTTTGTCACGTCGTTCTCGCTGTGGGCGATACTGCTGATCCCCCACAGGGTGGCGCTGCAGGACCGGCAATGAGCGCGGGACACACGGGGGGTCACCCTGCGAGGACACGGGACACACAGGGGGTCACCCCCAGAGGGGACACGGGACACGCAGGGGGTCACCCCCAGAGGGGGACATGGGACACAAAGGTGTCACCCCGAGAGGGGGACACGGGACACACAGGTGTCACCCCCAGAGGTGGACATGGGACACACAGGGGGTGACCCAAGAGGGGGACACAGGACACACAGGTGTCACCCCAAGAGGACGCTGGACACGTGTGTCCCACAGTGCTGAGTGTGTCCTGCAGGGTGACACCCTGTGTGTCCTGTGTCCTCCCCTTGGGGTGACACGTGTGTCCCATAGTGCTGAGTGTGTCCTGCAGGGTGACACAGTGTCCTGTGTCCTCTTGGGGTGACACCTGTGTCATCCCCTAGAGCACGTGGGACACCCTGCGGGATGCTCTGGGGGACACAGGACACGTGTGTCACCCAGAGAACAGGACACAGGACACACGAGTGTCACCCCAAGAACAAGACACAGGACACATGTGTGTCACCCCAAGAACAGGACACAGCACACACGAGTGTCACCCAGAGAACAGGACACAGGACACACGAGTGTCACCCTGCGGGATGCTCTGGGGGACACAGGACACATGTGTGTCACCCCAAGAATAGGACACACGCGTGTCACCCAGAGAACAGGACACAGCACACACGAGTGTCACCCCGTGGGATGCTCTGGGGGGACACAGCACACACGTGTGTCACCCCAAGGGTAGGACACAGCACACACGAGTGCCACCCCGTGGGATGCTCTGGGGGGACACAGCACACACAAGTGTCACCCCAAGGGGAGGACACAGCACACACGAGTGTCACCCCGTGGGATGCTCTGGGGGACACATCACACACGTGTGTCACCCCAGGAACAGGACACAGCACACACGAGTGTCACCCCTCAGTGCCCCAAACCCTGGGTGTCCCCAGAGCCCCCAGCTTTACCTGGCCCAGCCCAGCCGTGCCCCCGTTCCCTGCAGGAAAACACCCGGGTCACTCCCCAGCTGAAATCCAGGAGAACCTGGGCACGTTTCCCAGGGAAACGTGGGGGTTCCTGATTTATTTCCCCAAATCAAACTTACCTGACACCCGAGGTTGGGGTTAATAAAATGAATCCTTCCCTCGGTGCCCACTGGGACACCCCAGGGAATTTATCCTGAATTTTTCAGGGGTCTCCTGCAGTGTGGGCAGGATGGGAAGCAGGAGCTGTTACCCCTTCGTTAATCACTGGCCACTGATTAATTAGGGCACGGTTACCTCTCAGGGAGAGAATTCTGAAAGGATTCTCATCCCAAGGGAAACGTTTCCTTTCCATTCAGTTCAGGATTGCATTTCCCCCGTGTAAAACCACATTTAATGGACAAAACACTTCACTCCCATGTGGAAATGCAATATCCAGGAAATATCCAAACACATTCCCGGGAAAATGACTTTTTCCCCTTCAATGAAGCACCAGGAAACATTCACTGATTTTTATTCTCGCTGTTCCAGTGCTGCTTTGCCATTTCTGGTGGTTTTTCCCTCTGTGGATCATGGATCACACACCCAAAGGCCTTTTCCCCTGCAAAAATGACATTCAAATCACCAAAGGTGCACAATTAACCCCACTCGTACCCGTAATCCACGTGCTCCGGCCTGGATTTCCACTCCTGACTCCTTCTGTGCTTCCCTGATGGCAGGGAGAGCCCCAGGGATGGATAAAACGCCCAAAATCTCCATCCCAGGGCTGAAATCCTTGGGACTCTTTCATTTTTATTTATTATCTTTATTAATTTTTATTCATATCAAGATCAGCTCAGCAAATAACTCACACGGACACGGGAAAGGAAAAGGGAAAGGAAAAGGAAAAGGGAAAGGAAAAGGAAAAGGAAAAGGAAAAGGAAAAAAGGAAAGGAAGTTTGAGGTGGTTTCTCTCTTTATTACATTTCAATGTCGACAGGAAAAAGGGAGACAAACGATGGCAGCGTTTGGTGACATTCCCCCATCTCTGACCACCAGAATTTAAAGCTTTTCCCCTTCCCAGGCAGCTCCGAAGGGAGTAAAGGTGTCCACAAGGTGCTCTCCCAGGTGAAATGGCTTTTTGGAGGGACTCACGAGCCATTATTTCCTGATTCTGGGGAAATCTGAAATACCCAGATGCAAATGCTGCAGAGTGCATTTCTTCCACACCCCAGGTAAATGTGAGCCAACTCCTGAGCCCCAGCTCGGCTCCCACAGCAATTGCCCCTCCAGATTTCCTTCCCCAGGCGCGGGATTCTGTGCAGCCCCCGGGGCACGAAGGAACCCCACTTTTCCCGGGAACTGATGAATTCGGCGGCTGGGCAGGGCCGGCGGGGTGACCCCGCCGC
>JBBMKD010000115.1:73750601-73763637 GCA_037834095.1 Argya squamiceps | reverse complement strand
GTGGGCTCTGCTCTAAACTTGGACCAAGTTGGGGAACGGGCGTCCCCGCGCTCCCCCGAGGGGGGAGTTGCCTGGTTTTTTTTTTTTTTTTTTTTTTTTTTTCCGGGATTTGGGGTTTTTTTGGTTTTTGGGTTGATTTTTTTTTTTAAGGAAGGACGAGAGGAGGAGAGGGCAAGTCCCCGAGAGCCGCGGCGCTGCGAGCCCGTCACCATGTGTCTGTAAAAACAATAGGGCAAAAGTTGTCGGACCTTCTTTTTTTTCCTCATTATTTTTTCCTTGGTTTTTCATTTTTTAAATTTTTTAAAAATCTAATTTATATATTTTTTTGTGGCCGGTGGTCGGGCCCCCCCAAATCCCAACAAAGCCAGGTGTAGTGTGCCTGTAAAGCTGTGGAATAACCCGGAGCAGGACTGACACTTTCCCTACTTTTTGGTGGTTTTGGAGGGTCACACACGTGTGAGACAATAAAGCACTTTGGCAGAAGATTCCTCTCTTTTCATTTTGATTATTTTTATTACTTTTTTCTTTTTTTCCTTTCTTTTTTTTCCCCCTTGGAATATTGTGAACATATTTGTGGCCATTTAAGGTAAAGTTCCGATTTGCTGTTAGACTAACTTGTCTGTGTTTTTTTTTTCTTTTTTTTTCCTTTTTTTTTTTTTTGCTTTCATTTTTATTTTTTGATTGAAAATGTCGATCCCGATGTGTTATTTGAAAAAAAAAAAGAAAGAAAAGAAAGTGCAAGTTCCGGGCTGTGTAAATCTATACATTGTATATACATTGCATAGACACGTGTGGGGAGATACACCAAGGTGCAGACGCGGGGACTCGCTGCTTTATTTCCTACCGGAAAATGAACTCTCAGGAGTTCTTTTTAGTGGTGTCCGGCCTGCCAGAGGGAAATGTGGAATAAAAGTGGCGGGGGAGATGAGGGAAGAAGGAAGGGCGAGGGGGAAGGGGGGGCTGGCAGCATCCCCCAAAAAACTTGCGCGTAAATCCGAGGGGCTGCTTTGCAAACTTCGCAGTGATGCTCTGGGAAAACTGGAAATCTGGGCGTTGGGATCGAGCCGGGGCTGTGGGGGGGAGGAGGGCGGGAGCCAAGCCACCAAAACAAAGCAGGATTCTAGATTAAAAAAAAAAATCAAAAATAAAAAGACGAAGGGAACGGGGTAATCCAAAAGGGGGGGGAAAAAGAGAAAAATATTGTTCCTTTCGGCCAAGCGGCCGCGTCACGTGTATTATAAACGCGTCTTATAAACGCGCTGGGCCATGTGTGTGTGTGTGCGCGGGAGCCGGGCGAATCCAAGGTGGAATCCTCGGCCAAGTGCGGCGGCAGCCGGGCGCGGAGCTCCATGAGCGGCGGCGGCGGGTACGGAGGGCTCGGCGGGCTCGGGGCCGCCGCTGCGCTGGGCTGGGCTCCGCGCCCCTTTCCCTCTCCCCTCTTCCCTTTCCTTCCCCCCTCCCCCGGGCGCTGCCTCCGCACAGGCCCCGACCGCTCCCGGCTTCTCGTCGGCCTAATCCCCCCTCCCCACCCTCCCTCCGCTCTCCGCAAATTAGGAATCGGGGCTAATTGTCCCCCGGCTGCCCCCGCCCCCGGAACCTGCACTCCGCATCTCGCCGTGCCTGTTTTTTGGTTATTTTTTTATTATTATTCCTCCTCGCTCTTTGCCGTTTCTGCCTCCGAACGCTACTTTTGGCGTGGAAGAAGGAGAAGGGAAAAAGTTGGGAGCGGATGGCTGTAGTTTCTTCTCCGGGAATCCTCATTCATTCCTCGCTGAACCTCCTGTTGCATAAATGATGCTCCGGGAGCGAGGCTTTGCCTGGTTTTTTCTCCTCCGGATTTGGGTTTAAAGAGTGGATGTTCCCGGGTTTGGCTCGCCTCTTTGGAAATACAATATCGCCTTTTTTTTTTCTTGTTGGTTTTTTTAATTGGTTTTTTTTTTTTGCTGCCCCTCCATCTTTTTTTTTTTTCCCTCACTTCTTCTTCTCAACCACCCACCCCTCCCGACCCCTCTTGAAAAAAGCAAAATCCGACTGTGTTTCCTGCAAGGCTCGGGATTTCTGATTGCGGTTATTTCCATGTTTCTAGGTTTGTGTGATTTTGCTAAAATGCATCACCAACAGCGAATGGCTGCCTTAGGGACGGACAAAGAACTGAGTGATTTACTGGATTTCAGTGCGGTAAGAAACAACGGTGGAAATTAGCAACAGCTGTAAAAAAAAACCCAAAAAAATCTTCTAGCTGCTCTGTTAACAAAAAGAAAAAAAAAATATCCAGCCATTAAAAAACCCCTAAAGCAACCAAACCAACCACAAACTGTGCTCTAAGTACATTGGGTAATTTTTAATCAGCAGCTAGAAGCCTGGTAAATATTTTTTTGGCTTTAAAAAAAAAACCCCAAAATCCAAAGGGAGTATTTTTAGCCTTTCTGATTGTGTGTGATGGGAGATGCAGGCGCGTTCGCAGCTTGGTTTCACGTCTCGGACGGCTCCGATAATTCCTGCCAAAAGAAACGCCCCGAAAACTGACCATTGCTCATCCTTCCATCGTACCCGTGTCGCACTTTTGTTGTGCTTTAGCTTTCCCAGCGTCGTTGGCACACGGACTAATTCATTTGCTAATGAGTCGCCGATATTCTCCTTTCCGTCCTTCCCTTGTTTCGGTTTTGGCACATGGAAAGAAAGTGGCAAAGAAATCCACGACCGTCTCAGTTTCAAGTTTTCCCCTGAAAACCTCCTCTGCCTTCTGCTGGCGTTAGGACTGCTCCACCCTTCTCCTCCCGCCGGGCCTAGCCAGGGTTTTTGGGGGTGATTTGTGAAGGGCACAGGGCTGTTTTTGTCCCCCCCGGGCTGCTTTGGAGGCCGAACGTCGCGCCGGACGCGTGCACTTGTCTAGTTTTGTCAGGCTCCCCCCTCCCCCTGCGGCCCCTTCCTTCCTTCCTCCCTTCCTTCCTCTCCCCATCCCCTCCCTTCCCCCCAATATGTCAGGAATATCTCTCTATCCACTTAGTTATTTATTTTAGGGAAGAGCTTTTGCTGGGAGAGGCAGCTCTGCTCCTAAGGCCCCCTCCCCTCCCTTTTCCCCCTGCGTGCTCCAGGCTGGTGCTGCTGCTCCAGCCTCGGCTTCTGCGAGGGGATGGCTTGGGGAAGTTTGGCCAGCAATCGTAGCCTGCGGCAGCTTCGCAGCCCCCTCTCTGCTTGTCGGTGCACTTTTCCCATTTGTTCCTTGGCTTTTTGCAGGCTCTGACTCAGGGAAGGTGCGTATTATCCACTAGACACGTCGGAGAAGGGAGAAACCAATTAGGGTCGAAATAAATGCTGGGAAGAGAGAGAGAGAGAGAGAGAGAGGAGTGCAAGAGGGAGGGAGGGAGAGGGGGCGAGGAGAGCGAGAGCCTGGCTTCCAATTGCTCGGTGGGAGAGAGCGGAATGAGAATTTAGGGCAGGTGGCACTTTGGCATTATTGTTATTATTTGGGTTCCCACATGCCAGGCAAATCCCGGAGCGGGATGGAAGCGGACGTTGCCACGTTGATGACCAAGGTTGCGACCCGTCCCCAACTTTTTCCGCCTTTGTCGGCGGCCGGAGGGGAGGCAGCCTGGTTCCTCTCCCGGCCTGGAGGACGCTGCTGCGGTTGCTGGGCACCGGCGTGGCCCGAAGGCTCCTTCTTGGGGAGCTCAGCGGCCTCGGAAAAGCGGGATGCCGTGGCCAGGGGCGCCGGGGGCCGCCAGGAACCCGGACAGCCCTTTGCAGGGCTGTGGGGGCCGATGGCTCGGGGGAGAGGAACTCCTGAGGAATGCGCCAGCAACTTTGGACTGCCACTGCACTCGGGGGGATTGCTTGGGTCGCACTAGTAATGCCTCTTTGTGTTTGTTTTTTTTTAGATGTTTTCACCTCCTGTGAGCAGCGGGAAGAATGGACCAACTTCCTTGGCAAGTGGACATTTTACTGGCTCAAGTATGTAGCGTTTTTTTCTGTCGTTACATCCGTAGTGAAAACGCTGGGATTTATTTCTCCGTGGGCATTACCTTTGTTGTGGTGCTTTAATCTCTCGTGGGGAGCTGATTCGTTCGGATTGCGGCGGAATTATTCCTAAGCGCTGGTGATTCTTATTTTGATTTTTATTATTATCATCATTATTATTATTATTATTGTTATTTCCACAAGCCTGGGAGGTTTTTAGAGCGTTGCCACATGTTTCTGATTTTATAAAAAACCCCTGGACTTCTCCTCCGTTTAATCATTGCTTAAAATCGTTCTCGTTTTACTGTAGATTTATCTTTTTTCCTGTAGTCATTTGAGCCTTGGAGAATTTTTTATTTCCAATTCCAAAGCCTCTCTTTGTCTGTCGGGGATGATAGTCAAAACCTCTGGTGTGCAAATGAGTTTTGTGCATTAGAATTAAAGCAAAATGGAAGGCTGTTGCAGTGAAATAAATAAAACAAGTATCCGAGAATAAACAGCAGGGAAAAAAAAGTCTTTAGGATTAGAGAGGGCTGCTTGCTGATGGAATATTTTTTGGGAATTCAAATATTCCAGCGAGTTCCTCTTGGTGTTTAAAGTCAGGGCATTTTCTTTTTAAACAGGAGAGCGTTTGGGAAGAGTTTGCTGAGATTTAGGAGGATGATTTGTTCCTCTGGCTGTGGCAGGGCCGATGGGCATCTCCTAAAAACAGGGCTGGGATGACAAAAGGCGTCTCGGAGCTCTCGGCGGTACCACATGTGTGGACAATAACTGTCTGGCAAGTCAAGTTTATGGAGAGGCTTTTCCGTGCCTGACAAATGCGAGCTCCCCGAGCTCCCCGCGGTGCATTTCCTTGCTCTGGGATGCAGCTGCCTCTCTGTGCCTGGATGCCCAGGTAGGGAGTGCAGGGTTGTGAATTCCCAGACAATTCCACATGCCAGCACTGCGGCCGCGCATCGCGCCCGGCTCCTGCTCCGTGTGGGGAACTGGGGCATGGCGTCCCTGGGAGTCCACAGAGAATTCCCTCACCCTGCAGAGTTCCACGCTGATGTCTGCAGGGTTTGCTCACTTCGACACACCTCTGGTCTTTATTCAGGGTTTTATGAAATCATTCAGCTTTTTATTTGCAGAGCGGGATTTCTGCTTGGCTTTTATCAGCTCGGTCTCCACCTAAACACTCGTCTGGTGCCTTTTATCCTATTTAGACTTTGGAAATAACCACCTGGGTTGGTTTTACCTTCACAAACTTGTTTGTATCAGGGTATAGCAACTTGGAGAATTGTGCTGTTGGGCCGGGAGAACTTTCCAAAAATGACCTGTAGGTTTGAATCCCAGTTTTTTATCCTTTCCTGACATAATTTCTGAAGCGATGAGGCCGGATCTAAAAATCTCCACTCTATTTGTTTTCACTGGAGTGCTTGTGCCAGACAAATCAATTTGTCATGCTCAGAGCCCAGTCCATGCAGCAAGCACCACTCGGGCTGACAGCAAATGACTCCAGAGTTATATTTAATAATTCCTCCTAAACCTCATCTCCGGAGTCGTTTGGATCAGGAGGACAAATGGGAGCAGGGAGTGATTAAATTGTGCTTTATTGTCCTGCGAGCCGAAAGAATCGGGGGGAATTTTGACGCATCCTCCCGTCGCCAGGAGGACGATTTAATGCGCTGCAGGAAGTTTGGGAATCAGGAGATCAAGGCCACTTAAAGCAACACCTGAACTCTGCCCCAGCCAGAATTCCAGGAGAATTCCCTGCCTGCAGCAGCGCTGGAGGGATGAAGGAGAAGCTTGGTGAAGCGGCGGGCGCCGTGCCTTGGTGCTTGTCTGCACAATGGCAGCAAAGGGTGTCTCTGGAAGGGAAAACCCAGGGAATTTGCCACTTGCTAGACCTAATTCTTGGTTATTAGACAGGGAAATTTGCAGGCAGCCCGTGATGCTTCCCAAAAAGTTGGGGGTGAATGCCCCCGGCTGCTCAGCGGGCACAGGGAGGGCGGGTGTGCGGCCTGAGGATGGAGTTGGTGGCTATTGTCTGCCCGGGCAGGATGTGAGGAGCCAGGCCTGGGAAATTGGGGTTGGATCTGGGAATACCTGGATGCAGCTGCTCCCAGGGATGCTTTCTGTGGCAGGATGAAAGGCAGCTCCGTGAATAACAGCAGACATGGGCTGTTCTCCTAACGATGCAGATTGCTAACGGGGAATTTCAGCCAGCGGGCTCAAGCCTGGTTTTCCTCCTGGATCTTCTCCCTCTGAAGTTTGAGCTGACCTTTAAATATCCCTCTTTAAAAAACCAGATTTATTGAGATTCTCTGCATTAACCCTAAACTTCTCCTCTAGAGAGGAAAAAAACCAGAGATTAAAAAAAAACCCACCAAAAACCCAAACCACCAGGCGTCTCAAAGTAATCCCAAACCGGGAAGTGAAACTAAGTGGACTTTAGGAAGTGTGGGAATAATTCCTGCTTAAAGTCATCCCCGTGGCTTTTCCCTCAGCTAATCCGCGGTGCCGTGTATGTGATTTGCGGCAGCGCGAGGGGAAAGAGAAGTAAAGCCCCGCTCCCTTTGAATCCCGAATTCCACAAACATGGCTTCTCCCCACGTTCCAAGGCGGGGAGGGCCGCGAGGGAGAAAGGAATGTAACCTGAGCTCCGGCCGGGACATTCCCAGCCAGCGTTTTTCACATGAAAGGCTTTTGTCAGCCCAGGAGAAGGACCAGGAGTTGGTGTTTGATGTTCGCAGGTGTTCGGCGCGGGGCACTGAACCAGGGCTGCAGCCTCTGACCTGCGCCGGGAGAACCGGGGGGGAGGCTGGAGGCGTTGGGAATAAACTCCCCTGGAGTTCCCTCCAATTTAGATCGCATTTGGAAAGTGATTTAATAGCTGTTACTTCAATTGAACAATGCACATTCATTGCGCTGAAGCGGGGGGTGGCTTTTTTTGATTTTTCCCGGCTTTGTTTGCCCTTTTTTTAGGACAGTTGCCAAAATAAAAATTCGTTTCCCCGCATCCCCTAAAATTTGGGGAGGAGTTTGCCATGGCTCCCATAGTCAATTTCTCTGAAATTTATCCTCATTTCAGTGAAAACTATAAAATGAAGAGATGATGGCTGGGGATCGGATTTTTGGAGCAGCTTTTCCCCCCAAGAATTCCCCGGGTCTGTCACATTTGACATATTTCGCTTTTTTCTCTGTTAATCAAAGCCCACATCTTCCTGATTCCGTTCAGTTTCTGCTCCTTCTATTTAAAGGCTGGAATTTTACCTCCGTTTGGGAGCATCTGTTCTGGATTGCCCACTCTGTAGCTGTTTGAATAGCGTGTGGGTGGGAGCAGAATCAGAGAAAAAGCGGAATTTTTATCATTGGCCATTCCCATGGCCCAGAAAAAAAAGGGAAAAAAAAAATCTCCCTGACCAAATCAAGCAAAGTCCCTTTAAAGGATTTAAATCCTCTCTTTTCATTTTGCCATTAGTTTGATTAGGGCTTGGCCTGCATTAGAGCAACAAATTAATACATCTCTAACGAGGGAATCACAAATCCAGCCCGGTTTAAATTCCTGGGTTTTTTTGATTTGGGATGGTCAGTGAGGAAATTAGAATGAATATTTTGGGGTTTTTTTAAAGTGCTGTCTGGGTTTGGAGTGTGGCCTGGTGGGAAAGCTGCAGGGTTTTGTTACTGTTGTTGGATCAGCAGAAAAATGGCATTAAATCCTGGCTTTCCTGGGAAGATGCTTTGGAGGTGCCCAGGTGAGGCACACCTGGGACACCTGCACGGATCCTGCTGCTCTCAGCAGGAGCAGCCTGGGTGCCAGGCAGGGTTTGGGGAAGCAAGGGATGTCTTGGGGGCTTATCATGCACAATATGCCATTCCAAAGGATAAAAAAGAGGTGGGAAAAAACCCTAAAAGGGAGATTTTGGACTAAAACCTGCTTTGAAAAAGGCAGTGGTGCGGCAGGACCAGAGCTGCTGTGATTCCCGTTTTTCACAGGGTTTTTCTCCAGAAAAAAGGGAGAATGGTGCTGGAGTTTGGGTGTTGGCTTTGCCTGGCAGCATTTTGGGGCCTGAGTCATTTTCCTCCTGAGTTTTCCCTGCAGAAAACTCCACAAAATCAGCTCCTTCCCCATTTCCCAGCGCTAACGTTTCGTAATTGTGCTGAAGAAGAAGAGGAATGCTGTTACCTCCCGTCCCTGCAGCTCTGTTTACTCGGGATCTCCTCCCCTCCCAGCCCTATCCCGGCCACGTCCGTGGGGGCAGCGAAAACCTGGGATTTAGCAATGGCCCAAATGGCCCAGAGCATCTTGGAGGAGGAGGAGAAGGATCCTGAGTTCCAGAGCAGAAATCCTGCCTCGTCCCGGAGCCGCCGCCTTCGATCCCTCCAATATTTCACTCTGTGCTGGTAATTAAACACATAAAGCCTCATTCCCCTTGGAGAATGGAGATGGGGGATTTTTTAGGTGCTGTTTTGCCATCCTCATTCCGTGCCACCTTGTGAGGAATGTGGTTAATAATTCAGAACTCTCCGGGGCCGCGCGCAGCCGAGTGTCGCTCGGTGCAGGGAGGCTCGGCCTGCCCTTGCCAGGCTGAGCAGGAGCAGGGCTGATGGGTCACAATATTCCTGGGATCTGAGGGATCTGCATTTGTTAAACCCAGGGACTTAGGCCTGCCTTGGAGTTCAGCGGGGAAAAAACACAACACGTGAGGTACAATTTGGTTTCTTCCCATTGGGTTTGTACTGGTGCCACTCCCAAATCCATACGGATTTTTGTCAGGGGCTAAAGTGGCTTCCGTGAATTCCCAAGGAATATGAAATAGGCACAAATAAACACCAAATTTTCATCTTTCATCGCTTATTTTATTTTGCTACTGCAGAAAAATTAAATTGTTCAGATAATTTTTTTTATCTTCCCCGCCCCATTATTGAAAGAGAATTTGGGCATTACTTGTTTACGTATTTTCCCATAAAATCACACATTTTACATAGAATTACCTCTTTTCTTTGTGTAGGAAGTGAAAGGATTTAAGCCCCTGCTTTGGGATCCCAGGAATGTTAGGAAGAAGCTGCTGGATGTTTTTTTGGATAGGATGGGCAAATCTCTTGCAGGAATAACTTAAATAGCACAGGAACATATAGAATGGAATTAAGTTCTGGAAGTTTATGCTATAATTGCTGAAATCTCTCTGGAATCTTGGAGCACTAAAAGCTGTCCTGTAAACAGTTTTGCTTTGAGCTTCAAATGGTTCCTTTAGCTTTTTTTTTTTTTTTTTCCCTTCATCTGCTCCGATAAACAAAGTCATTTGGGAAGCTTTACAGCTCAAACATTTACTCCTCGTGGTAAACTTCTTGTAGCTGGAAATCTGGGGCTCTGCAAATCCCAGGAAAAAGGGAGGGGGCCCTGTGGTTTTTAGGGGCTGAGACCCTGATGGGATTTCAATCAGCTCCCACCAACCAACACCAGCTCTGCAGTTTTCTGAGGAGATGCTCTGCTGTAAAGGTCCTTTCCCAACATTTTCCCATTTAGCAGGGCGGTGGGCACGGGGAGAAAATCTGGAACAGCCCGGGAATGTTTCCTGTGATGTAGCCTAGAAAATGAATCTCCATGTCATAGTGGGCTGTGCCATCTGCCAGTGGCTACTCCGCGGAGCTGTGCTGCACCTCGGCAGCCAGGAGGGATCGGCAGCCGCTCCTGCCAGCGTCGAACTTGCCTTTATTATGTGGGGAAAGTCCTGGCCACACTTCCTCCCCCACCTCCACTGGCTTTTGGGGGGCTGGTGCCCACAGTTCACCTCTGTGCCCTCTGCAAATTCGGGCACAAATTCCTGGGCTGGGAATTTGGTAACGCTTGCCTGCCTGGTAATGCTCGCCTGCTGGATTTTCATCTCCGAGCTGTTTGCAGGGAAAACTTCTCTTGGCAAAGCAGTGGGTTGGAATGCCCAAATTCTCAATTCATTTTTTAAATTATTGGGGTTTTTTTAAAGGCTGTTGTGGAATTTTTTTTTTATTCCTAACAAACTCATATTAGGAAAAACCTGGAGACAGGTTGGACTGTTTAAAGGATGTTGTGGAATTATTTTTTTATTCCTACCAAACTCATATTAGGAAAAACCCGGAGACAGGTTGGACTGTTTAAAGGATGTTGTGGAATTTTTTTTTATTCCTAGCAATCTCTTATTAGGAAAAACCTGGAGAGAGGTTGGAGTGTTTAAAGGCTGTTGTAGAATTATTTTTTTATTCCTACCAAACTCATATTAGGAAAAACCTGGAGAGAGGTCAGAGTGTTTAAAGGCTGTTGTGGAATTTTTTTTGGTAGCAAACTTGTATTAGGAAAAACCCAGAGAGAGGTTGGAGTGTTTATTCCTTCCTCCAAGGTAGATGCTAGGCATTTGAGCCTCCATCCAGCCAGGTGGATGGAAAAATGGGACCAGTTGGGTGGATTTTGGGCGCGCTGTCGGTGTGAGAGCTTTGTGCAGCCGCCACATCATTCCAGCCTACTCCAGGTAGTAAGGGCAGCGGTGGTAATGCTGTGCCACTGTTGTGTGGCTCCAGTCTGGCTTTATTTGTGCAGCCGCCCCACCTTTCCAGCCTACTCCTGGTAGTAAGGGCAGCGGTGGTAGCCGTGTGCCGTTGTTGTGTGGCTCCAGTCTGACTTTATTGGTGTGAGAGCTTTGTGCAGCCACCACGTGTTTCCATCCTACTCCTGGTAGTAAGGGCAGTGGTGGTAGCTGTGTGCCGTTGTTGTGTGGCTCCAGTCTGGCTTTATTTGTGCAGCTGCCATATCTTTCCAGCCTACTCCTGGTAGTAAGGGCAGCGGTGGTAACTGTGTGCCACTGTTGTGTGGCTCCAGTCTGGCTTTATTGGTGTGAGAGCTTTGTGCAGCCGCCACGTCTTTCCAGCCTACTCCTGGTAAGTAAGGGCAGCGGTGGTAACTGTGTGCCACTGTTGTGTGGCTCCAGTCTGACTTTATTGGTGTGAGAGCTTTGTGCAGCCGTCACATCTTTCCAGCCTACTCCGGTTAGTAAGGGCAGCGGTGGTGGCCGTGTGCCGTTGTAGCGTGGCTCCAGTCTGGCTTTATTTGTGCAGCCACCACGTGTTTCCATCCTACTCCTGGTAGTAAGGGCAGCAGTGGTGGCCGTGTGCCGTTGTGTGGCTCCAGTCCGGACTGCGGAACGTGGCGTTGGCCGCCGGCCTTGGCACGGCCGGCTCCTTTCCCGCGGTGGGCACCGCGTCCTTTACTCGGGCTTTACTCGCAGGCTGCTTGGGGCGTGTGGCACAGCGGTGACCCTGGCACAGCACACACACACACACACAGAGCCCAGGCTCCCGGGAGAGGGGCAGAGGCTCCGGGCTCGGCGCGGCGGCAGGTGCCATGCAGGATGCAGACAGAGCTCCTGGCAGCGTTCCCGGCTGCTCCGGCCCTTCCTGCCCTGGGCCCGGCTTCCCAATGGCACGGCACTGCCGGGTGTCTGTGGGGCCCTGGGCTGGGCATGGCTGGGCTCCTTCTTTGTCATGGATGTGTGTGTGACACACGGCTCTGTCACGTGTATGTATGGCAGCCGGCTTTGTCCTGTATATGTGTATGGCACGCTGCTTTGCCATATGTGTGGCACTCGGCTTTGCCGTATATGTGTGGCACTCGGCTTTGTCATGTATGTGTGTGACACTCGGCTTTGTCATATATGTGTGTGACACTCAGCTTTGTCATATATGTGTGTGACACTCGGCTTTGCCATATATGTGTGGCACTCGGCTTTGCCATATATGTGTGTGGCACTCAGCTTTGCCATATATGTGTGGCACTCGGCTTTGTCATATATGTGTGTGACACTCGGCTTTGCCATAGGTGTGTGTGACACTCGGCTTTGCCATACATGTGTAGCACTTGGCTTTGCCATGTATGTGTGTGACACTCGGCTTTGTCCTACGTATGTATATGGCACACTGCTTTGCCCCATGTGTGTGTGACACTCAGCTTTGTCATATATATGTATATGGCACACTCCTCTGTCATATATGTGTGAGACACCCTGCTTTGTCACGTATATGTATATGGCACACTGCTTTGTCATATATGTGTGGCACCCAGCTTGGTCATATATGTTTGTGACACTCGGCTTTGTCATGTATATGTATATGGGACCCAACTTTGCCATATTTGTGTGGCACCCAGCTTTGTCATGTATATGGCACACTGCTTTGTCATATATGTGTGTGACACCCGGCTTTGTCATATTTGTGTGTGACACTCGGTTTTGCCATATGCGTGTGTTACCCAGCTTTGTCATATATGTGTGCGTGACACCCAGCTTGCTTATGTATATCTGTATGTGTATGTGTATGTATATGAATATGTATATGTAATGTATATGTATAAGGCTGCTTTGTCACATATGTTTGTGACACCTGGCTTTGTAATATACCTGTGTGTGACACCCAGCTTTGTCATGTGTGTATATGACACGCTGCTTTGTCTTATATGTGTGTATGTATGGCTTCTGCTTGATCATGTCTGTGTGCATATGGCACCTTGCTTTGTCATCTGTGTGTGTGTGACACCCGGCTTTGTCATACGTGTGTGTGGTCCCCTCAGTCACATGGATGTGTCCATACAGACACGCTGCTTTGTCACACGTGTAGCTCTCTTTGTCGTGTGTCTGCATGGTTCCCTCGTGGTCATGTGTGTGTATCCTCCATCCTATATGTGTGTGTGTATCCTCCATCCTATCTGTGTGTGTATCCCCCATCCTATACATGTGTGTACCCTCCATCCTATCTGTGTGTGTATCCTCCATCCTATACATGTGTGTGTATCCTCCATCCTATATGTGTGTGTATCCTCCATCCTATCCGTGTGTGTATCCTCCATCCTATACGTGAGTGTATCCTCCATCCTATACGTGAGTGTATCTTCCATCCTATCTGTGTGTGTATCCTCCATCCTATCTGTGTGTGTATCCTCCATCCTATCTGTGTGTGTATCCTCCATCCTATCTGTGTGTATATCCTCCATCCCATCCGTGTGTGTATCCTCCATCCTATATGTGTGTGTATCCTCCATCCTATCCGTGTGTGTATCCTCCATCCTATACGTGAG
>JBBMKD010000115.1:73667869-73692351 GCA_037834095.1 Argya squamiceps | reverse complement strand
AATAGAAATAGAAATAGAAATAGAAATAGAAATAGAAATAGAAATAGAAATAGAAATAGAAATAGAAATAGAAATAGTGGCTGGGACACACCATGAGTGCTGGCCAGGTAAAGCACACAGTGTGGTAAAAAAACCCCACGGATCTACTGCAGGATGCAGCAGGGAGGCTCGTTATTACTGTTATAAACACAATTATAGCGAAACAACTTTTCACCCAAAAAAATGTGTCTTGTGAATCCCAACATCAACATACATGTAGAGCAAACTGAGCCCTACCAGGAAGCTCATTCTGAACGTGGGTGTGTAAACTAAACCTGAATTTCTGCAGATTTACCCACCAGTTTGCTGTGTATCACCCCACACTCCGTCCTGCTGACCCAATGACATCGAGATAATGGATCAGCAATCAATTTGCCTCAGGCTACAGCAACTGGGCACTCAGCCAGTACAGATGACACCACT
The DNA here is from genome assembly GCA_037834095.1 of Argya squamiceps. Taxonomy (NCBI): domain Eukaryota; kingdom Metazoa; phylum Chordata; class Aves; order Passeriformes; family Leiothrichidae; genus Argya; species Argya squamiceps. The sequence continues at coordinate 73,691,889 of JBBMKD010000115.1, read as the reverse complement.
GTTTTGGACCAGCAAGAAACATGATGTGGATTTAAGGGCCACCCTTCAGTTCTGATGAGAACAAAAGAGCTTTGATGTGGTCCAGTGAGCCCCAAACCATCCCAGTTCTCCTCCTGCCTGCAGGAGACTGTGTATTTTTACAGGCAGAGATACATGAAGATTATGTGAAAACAGTAATGGGATGCTAAAAACACAGCAGTCTAAAAATAAAACACAGCAAAATCCTTTGCAGGTCACCAAACCAGTGGGTTAAGTAATAAAAGATATTAAAAAAAAATACACATTATGAGACTTAAAATTCTACTCTTGTAGTTCCTTTTTAGCAGCAACTACTGTATATGTTAAGCACTGGTTTTGGTACCTCAAACGCTCAATTTACCTTCATTATCACACATTTTTATAGAATGGGCTGAGTGCCACCTCCTGTGCTCTAACAACCTGCCACTCCATCTCACAGAAACACGTACTAAAGGTTACAGACAGGTTTGCAGCTTTGTTACTCCTTTTCACACATTCTCTTCTGCTGTTTTATGACCTCGGAATATTGGGGGGGAAAAAAAAAAAAAAGCTTCCCAACCTCATTTAACCACAGGATGAAAGCAGTTTTCTGTGCCAAAGTGAAAACAACACCCAAGAACTGAAAAACCCAGGGGAAGGACTACAAACTTTGGCTATCCCCACACATTATTTCCACATTTCCATTTTATTTCCAGCCCCAAATTTTCCCTCGCATGACAGGACGAGGACAGAGCAGGGCTTACTTTTCCAAGGGGTCAGTCATCTTTGCCAAATTCTTGTGGAAGCGTAGGGCTTGGATGTCTTGTGTCTCTATTTTGGGAGGCAGCAGCCCCTGCAGCCCAAGCATTTGTCGCTCGTGCAAGGTGAAGGCCATGCCCTGGAAAACGAGAGAGGTCAGCAACCATTATCAATCCTTGTGCCCCAGGAACTTCCTTTTTTTTTCTTGGAAATGTTCCACTGCACCCTTTTCTAACCAGGCAGGGTTTGGGTGTGTTTGCCTCTCCTGGGGCTTTTTCCTCATGGTTTGTGGGTATTCCTTTCCACCACAGCTTGCCTGAGACCTCGTGTGCCCTTTGCCAGATTTCAGGGCAGATGAGAGGTGTGTTTGCAAGGGGATAAAAGTGAAATTACAGCTCATTTTCCAATTGCTTCACACCTGGGTCAGCCGGGACAGGCCCTACAGCCACAGAGAGCAACATTCAGCCCACAGATTTTTATCTCGATTGCTGCTTTTTCCTGCACACATTGAGTAATACAGCCTCAAGTTACTGAATTGCCCCGAGGCTTCTGTTAAGATCACAGTTCAACCCAAATACTATATTTTCACTTATGGATAGATCTAATCTATTTGTCTATTACCAAACCCCCTGATTGTTAGCAAATTAGAAGAGTTCAACTGCAAAAAACTTCCCATTCTTCTCCATTTGGGAGACTGAGAGTGGACGACAGCAATTTAAATTCATTGTTACTTAAATACGAATTTGAACTGCTTCTCAACTTTCAGATTCTTACTGCCAAGTTAAAAAAAAAAAATTAAAAAAGCTTTCTAAGGTTTGTTTCATGCCTTGTAATTAACACTCTGAATTCCTCCTGCCATCAGAAAGGTCAGAGAATCAGAATATCCTGACCTGGAAGGGACCCACAAAGATCAGCCAAGTTCAACTCCTCAACTGACAAGAAAGAAAAATCAGTACTTTTCCACCTGAAATAAAGGCATCAATTCAGACTAGAATACAAAAATTTTTAACTCTGCTTATCTGAGAACAGGCTCTTCACAGGTATTTGTAGAAAGCATACCCATTCAAAATTTTCTAAAAAGAGTTGTAGTGTAATTTATCACACCTTTATGGTTTCTAAACAATACTTCGTAGAGAAAAAAATCCCATCATTAAAATAATTACTATTTTTACATGATTTTTCTCTTTTTATTTAGGTAATATTTAATATAATTTTGTGGGAAATAGAAAAAGCAGAAAACTCTCACAGCAGTGGGGATGTAGGCCTAGAGTTATAAAGACACAAGAGTGAGGAACAATGGAACAATAAAACTGTGGTTTTGTGCCGTGCAGAGCTAGGCCTTAGCAAGCAGAAAAATATGTTAAGCAAGATAATAGGAATAATAGTATTAATAACGGATATAGTATTAATAACGAGTATTAATAGGATAATATTATTAATAATGAGGCTCTGTGCTTTGTTTACAGAAGAGTACAGAAAGTCCCTGAGTAGCAAGAAATACGAAACAAGCACCTACTGTTAGATATAAGGTACACGTGTAGTTTTAATGACTGGTTTATGCAGATACCTGTGAGCTTTTAACAATTTGCTACTGGTTAGAAAACTTTGTAACACAGAGAATTCTGGCTGCTGTTGGCAGGACGTGAGCTGTTGTCATCCCTCGTGTCTCACCCTGTACTGAGGCTGATTTTGCAATAAAGCTTGAAGAATGTCTCTGGACAGTCCTGTCCCGTTATTTGGATCCATCAGAATGATGCCCTGCCTTCGTTTTAATAAGAGATGACTGACAGTCTGTCGAACTGTTGGAAAGACAGGATTATTATAAAGATTTGTGTCAAGAAGTGGATAACACTTGCTCTCCAAAGGAACGAGCAAATCCTCTCCTCTGCCTGCACCTGCTGCTCACGCCGGGACTGAGTTGGGGAAAGACACCTGCTGGAAGATGGAAGGTGAGCTCTGGGTGACTGAAACATGGGAAACGATCTGTCTGTTGAACAATGGGATGTTTATCACCAATTAAAAACACATATCGAATCTAAATCTCATATCAAAGTTCATAAAAATGAGCAGAGGGACCTCTTGAAAATGGGTGAATATCCATTTTCCTATGTCAGACCCTAGATCTGCTCTCACATATGATCTGTGGGACCTGGCAACCTGGAAACTCCATAATTCCTTCACCCTTAACCGAGATCAAACCGCAGCCAAACTGCTCCTCGCCTTGCCATGGGGTGTTGGATGTTTTTAAACAGCCCTCCCCGACCTGTGTTTTCCCCTCTCCCCAAGGCGGGCAGGGCTCTCCTCCCGCGGCCCACAGCGGCCCCTCACGGCTCCCTCAGCGCTCCAGGGCGGCTCCGCGGTTTCCCGCCCACCATAGAGCGTCTCCTCGGCTCTCTCCGTTTCTCACAGCACACACACCGATCCCTGCCCGCCTGATAAAGACCTCTCCTCTCCCGCTGTTCCCTCGGCTGTCCCCCTGACCGACCCTTCCGACCCCTCTCTTCTCTCCGCGCCCCGCCTCAGCCCCTCGATCCCCTCACAGCCCGCCTCGCTCCAACTTCTACAAAAGTCCCGCCGCGGTTCCGCCCGGCCCACATCCCTCCGTGAGGCCGTGCAGCCCTCACCTCAGCCCGGTGGGCTTCGTGTTTACCTCCATCACAGCCCTAAACAGCACCAGCACCGGCCCCGGCCCCGACCTCGACACCAGTCCCGGTCCCGGCCCCGCCGTGCCGCCATCCCATCCCGCACACCCTCCTCACCCCTGCCCTCAGATCCCCCGGTTCCCTGATAACTCAGCCTCTCCGCCTCGTCTTCCTGCATTTCACCAGCCGGCTCCGCAGCCTGTCATTCCCCTTATCCCCGTCCGGCCTCTCGGATCCCCCGGTCCCTGCTAACTTAACCCCGCCGCCTTGCCTCCCTGCATTTCACCAGCCGGCTCTGCAGCCTGTCATTCCCTTTAACCCCCTCTCGGACCCCTCCGTCCCTGATAACTTAACCCCTCGCCCCACTGTATTTCACCAGCCGGCTCCGCAGCCTCTCATTCCCTTTATCCCCCCTCTCGTACCCCTCCGTCCCTGATAACTTAAACCCCTCGCCCCACTGTATTTCACCAGCCGGCTCTGCAGCCTGTCATTCCCTTTATCCCCCTCTCGGACCCCTCCATCCCTGATAACTTAAACCCCTCGCCCCACTGTATTTCACCAGCCGGCTCCACAGTCTGTCATTCCCTTTATCCCCCTCTCGGACCCCTCCGTCCCTGATAACTTAATCCCTCGCCCCACTGTATTTCACCAGCCGGCTCCGCAGCCTGTCATTCCCTTTATCCCCCTCTCGGACCCCTCCATCCCTGATAACTTAATCCCTCGCCCCACTGTATTTCACCAGCCGGCTCCGCAGCCTGTCATTCCCTTTATCCCTGCCCGGCCTTCCCCCGGCCCCGGGCTCCTTCCCGGCCCGGCTCCGGGAGGGCATGAACGCTCCCCAACCACCTCCTTCCTTCCCCGCTGCTCCTCAGGGAGAGGGAGAAGGGTTTGTTTCCATCAGGGGAGCTCCACGGCTTGGTCACACAGCCGAGACACGCCAGCCGGCGTCTCGTACGGTAACGGGGCACTTTGCAGGGTAAGGGGAGGAAAAGGAGCAGCCTGCATTCACAACCCAAACCACAGAAACTGTTCCTAGCTCAAATGAAGCTAGGAAACTGCCTGCATTCACTACACAAATACCAGATACGAAATCTAGCTCAGATGATGATTTTGCCTTGATTAAGTTTGGCCCCGTAAATACAAAATGAGACCCCGATTTATTTCTGTCTAACCCAAAGGATCCCTTGTTTTTTGCAAAAACTGGGGACCCTCCAGCAATCACTCTGAAAAGTAATTCACTATGTTTGCCTAATTGGTCTGAGATCAGCCAAAATCTCAGGCAGCACAGGGATTTTGATTCATTAAATGGACAACTCCTAGCAGTGTCCGTGAGACACAGCAGTAATGATCTCAACCCCCAGTATGAATCTCTATCACATTACAAAATCAAAGAACTCAGACAAGAGACAGTGGGCTGACCTCTCCCTACTTTAATAATGTGGCAAAAAGCATTTTTAATTCTTATGATCTTACTCCCATAGACTGCTGCAACGTGATGCCACTTCCACGATTTTAACCAATTCACAATACATCTTATGGGATTTAAGGTGGAGGAAGCTTCTGAACAGGCTAATAGGTAATTATCTTGGTAGTCTCTCTATGCTCAGTTTACTATTGCTCAGTTAGTGGGGAATGCCCCAAATGACAAGGCACAAGATCAGGTGGCTACATTGCCTAGGGTATATATATATATAAAAAGAAAAAATATAAATATATATAAATAATTTTTTTTTTTTTTTTACACTGCTCGAAGATACAATAAGTGCAGTGAGGAAAGCCTTGTGTAGGGTGGAGCCAGCAGGAAGCCATGGAAATTCCTACTCCACCATCACACAAGGTGCGACCAAGGCCTGTGGCTCCTTCTTACAAGAGCTATTAAAAGGCAGTGCTCAGATAAGCAAGCTCATCCCTATCTTATTAAAAGCCTGGCTTTTTCTAATGCAAACAAGGAGTGCAAACGAGTTATCTCAGCTTTACCTGACCAGCCACCAACAGTTCCTCAAATGGGTCACTATAGGACACAAAACAAACAACATGCATACAGTCAAGTTGTCAGGGCAAAAAGAGGGAAGTTTATTTTTCTCTCTGATTTATATAGATTTTGCACAATGACCACGGACTGGAGGATGAGGTTGACACTTCTCCAACCAAACTAGAAGTTCATCAATTGTCCTTCCTCAAGAGAGGAATGAAAACATTACTTTGTTTACACTAAGATCTGTGAGAAACTCCACTACAAAAATGCAAACATCAAGAGTGTTGAAAAAGACCAGGGCGACACAAATGCTTTCAGCTTGCTGCAAACTTGACACTCCACAGCATCTTGTTAAGTTACTAGCTAATACCTTGGGGGAGCAGCTTGCAAAATCTCTAGATTCCCTGGGAGGAAAAACTCATAGAAGCCCTTGAGATACAAATGAAAACCCGTGAAAAAACCCTTGCAGCTCTGCAGTTTACTCGTGCCAAGGGGCTTTGTTTTAACTGTGGGAAGCCTGGCCACCTCAAAAAAGAAAAGGTAAACCACCTGGTGTTTGCCCTTGGTGCAGAAAAGGAAACCTTTTTCCAAGTCAGTGTCATTCTTGTTTTGATTTCGAGGGCAGACCTCTGTGGTTAAACTGAAAAAAGTGTGTGCCACAGCACTACTGCCTGGTGGAACAAATAGTGGCATCTCAACTTCCAGAAAATACAAAGACCTTGATATTTTCTGGAAGAAACTGGAATCAAGTATCATTTGTGCCCTCGCCACCTATCCCTCAAGCAATACCATCTTATCCCCAGGAGAATGGAGTGAGCTGGCAACTTCCAAATTAATACACCTTTTAAAGGACTTTTGTCATGAATGCACACCTACAGGTATTTCACCACACAGACAAGACTTTTGAATTATGGGCAAGGACAGGAACAGAATTCTTGGTCTTTCAGTCCTTCCAGCTGTTGTTCTAGCAGACAGCAATGAAGAGCTAATAATTTTAGCTCTCACATTCAGCATTCCTATTGTAATCCAACCAAAAACACTGATAGTTATTCCAATTGCTTTACTCTGGATATACCCAAGAAAAACACATATCAAGGGACTAAGTTTTTAACTAATGGAGCTGTGTGCCAAGAGTGGGGGAGAGACAAACTGTCCCATGGGGAGCAAAACTAGAAATGGGTCTTCTCTAAAACTGTCATGGAAAACTGATAACCCTGGCCTTTATCAGAGAAAAAGCTAAGTGTCCTTAAAATATTAGTACAGGAGCAGTTGCAAAAAGATCAAATCATACCCACAAATTCAGTCCCTGAAAGTGTTTGTCACCCACAGGGAAACTTCTGACTCCTGGAGATTGCTCCACAACCTGAGGATGAAGTGATCAAAAACATGGGACTCCCCTCTGTGTCAGGGATTCCAAAGGACTGGCCTCTTGTTATTATTGATTTAAAGGACTGTTTTTTCAACATTCCCCTTCAATCAGAGGATGAAATTTGCCTTTTTGGTTCCAGCTGTCAATATAGGAGAACCACTGCGAAGATATCACTGGGAATCTCTGCCTCCAGGAATGGAAAACTCACCCACAAGCTGGCAATATTTTATTGCACAAGCTCAGAAGCACCCACGGTGCATGATTCTACACCACACAGACAGAGGTGGAACAAACTTGTGACAGTGTTACTGCCAAAGTCCAAAATACTGAACTGGAGATCTCTACATCAAAAATACAGTGAATCCCACCCCAGAAATGCCTGGCATGGAGGATGACTGAACCAACAATTAAACCATGGAAAATAAAACGCCAGACCAGTGTCAACACCTTGCAAGAGTTACAACAGCTTTTGGGAGGAATTAATTGGGTCAGGCCTATCTTGGGAATTACCAATGATGAATTTGCCCCACTCTTTGACTTTTTGAGAGGAGATTGTGACATCAAATCTCCTACAATTTTAACACCTGAAGTGCAGACAGCCCTTGAAAAAGTCACAGAAACTTTCCAAAAGAGACAAGCACATAGTTGTGCTCTGGAAAAGCCCTTCTTTTTTGCAGTTTCAGGAGAAAAAAATGCAACTTTATGGCATCACCTTACAATGGGGTTCTTCTGAAAGAGATCCTTTGTTAATAATGGAGTGGGTTTTTCTTCCTTATAGGTCCCTAAACACAATTTTTACAACTATGGGAATGACAGCACAGACTGCAATCAGAGCCAGAACATGATTATTAACCTTAGCAGGTCAAGATTTTGCAATTACCTACTTACCCTTGAAAAAAGATTACCTTGATTGGGCATTGCAAAATTCAGACAATTTACAAAATGCATTGATAAATTTTTCTGGTGTTTGTTCTATTCACTATCCAGGCCATGAATTATTGCAAGCAAAATTAAGTTTTAGAGAAAAACCCGTGCTCAGTGAAGAGCCTTTGAGTGCCATAACTCTCGTTGCTGATGGATCAGGGAAAACACACAAATCAGTAATAGTATGTTTAAATCAAACAAATAAAACTTGGGAAAATTTGGGAATCAGATACTCACACAGCACAGGGATCCCCTCAAATTACTGAACTAGCCACTGCAGTCAGGGCCTTTCAGCTTTTTCCAGAACCTTTTCATTTAATTACAGACTCTGCTTATGTTGCTAATGTAGTTGAAAGAACAGAGGGATCGGATTTAAAAGACGTTGGCAATGATACCTTATATCACTGGCTTTCGTGTCTTTATACAATTTTGCAATACAGAACTAACCCATATTTTGTCTCTCACATTAGGGCTCATCCCTCACCTCCAAGATTCGTGGCAGAAGGAAATGCAAGAGCAGACAAACTGACAATGATTGTTTGAAACACTTTGCCAAACATTTTTGAACAACCAAAACTGAGTCATGCCTTTTTTCACCAAAATGCACAAGCACTTGTGTGACTGTTTCCCATTTCTAAAAGTCAGGCTAAAGCTGTCATCAATACTTGCCCTGACTGACAGCTTGTGCAACCCCCTGTCTCTACAGGAGCTGTGAAACCCATGGGGTTCACAAAGTTTACAGTTATGGCAAACAGACATCATTAAATTTAATTTGGGAAATTTAAAAATATTCATGTGTCAGTGGACATGCTCTCAGCTGCAGTTTTTTGCCTCTGCCCACACAGGAGGAACAGCCAGTCATGCCTGTCAGCATTTTTTACAAGCATTTGCTTCACAAGGTCTGCCCCGAGAAGTAAAAACAGACAATGGCCCTGCATATACAACCCAAAAATTTGCCAAATTTTTTGTGGACTGGGGTGTTTGAACACCACACTTTTGGTATTCCCCACTCCCCCACGAGTCAAGCAATTAGTGAAAAGACACATCACATCCTAAAACTCATTCTAGACCAACAGAAGGGGAGCAGAGGCCACACCACAGATGAGGTTGAGCAAAGCTATATGCATTTTTAATTTTTCAAACAGCTCTTTCTCAGAACCCGACCCACCAATTTTCAGGCATTTTTCAAACAGCACACAGGGAAAACTGAAAGAAAATTTCCCTGTTTTAATTAGGAACCCTGAGACAGTACAGATTGAAGGTCCTTTTCAACCAGTGACTTGGGGGAAAGGGAATGCTGGTGTTTCCACAGGTGCTAAGTGGGTTCCAGTGAAGAACGTCAAACCACATCATGCATGAGAATGCCATGACAATTCCAAGGGCAGAGAAACAAAACACGCAGACAGGAGCTGAGCAGAGAGACCACGGGTCACACCTGGCCTCCCCTGCTCACCTGTGGAACCTGCAAACCTCCATTTTTACGTCGCTGTGAAAAGCAAGTTGTTGGTTTCCCAGAGCTCTTTTGGCAAAAGCGTGGTTGGCATTCCTCATGTTACATTATAAAGAAAGAGTGTATCCTCCCACTGAATTTGCAAAAGTGAAATTACGCCTCCTTGCTACAGCTGGCTAGTCCCCGAACAAATCTGGGAAAGTACAGAAGCAGAATTTGGGAATTGAGAGGTGTGGCAAAGTCTTTTGCCAAAAAAAATAGCTCACAAAAGGTATGGAGCTAAATCAAATGCCATGCTGGTGCCTGCTAGTCTTGCTTGTCTCACGCAGTGCAGATTTGCCTGTGGAACAACCAAAAACAAATGTCTGGGTTGCCTTGGCCAAGGCTGCAGGCTCAGACATCATTTGCCTGTCCAGTTCAAACCCAGAAAAACCTTTTTCAACCTGTTTAATCTGTGTGCCAGCAAAAGATTGGCCAATACCTATAATACGATGATCCCTTGACCAAAAAGCAACTTAATAATAAGCCACAATAGGTTGCTAAGGGGTGAGTGCTAATCCTGTGAGTGGCTGGGACATTTGGACCAAAGAACTTCCCAAAGAACTGGAAATTCTTGGTTCTCTAACAATGGATTTCTGCCTTACATTTTCAGCTAGTGATTGGTGAGAAAGCAGCTCCTCAGAGTACAATGTCACTCCCCCTTACTCTGCATATAGAAACTCAAGTTTTTGGTGTAATTACTCAGACTCATTGGAGGGCTCACTGTGATAGCACCTGGTGCTAAAGCAGTCATTATGAAAAAAACACAGAGGAAAAAAATCTGCCTCTCGATATGAAGAAAACTGTAAGTGATTTTATGCCCTGGCAAGCTGTAAGAAGAGTTTCAGCAGGTTTGTTTCCAGCCCAACATGCTTCAGCCATGGCATAGAAGCAATTAGATCAGGTAAGGTGTTGGCTGAGTAAAAAACCCAATGTCACATCCACTGCAATCAGCGACACAGTTGGCAGATGTCAGCAGTGTTACACATGCCACCCTCCAAAACAGAGCAGCATTTTAATTAATAAAATTAAATAAAAATTAATAAAAATAATTTAAATTTAAATTAATTTAAATTTAAATTAATTTAAATTTAAATTAATTTTAATTTATAATTAATTTAAATTTTATTTTACCAGCACAGGGACGTGGTTGTGAGGAATTCGAAGTACTGTGCTGTGTGAACCTGTCTGACCATTCCGAATCCATCCACAAAAGCATTCAAGAGCTGAAAGATTTAACAGCTCAAACCAAGGGAGACGGTGGGCCATGGTGAGATGATTTGTTTGAAGGATGGAGCTTTGCACCTTGGTTAAGGGAACTTTGTAAAACAGGTTTATATATAGGTTTATATGTGTTGGTTATATAGGTTTATACACACAGGTTTACGTGTGTTGTTTATTTTAGTGGTGGCATTAGTAGCAGTACCTTGTACATTTCAGTGAGTGATGGCTGATGGACAGAACCATCAAAGAAGCCTTTACTGTCCCAGAGAGGGATGTGGGAAATGAAGTTATAGGGAATTCTCAAAATCTTAGAGAGATCACAAGGTCTTGTGCAGTTGCCTGCTGACCCCAAAGTAGTGTACATATGTACACCATGTACAAATGTGTATAAATGTATAAATGTATACATATGTATATGTATAAATGTGTACATATACATCCCATGTATAAATGTAGACATAGATAAAGGCTTTGAACTAAGACCTTGGAGCAGAGGGGACTTATCAAAACAAGAAACAGCAATTACTACCAGGTTTGACTTGTGTCCTTGGAATAGAGCAGACCTTCTGCAGCATCAGAATTGCTGTGGTCCAAAGTTAAAGCAATCAGAAGAGGTGCCTTAGATAAGCAGAAAGAAATACATTTTAAAAGGGCACGCTGTAGTGGAGCTGTGCAATGCAGGATGGTTAAGAATTGACAAAGCTCTCAGGAGGGTTTTGTGGTTGTACTGAGAGGGGCAATTGTGGGAAATAGAAAAAGCAGAGAACTCTTCACAGCAGTGGGGATGTAGGCCTAGGGTTAAAAAGATACAAGAATGAGGACATGGAACAGTAAGACTGTGCTTTTGTGCTATGCAGAGTTAGGTCTTAGCAAGGAGAAAAATATATTAAGCAAGACAACAGAAAAGTTTAATAATGAGGCTCTGTGCTTTGTTTACAGGAGAGTATAAAAAATCCCTGAGTAGCAAGAAACGTGAATCAGACACCTATTGTTAGATATAAGGTATAAATGTACTTTTAGTGACTGGTTTATGCAGATGCCTGTGAGCTTTTAGCAATTTACTATTGGTTAGAAAACTTTTAGAAGGCCTTGTAGCAGAGAGAATTCTGGCTGCTGTTGGCAGGATGTGAGCTGTTGTCATCGTCCCCCTTGTCTCACCCTGCACTGGGGCTGATGCTGCAATAAAACTCCAGGAACATCTCCAGGCAGTCCCATCCCTTTTTTTGGAAATTAGATCCAGCATCAGTTGTTTTGACTACATTGACTGAAGCAGCCCACCTGCTTTCCTGTACTGATTCTGCTCTATGGTAATAAAATAAATACCTGAAGAGTTAGAAAGCAATAAAAAAACCCAACCCAAACCCAAGAAACTTCAGTGTTTTGCCCTCTTGCAGAAAACTCCAAGCATTTAACCTAAAACAAATTTGGTTTTCTCTGTTTATATTTTCATGTCTGCCAACCTTTCATGCAATACGTTTGACACTAAATACTGATTTCAATTTGACCCTTTACTATTAGGACAGTAGAGTTTTTTCTACAAGTAGTCAGGAGCCACCTGCAAACCACTGTTTTCTTTCCTCAATCTAATTGTTTATCCTCCAGTATTCTTCCAGTACTAAACACAAATGAATTTCAGGTGACAGTTCATTCTTCAAGTTTTTAACCTTGCCACTGGTTTTTTGGGGGTTGATTTTTAATTTGTTTTTTTTTTTTTTTTTTTTTTTGTTTTGTTTTGTTTTGTTTTGTTTTTTGTGGGGGTGTAGCAGTCACTTTAGCCATATAAGTGGTATATATATATATAGACCACTTATAAATAGTGGTATAGAAATACTTAGAAATATATATGGCTATATATATATATATGGTGTATATATATATATATTTTTTTTTCTTTTTTCAAGAAACTGATCAGAATAATCCAACAGAAGAACACAACCATGTAAACAGCATTGACACTAGAGAAAAACCCAGGAAAACACGCTCTGGGTGCCACAGAGGTTTTTTTGTATGTTGCAAAGGACTAGTTCCACTTCTGCATACTTCACAAGAAATATATATTCTCTTCGAGCAGAAATGCATGCTCCACACAAAAACCTCTCAGCTATCTTCCCTTTTCCTCAACAACCCCCCCCAAGCCTGCTGCCATCAGCAGTTTAATATCTTTTAAATACAGCTAAATACCTTTTAAATACCACTAAACACCTTTTAAATACAGCTAAATACCTTTTACAAACTGCCTTTTCCCAACACCAACTGTGCTTGCAGTGTGATTTAGGCTGTAAGCACAGCTGGTAAACGACTGTAGCGTGTTGACTGTTACTTTAGACACCGCAAAAAACAAAAACTATGCCAAAATATTTACAGTGTTTAGAGGAGGAGGAAGAATAAGAAGAAGGACAAAAGAGTTCACTTTCTTTCCTGTCTTTAGGCAGCCCGGGTGTTCAATGTAGAAGAAGGAGGACAAAAGAATTCATTATTTCCTGTCTTTAGGCAGCCCGGGTGTTCGCTGTCTCTGGAGTTACAGTAACATCAAACAGGGTGAATTTTTAAGCGACACTAAGTACTTTCAGCTGTTGATTTACATGACAATTGCACCTCACCGTATTCAAAGAGGCTTTAATTTCTGCCTGGGCCTAAATCAGGAATCAGAATGACACAGAAATTCAGTCCTTGCTCCAAACGAAACAAGTTTAGTCCAGAGCCGTGAGATAAAAACCCCTGAATCCTTCCAGCACTTGCTGTATCTCTGTCCATGACCACGAGCTCCTTTTGGATTCAGATTTAGATCTGGATTTGGGGTTGCCCGTGTGGCTCCTCCCAGGATGGAGCTGCAGTAACCACACACTCAGCACCCTCCCAGCCCTTCTGTGACCCCGGCAGGGCTGGGCAGGATGGAGCCAGCCCCAGGACATCGGGAGACTCTCAGCCCACGCAGCCCGGTGTGTCCTCACAGGCACTTAAGGGCTAAACTCCCTCTGGTTTTCCCTGGGATTAAGTGCTTAACTACTCCTGCAGGCTGGGCTTAAGCAGCAGGGATCCCATTTTGCAGGCCGGGTGTCCTTTTCCCCGAGTGCTGACTTTCACTCCATTATTCTCCTTGATCCTCCTCACAGCTCAGAACAAACAGAAATCCTCTCCGGGCCAGCACGGACAGAAGCAGGGAGTGCACCAGGAGGAAGCCCAGCACAGCTCAAAGCCCACAGACTGATTAATTAATTAATTAACACTCAGTGGACAAACCCACTGCAACAAAACCAGCTGGGAGGGCAAATGAGAAATGCTACTAGAGTGAAGTGTTGACAGCATTTTAGTTAAGACAAGCTTCAAACTGAACCACAGTTTGAACTGAACAGTTCAGTTTGAACTTTATAATCCATAAAAACTCTGGCTCTGGGAGCTCTCAGCCACTGGGCTCCATCACACAAAGCCAAAAATACCAATCCTGGTTATTTACCAAAAGCTGGGTGCTTTGCATGGAGCAGCCTGAATGCTGCAGGCAGGGTTTTTTTATCTATTTTTATATATTTATATATTTATTTAATATAAATACATATTATATATAAATATTTGCTTATCAAAATACATATATTTATATTATATATATATATTTTATCACTGAGAAAGTGATTCTGAGAGGTTTCTGAGCAGAGAAGTGGTAGTGGAGATAACTCTTCCACACCTGCAGTCTTGCAGCCATATATATATATGAGAGTGTACTTTTAACCAGCCATAAATGCTGTCATATACAGCAAAAAATCCCAGGGCTCCTGACAAGGATATATATACAGTTTATATCCAAACATGCTGCTGTTTGGAAAATTAATTACTCTGCTTTACAAAAGATTTTAAAAATGGTTTCCTTGTGACTCCCAGTAATTGTTAGAACAGATGCAGCAGTGCAGCACAGCCTTCGAAGCAGCATCATAAACATCTTGAAAATAAAGTAGACTTTATTTTTTATGTTGGATTGCGGGCTGATTCTCTTGACTTTGCCCCCTGGGGCTAAACACAAAGTTCACCATTGCACAAGACGCCTCCCCTGCAGATTAATAAAATTCATTCATAGGAATCAAAGGTGTCTTTGCTATCTCCACCTGAGATTACAAGTTTATGAGAACAAGGTCAGAAGATGAAAATCCTCTCCTGATTCCTTTCCTCCTTAATTTTTAAACCCAATTCTCCACCTTTATCCTCCCAGAGGCAGCACAGTCTGTACCTTGGCAGGTGTGGCTGACACAGCAGGGCAATGCCCTGTGACATAACCTGGATCTCCATCACACCTCTGGCCCTGTCAACACCTCTGTCCCTCTGCAGGCAGAGATGCCACCAGCCCCTCTGCAAGGCTGGAACCAGATCTGGCTGATGATCCAGCCCACAGCTGTCTCCTTTGATAGTTTGTTAATGTTTGCTAATGATGTGGAAGCCGCTGACAGCACCGCTCTGCAGGAAAGGGGAAAAGCCAGGAGCAAAAGGAGCAAAAGGCGCAGAAGGAGCAGAAGGAGCAGAAGGAGCAGAAGGAGCAGAAGGAGCAGAAGGAGCAGAAGGAGCAGAAGGAGCAGAAAGAGCAGAAAGCCTTCACTCACTGCCTTAAGCAGCCCAGCCTCTCCTGGGTATATTTTCCAGGGTTATGGCAGAGCTGCAGATCATGAGCACGATGATTGAAATGGCATCCCTGCACGCCCCGGGGACATCTCCTTAAACTGCTGCTTTTCCAGCTGAGTAGACCTGGCTGCTCCTGCTCTCCTTTAAGGGCATTAATCTCACAGTGAAAAACCCAAGGCAGTGCCCGCCCTTCCTTCCTTCCTTCCTGCCTCCACCCCGCAGCCCAGAGCCCTGAGCAGAACACCTGATCTCAGGTGGGTGAGGTTTGATACCCTCCCACCTCCTTTGCCAGCTGGTTACAGATTAAACAGCCCCGTGTCCCCACGTGTGATTGTCTGGAAAGCACACAGATCCCAGGGAAAGTGATAAAACCTGCAGGGGCATGGCCTTGCAAACTCCATCAAAAAATCCCCCCCGTGTCCAAACCAGGACAGAAAATTGCAGAGGGACTTTTGGGCTGGGGGTGTGTGCAGATTTTCTGTCAGTTTCCTGCCTCCTCGGGTCTTTCTCCCTGACTGATCAGAAACTGATTTAGCAACCTTTCAAGCACTGCACCTCTTAGCAACGAGACAATCACCATTCCCTCCCCACATCCTGTTTATCCTGGTTTCCCCAGGAAGGCACCGGGGCACTGAGTATTCCATGCCTCGGCTGCTCAACCCAGATGAGTCTAAATCTAATACATATTAAAATTGTGTCAAAACCAGCATGGTGAGAAAGGGCAGTGGAAGGGAGCACCTGCTTTTACATCCTCAAGCTCATACAATCCTTTCTTTACATTCTCTTGTCCCATCCCTTTTACTTTGCCCAAATAGCTTTGACTTTGGTTGGGTTTTCTTTCTGTTTTTTTTTTTTTTTCATTCTGAATCAGAAAATGTACTGTTAGGGTATTTTCCACAAGGCAGTGAAGTGATCCACGAATTTGCTAAGAAAATTGTCTCTTTACACAAAGGTAAATTTATCACAGTTTCTAAAAGTACTCTGGAAGCCAGGCATGAAAATAAATCGGGCTGAAAAAGCTGTGAATGAACACAGATGAAACTGTGAGCAAAATATAACACATAAGAAAACAACCACCTGTGTGAAAGATGAGACACTGGTGAAAATCCTCAGATCAGTCTGGAATTACTAACCTGTACCCAGTGAATGTTTCTTTAACATTTATCACACATTTCCATGCACATGTCCATTGCCATTTCCAGGCACATACACAAACATGTGCAAGTGTAAATCGTAAAGATACCTGCTGAAACCAAAGATTTGAGAGGCACTGCCAGTGCAGGAGGAGTTTTTGGACAAGAGAAGGGATGGAAAAGAGCTGCAAAGGGCTGGAACTGCAGTGGTGTTGGAGTCCCCGCCCAAGGGATGTCCAAGGAAGGACAGGAGGTGGCACTGAGTGCTCTGGGCTGGGGACAAGGTGGGGATCAGGTGACAGTTTGGACTGGATGCTCTGGGAGGGCTTTTCCAACCTCAGGGATTTTGGGATTCTGTGACAACCCGACAATCCTGAGAAACAGAGTCACAGGAAATGGGGTAATGGAATCCACTGTGCAGGACACAGTCACACATTTCTTCACAGGAAGAACTGCTGCCACAACCAAAATCACCAACTGAAGCACAGGAGGTGCCACCAATTATTCAGGGTCACAGATTTTCTGCAAGCCACAGAAAGCAAACACACAGATAACATTACAGGTCATGCATTTCCAGTGGAGAAAAGGACACCCTGATGGTTCTTCATGTGGCAGAATAGACATCACCAAAATCAGGGACCCTGTCCTCATGCATCACTCCTTCTGGGCTGCAAGAACAAACCCTGCCCCATCTGAAGTATCAATATCAGTAACAACCCTGTCCTCATGCATCACCCCTTCTGGGCTGCAAGAACAAACCCTGCTCCATCTGAAGTACCAATATCAGTAACAACCCTGTCCTCATGCATCACCCCTTCTGGACTGCAAGAACAAACTCTGCCCCATCTGAAGTATATCAATAACAACCCTGTCCTCATGCATCACTCCCTCCTGGGCTGCAAGAACAAGCTCTGCCCCATCTGAAGTATCAATATCAGTAACAACCCTGTCCTCATGCATCACCCCTTCTGGGCTGCAAGAACAAACTCTGCCCCATCTGAAGTACCAATAACAACCCTGTCCTCATGCATCACTCCCTCCTGGGCTGCAAGAACAAACTCTGCCCCATCTGAAGTACCAATAACAACCCTGTCCTCATGCATCTCCCCTTCTGAGGTGCAAGAACAAACTCTGCCCCATCTGAAGTATCAATAACAATTTAATTGCCAGCACTAAACTAATAATTTTGTCCTAACAGTGTTCCAAGCATCCAGCAAGCTTAAAATGCTGCCTGGGCACAGCAGGAGCCTCCAGCAGAATAGAATGTCCTGCAGCCAATTAACTGCAATTTGAATCCCTGTCAGGGAGCAGGAATCACACATCACAGAGGGCTGGGAGCAGACCAGGATGCCAGCAACAGTTACTGCAGGTTCTGCAATTGTGTGGCTGCAGCCCAGAGAGCTCTTCCAGCCACCCAAAAAAAACAAACCCAAACTGTGGTGTCCCCCCTGCAAGAGACAGGCAAAGGTGGGCAAGGAAAGAAAATAAAATTATAAAAGAAAAACGTGCTCCAGTGGCAAAGAGCAACAGGGTAATCTGCACAAGGGTGAGGGCTGGTTCCTGCCCCTGGTGCTGTCCTTCTGCAGCTCTTGCTTGAGGGACACGTGCCCGAGGGCAGACCAAACCTTCTGCAGAGTTGATAGGGGATGTAAAAATTAAATGTAATCAAGCAAAACGTGATGATCTCAACAAGCTGACAACAAGAGATAGCACCCTTTATCTCTTTCTGTACGTAGATAATATATATATATATCTATACACGTGAGGAACAAGGGGTAAAGTACTCAGAGTGTTTGATAAATCATTTATGTCTTTGCTGAGTATCTAAAATGCATTTCCATACAGATATTGCATCCAGCAGTATCACTCAGTGAGCTGATCCATTCCAACAGCAGGAAGGACAGGCTGATACAGCACAGACAAACTAATGCAGAATGGGGCTCCCTCTCACAAGTGTAACTTCTTGGAGGCATTCAAATTTTCAAAAAGTCAATTGCCATTAACCAGAAGCTCCCTACTCCCTTCTACTTCTCAAAAAAAAAAAATTTGCATTGTGCTCAGTCCAGCAGAGAACTCCAGGGTTAAAAAGAAAAAGAAAAAAAAAAAAAAAAAAAAAAAAGGAAGGATATTATCACTAGAAAAACAGTAAGAAATGACCTATTGTTCTTGTTTCTGAATACTGTTGCATAATCAGCATTTGGAAAAGCTTACAGGGGTTGAAGTAATTTCCACTGGCATGTCAAATTCTTCAGAGCTCAGAAAGTCTCGAGATAACCTGATCTTGACAAACCACACCAACTTACTCTTTTCTCCTTCCCTGACACAGCAATCTCAATTTTAGTCTTGCAGTCAGCCAGTCTCTACCTTCCACAGCTCTCTTTTCCTCTCTTTAGGCAGATGGATCCATGCAGGGCTGAGGAATCTTGCACTCTGCTGTGCAGGGGGGAAAGGGAAGGGGAGAAGAACCCAGCTCCATTGCTCAGGAAACGCTCTGTCTGAGACAGGTGGATTTGCCACCTTTCTTGACCACTTCAGGCATCTCAGATCAGGTGAGGGTTTTTTGGTGGCTGATTTCTCACCAGTCTTAATTTACACATTAATGGCTTTGATGTTGCCCTCAGTTTTCTTGTGTTTGAACTCAAGCAGCGCTGTTCTCAGGCAGCTTCAAGAAAACAATGTATATTTTTAGCATTTATCTTTTGTTTACATTTTTGTCCTCTGGGAGGAGAAATGTGATGGATGGTGATGTTCACCATCCAGGTCAAAGAGGTTGCAACCTGTGTAGCCAATCTCTTGACCTCTGTAAAAATGTATATAAGTAATGAAGTCAGATAATTAAAAAAAAGAGAAAAAAGCTTTCCCTTGACCTGCTGCATCTGTCTCATTGTGTGTCCTGAAACTGCCACAGCTTCAAGGTTCCTGAAGGCCACTACAACTCCAGCAGGAAAAAAACAAACAAAGAGTTTGAGGATGGGCTTGCGGTAACAGGAACAGTTTTGTGATGGGAACAAAATCCTACTTTCTTGTAAGTCTGCCTCAATGCATGGAATTAACACGATATGTCTCCCTCCCAGTTAGCTCCCACCAAGGTTTGTTTTTAGGTGCTCTTTCAGGGACTCTGCACAGGGAGTCCCAACCCTCAGCCTTCCCGGTGAGGGCCGGGGCTAGGCCAGAGGGGCTAACACTTTCTGTGATCCGCGGGCCTGAGCTCAGAACTAAGTTTTGCACACTCTGAAGTCAGTCAGACCCTCTAGGGCTCTCCTTTAGCTCAGAAGGCAGTGCAGAGGCAGGGCAGATCCCTGTGCAAGGGCAGCACTGGCTGTAAGGACAGCAACCAGGGGAGCCACCAGAGCCCTGATCCTGCCGGTGCCCCAGGAACTGCTCCCCACCTCCACCACCCCGTTCTGGCCATGCCCCAGGGTGCAGGATGAGGGACAAGGTGCAGTGGGCTGTGAGCAGGCACAGATAAGACAGCTGCCAAGGAGAGGACACCCACCTTGTTGGTGCGGGGGTTCAGCATGAGGGGCTTGCCCTTCTCCTTGGTGTGCAGGCTTTGCCGCACCACCGCGCCGGGCGCCGCCGCCGCACGCAGTCGGGACAGCATCCTCCCTTCCTCTGGAGCACCTGGGAAGGAAAAGGGAACACTCAGACACCTCAGAGACAGCAGATCCTGATGCCCCGAGCCCTTGCTGATTCTGTGTTCCGCAGGGATGTAGCTCTGATGTAGTTCTGAGCCCTTGAAGGTTGTGTATTATCAAGGGATGTAGTTCTGATGTAGCTCTGAGCCCTGGCAGGTTCTGTGTTCCCCAGGGATGTAGCTCTGAGCCCTGGCAGGTTCTGTGTTCCCCAGGGGTGTACCTCTGAGCCCTGGCAGGTTCTGTGTTCCCTAAGGATGTACCTCTGAGCCCTGGCAGGTTCTGTGCTCCCCAGGGGTGTAGCTCTGAGCCCTGGCAGGTTCTGTGCTCCCCAGGGGTGTACCTCTGAGCCCTGGCAGGTTCTGTGTTCCCCAGGGATGTAGCTCTGAGCCCTGGCAGGTTCTGTGTTCCCCAGGGATGTAGTTCTGATGTAGTTCTGAGCCCTGGCAGGTTCTGTGTTCCCTAAGGATGTAGCTCTGATGTAGTTCTGAGCCCTGGCAGTTTCTGTGTTCCCCAGGGATGCAGTTCTGATGTAGCTCTGAGTCCTGGCAGGTTCTGTGTTCCCTAAGGATGCAGTTCTGAGCCCTGGCAGAGTCTGTGTTCCCCAGGGATATAGCACTGAGCCTCATATTAATTGCCAGTAAAGCTCTCTTCACAGGGTAGGTACACAAAATAAATCCGTTTTCTGCTGAGAACCAAGGACAACTTTCAAGCCTAAAAGCACAGACAACGGTGGACCAAAGGGGGGAACAAGAGGGATGAGACCTCACAGCCTGAAGCTGTAATTGCACAATTAAACCCCAACATGCAAATGGACCAAAACTGATAAAAATGTAAGACCTTGTGACCAGTCAGCCATTTTTTCATGTATACTACTATTAGTAGTAGTCTTGGGGTGCAGTTTTGGTCAGGCTCCTGTCCTGCCCAAGGTGTATCCTAAATACCTTTCAATAAATATTTTTTTTATTCTCTAGCTCTGTCCAGTGTCTGTTTCAGGCCAGCCCTCTAGGCATCAAACCCACAGGCTGTCTGCTGCCACAGGAAAGCACAGGCAGTGTGAGACTCCTTTTAACACCATAAAACAACAACTCAAAACCAGCTGGTGGAGGAGAGAGGAAGGAAGGGTTTGGAATGCTGAGGGCACAGAGTGGAGGGGACACAGAAGGAACCCGGGGGGAGCTGGCAGGAGGTGTGGGCAGCCAGCTCTCCCTCGGTGTTGCCTTACACCCGTCACGGCAGGGCAGAAAGGCCAGCAGCAATTTTAACCTGTGGAACTGGCACCACAGCAAATGCCAGCCAGCACGGGACAGCCTGGGCAGGTGCAGCCACAGAATCCTCCACTGAGACCCTCTGGACCTTTCCAACAATGAAATCTCCTGGCCTGGACGACACGGGAGAGAAATTGTGTCTGTCGGTGTTTTAAAACCCTGCTGCAACAAAAGGTGGAATTAAAAACAGCCAAAAACCCCACTGAACTGTGGATTCCAGGCTTAAGATTTTTACTACTCCAAACTTTAAAAACAGGAAGGTTCTTTTCAGAGATAATACATCCTTTTAACTAAAGGATGTTTCCCTGAAAGAATTTAAAAATTGCTAGTGTAACCCAAGTTCTAATCCTGACAGGCGCTAGCAACTCCTGAACTCATTTTACCCCATTATTGATCAGAAGCTCTTTGGAGAAGAAATTACCATTTATCACGTGCTTGTGTGAGGCAGCAGGGAATGTGCAGTGCACTCATCTCCCAAAGGTTATTTCCCTGAGACAGAGAGAGGAGGGGAAGCACTGCAGGACCTAACCAGGACCATGGTCTGTGTGGTGACACGGGGAGGGGACAGCAGGGCACCAGGAGAGGGGACCCATCACCCCCCAGCCCAGACAGGCAGGGACAGTAAAGCAGGCCACGAGACATTTTTAAGGAAAGAAACGATGCACGGCTCAGATTTTTAATTTCTTCCAGATGGAAGGTGAAATTGAATTAAGGAACAAAACTTCATTATCTAAAATATCGCCTGAATACTTTAGAAGACCTTTCTGTAATCGAGTTTGCACATAATCAGCTTTTAAGACGGCAGACTGCTCTTACAAATTACAATCTGAGGGTATTCTTGAAAATCTTTCCAAAAAACATGCCAACATTTAACATTTTTCATCATTGGCTAAACCCAAGTTTCTCTTCTACCTGCCATGAAGTGCAGAGGGAAGCTGCTCTGCATTCAGAAGCATCCCTTTCCCCCAACCTTAACTTGTTTGTTTAGGCCTATTAATGACAAAAGTTCCACTCAAAACCCCCATGTTTGTTTGTTTTGGGGTAAAGATCATAAATTTGCTGCCTGGAGTGGGACAGGAAGCCTTGCCAGCACCACAAACAAATGCTGCCTGGTTCCTCCCCAAACCTGCTGGTGGTGGAGTGGGCACAGCTGGCCTGCCAGCACTCAGGAGATCAGCATCAGACAAGGGAAATTAATTCTGTGCTGCAAAACACGATAATTTCATGCTGCCTTTAGGATCACCAAGTTCAGCTTTGACTGGTTTTTAGCTCTGGCTGCAGGTCCATCTCCCCGTGGAGGGGAAGCCAAAAAATGGTCTGTGACTCCACTTGTGTCACAGCAAACCCCACCCCAAAGTCCCATCAGCCTGGTGGCTTCAACCTGCCACCAGCAAATACCTCAAACGAGGAATTAAAAAGTAACACACCTTACCCTTCTCTAATTAAATTTAAATTATGTTGTTGCAATTAACGAGCATTTAAGAACCAAACAAGATTGTGGCCCTAAGATCCACCCTAAGTTGATCAATGAACTCTAATCAAGGAGGCAGAGGGGAAAAGGCTTTTCAGAGGGGTGATACAAATGTTGCTTTTTTCCCTGGTGTGTGCCAGAGAGGAGACTTGCTCCTCTCCGAGGCGTCACACCGGCACCTAAAATAATTCTCTTGATGGAGATATCTCGAATTCATAAAGGGAGAGAGAATCAAGTTTCATTTTCCACCGAGCCCTCTGTTCAGATCCAAGAGATACCACCCCAGTTAATTTATATCCAGAACAAAGCCTGACTGGTCACTCAGCCCTGAGCTCTCCTCCCCTCCTGTTTTAATTGTTCCCTGTTTGTTTCCTTTCCCATCTCACACATTCCCTCCAACTCCTTTTCTCCCAGACTTTTCCATGTGTTTTAGCAAGGGCTTGGCTCCAAAACCCGGCTTAGCACGACCTACCCTGACCCCAGAGAGCAGGAAATCCTTCCCCATGCCTGTCCACACTGCTCTGCAGGGCTGCCAGCAGCTCTGCCTGCATGGCCAGGGCCCTCTGTGACCCACCCCAGGCCACCAGAACTGTCCCTGCACTCCTAGGGAAGGACAAAGGGACACACAACAAATGCCCTGTGGGTCACAGTTGTTTATGGGGGGCTGCAGGAACAGGTCTGGGGGAAAGGTACCCAAAAAACACCACCTGGATTGAGGCCCCCTGTGACCCACCCCAGGCCAGCAGAACTGTCCCTGCACTCCTGGGCAAGGACAAAGGGACACTCTGCTCACACCCTGTGGGTCACATTTGTTTATGGGGGCTGCAGGAAGAGGTCTGGGGGAAAGGTACCCAAAAAACACCACCTGGATTGAGGCCCCCTGTGACCCACCCCAGCCTTGCTGGCCACCAGAACTGTCCCTGCACTCCTGGGCAAGGACAGAGGGACACACACCTCACACTCTATGGGGGTCACACTTGTTTAGGGGGGCTGCAGGAAGAGTCTGGGGGAAAGGTCTCCAAACCACCACCTGGCTTGAGGCTCCCTGTGACCCACCCCAGCCCTGCTGGCCACCAGAACTGTCCCTGCACTCCTGGGCAAGGACAGAGGGACACACAACTCACACTCTATGGGGGTCACATTTGTTTAGGGGGGGCTGCAAGGGCAGGTCTGGAGGAAAGGTACCCAAACCACCACCTGGATTGAGGGAGATGAAAGGGCTGGATGGTGCTGCTCTCTGGGGAGGATTTAAAGTGATTTATGATGGTTTTGTAGGAGAGAGGACAGGCTTGGGAGGGTGGTAGCTTAAAAGGAGAGAGAATTTTGGCAGTAGAGGCTGACAGAGAATCCCAGAATGGTTTGGGTTGGAAGGGACTTGAAAAATCATTCAGTTCCACCCCCTGCCATGGGCAGGGACACCTTCCACTGTCCCAGGCTGCTCCAAGCCCCATCCAACCTTGGATCAACTTCCAGGGATCCAGGGGCAGCCACAGCTGCTCTGGGCACCCTGTGCCAGGGCCTCCCCACCCTCA
>JBBMKD010000115.1:73646577-73659303 GCA_037834095.1 Argya squamiceps | reverse complement strand
CTCAGCCTCTCCTGGGGCTCCAGACCCTTCCCCAGCTCCCTCAGCCTCTCCTGGGGCTCCAGCCCCTTCCCCAGCTCCCTTCCCTGCCCCTCGGTGTCTCTGTGGGTCTCTGTGCCACTGGCTGTGCTGCGGAACAAGAGCAGCAGCTGCTCCTCCTTCCTCCGCAGGGCTTTTATCGCCGTATTTGGTGCTCACTCAGAGGAGTTTCTCCTGGCAGGGGGAATGTGTTGCTGCCTGGCTGTTACCCAGAGGAGAACCTGTGAGCCCTTGGAGCTCCCGGGCTCCGCAGAGCCAGGCAGCACGGGGCTGCCATCCCTCCCGGCTGTGCTGGAGGCAGCCTCCACCTCCGTCCTGATAAAGTACACAGAAGGCTTTTGTTCCCCATCCTTGAGATAGTTTTGTCTCTCCTTTCTGTAACATTTTCAGTTTTTCAAATATCTTATTTAAAGTAATGTCACAGCTCGCCCACGGCGGGGTGAGGAGTCATTCAGAAATTTAGAGGGCAGCAGATGACGATTCCATGATTACTCCGCATTTCCTGTGCACACAGGCCGTTTCATTTTACTGGGGTTCCTTTCCGGAGGGAGCCAGTGGTTGGTGATAAATTAAAACTGCATCTCCCCAAAAACCATCACTGTTTGTGATTTTTTTAAATCACACCGAGGTGGCTTCTTAAGTCACTTCCACCATCCTAAAACTGCATTCTATTTCTCTTTAGTTTTCCTAGACTTCTGGCCATCTCCTGTTTGTTTTTTGTTTTTTGGGGGTTTTTTTTGTCTATTTACTGAAGAGAACTTCCTTTTCTTTCTCCATTTTTCTCGTGATAAACCGTAGTGGTTGTTACCACTTAATGCCTGATAAAGTACACAGAAGGTTTTTGTTCCCCATCCTTGAGATAGTTTTGTCTCTCCTTTCTGTAACATTTTCAGTTTTTCAAATATCTTATTTAAAGTCATGTCACCAGCGCTGGATGAGCCTGTGGTCTTGTTCTTTCCTGTCGCTGATCCTTGATGCAAATAAACAAACTAAAATAATCTCTGTTCCAGTTGCCTAGATCTGTCCTTCCATTCCTTCCGTGGTGCTGCACTGTCACTCCCATGAATTCACTGATAATGCAGCTGTGTGCACACAGCTAACACAGAACAAATAATTATTTAAACAGTGATATTGGCTTTTATCTCACTCCAGTCCCGGAAGGTTTTGCAGTACGGGCTGGCAGAACAAGCCATCCCTCAGAAGGAGGTTTCTGTGGTTTGATAACAACTGGTCTCTTCGCCTTCTGCTCTTTATTTCTGTTAAAAAGCGATGTTGATTGTTTCACTCTGACACGGTCAGGCTAAGCCTGATACAGAGAGGTGACCCCACTGCCTCTTCACATTTACATCAGACTGAAGCAGGAGCCAGGCAGTAAAGATGATGGCTGCCCCAAGGCAAGGCTTGTGAAGAAAAATAATGTCTTTTATTACACCAATTCCACTAAAAGATATTACTGCTCTCTGCCAGCCTTGCCCCTTTTACTTCTTTAGAGCAACAGCATAGCTATGTTCACACTGTTTCTATTTTTTTTTTCCACTCAATTTCTGTCTGGCAATTTCATTCTGTTTTAAAGCATTTCTGTGTAAAATTTCTCATTTAGCCTTTTTAGGCTCCAGCGTATGCCCTGAGAGCAGCTCGCATGGGAACAGCCCACACTCGTGCTGAGTGACAAATTCCTTTGTCAGTGACTCTCATTGCAGGTTAACAGGTTTGTCTTTTGCTGCTTTTTAATTTATGTTTACTTCCTTTTCTTGTGATCTGCAGCCTCTTTTCAGGCCGGTCTGGGTTGCCTCTGATCTGCTGAACACCCAGGGATGTGGTGAGAAATCCTGAGACAGGTGATATTCAGGCTAGATAGAAGGAAGAGCCTTTTTATGCCAAGGATGCCAAATTTATTGAGTCAAATTACAATGAGGGTGGCAAATTTTCCAGTGAGGTTGGCCCAGGCTGCCCAGAGAGGTGATGGATATCCCATCCCTGGAAGCATCGAGGGACAGGCAGGATGGGGTTCTGAGCATTTTGGTCTGGTGGGGAGCACAGACATCTCAGCCAGAGGCTCTCACAGGGGAGACTGCAGCTATTTCAGTGCTTTCACCCCCTAATAAACCTCATTTTTCTGCTGGGGATCCCTGGAAGCATTGAGGGACAGGCAGGATGGGGCTCTGAGCATCCTGGTCTGGTGGGGATCACAGGCACCTCAGCCAGAGTCTCTCACAGGGAGAGGCTGAAGCCATTTCAGTGCTTTCACCCCCTAATAAACCTCATTTTCTGCTGGGGATCCCTGGAAGCATTGAGGGACAGGCAGGATGGGGCTCTGAGCATCCTGGTCTGGTGGGGATCACAGGTACCACAGCAAGCAGCTCTCACAGAGAGGGGCTGCAGCCATTTCAGTGCTTTCACTCCCTAAAAAACCTGATTTTCTGCTGGGGATCACGGTGAGCCCCCTCCCTGCGGCCGGCTGCGCTGAAACCCGGCGTGGATTTATTTACACGTGCTGTGACACCGCTCCCAGCCCTGGTGCAGATACACCGGGATCATTCTCCACACCGTCCTCACCACCGAGAGCTTTCTTCCAGAAATCCTCCCGCAGCAACCCCCTGAACGATGTCCCTTGTCCCCGCCTGGCTTTGTTTTGTCTCGGGTTGGGGGACGGGAGGGCTCTCAGCGTGGATCCATCCCGGGTCCGTGTCACACAGCCCTGCGGCACCTGCTCCCGTCTCCGCGGCTGGATTAGAGAGCACAAAGCCGAGCTCGCACAGAAGGGGAGGACTGCCCTCTTCTGATGGCTCAGGAGATGCCAAGCCTCGTCTCAGGCTTTGTTTGGCCGCGGCGGGGACAAAAAGCACCAAAACCGCTGAATTCACCGCGGGTTTGCAGGTCCCGAGGTCTGGCTGATAAGCTGGAAAGAGGCGTCCCTCGGACACCTCAGGAGAGTCTTAACCCCATGGGCAGGGTCTGGTGACACTGCACTGGGGTTTAAGATCTTCAAACCTGTGCTTTTTGGTCTCCCCCACCTCACAGGCAAACAGACATATATATGCCTGTTGCATATTCATAGACCATTTTGCATTATTCGAGCACTCCTTTGAGTTTAGAGGTTCTTTTGCTTGGTTTTAACTTTTGACTTGACTTCATGCCTTCCCGTAGGTCAAATGAATATATTTTATTTCTCCCCCTGTGCATGCGTGCTGCAGGATGAGAATGGACCTTGCAGAGACTGATCAGAGGCAGAGTGACCCTTGGATGTGGGAGAATCGGCCCCACCAGCCCATGCACAATCTTGTTTCTGCCTTTACTCTGATGTACAGCATCAATCAGCCACAATTTTTGTGGCTTGCAGAAAATTTGTGCCTCTGAATAATTGGTGACACCTCCTGTACTTTGGTGATTTTGGTTGTGGCAGCACCTCACTCTCAGCCTGGGCTCCCAGGCCCTCTGTCTGGACAGGCTCTCTGCTGAGAACACTCTGCTTTTGTCTCCGTGCAGCAGCAGCTGACAAAAAATAATAGATTCACCTGCCAGAAAAGATCCATTAACCTTCACAGGTCTCAAATTGCGCTGGCTTGAGAAGCTGTAAAATGCATTTTCTGTGCTTGTTAGCTCTGTGTTGTAGTGTCAGCCCTGAGTTTTCTGTCTAGCTAAGAATGGCATCCTAACCAGCGCAAAATGACTTAATTTCCTACAAAGTGAGGAGATAAGCAGAGTACCAGCCTGGCAGTGAGGAGAAATCTTAAAATCCAGCTCCTCCTGCTGGAGAGGGCTGATATTAAAACACTGAAACATTTAGGCTGGAAAATAACATTCTATAACATGGTGAGTTTTCACATCTCACACAGGGTAAAGGACAGAAATCCTTTACACCAGTTGTGCATTTTACCACTTTACAGAATGCACAGATTTGGGACAGTGTCAGGTGTCTGAGTTATGAGGTGTCTGGACAGGGAGATATGAGCCAGTTACAAAACCTCTGTTACAAGGTGAGCTTTGGCACCTTTTCAGAAGCTCTTTGTGTTTTAAATTACAGAGAACCTAACTCAACCAAGATTTCATCAACGACGGTGTGAAATGAAGTCTCCAGTTCTTAACAACTCCACAAATAGGACTTTTCTCTTTTCTGAGAGCAAGGCAACTTGATTCTCCTGATAATCCAGACCTACTTAGCTAACATGTTTTGTTCCTATTTTCTCTCCTGGCTGAGGCTTGTTTTCCTCGGTGCAGGGATCAGGTGGGCTGAGGGTGGATGCTGGAATCGATGCCTACAGGCAGGTGAGGATTAAGGAGGCAGGACAGAGCTGCAGGAGCCACAGCCTGGCTCTGCTCTGGGGTCTAAGGCAGTGTGCTGCAGACAGCTGAGCTATTAGGGATGATTAACCCTCCCCACGTCTGCTCCTGACCACAATTACCCACCCCAGCTTCCCCAAAAAAGGCTCCCCAAAAAGGAATATTTGCTGCTCCCTTTTCTTTGCAGCTGAGGCTGTGTGCCCTGCAGGGTCTATCACCCCAGTCTGTGTTCTGGGGACATCTGGCACCCCTGACATGATTTAATGCTCTCATTTCATGCAGCCCCAGGGTTCCCAGCTGAAGGGATCCTGGGGTCCTTCTGCAGGGATGTAATAAAAGTAGGGATGTTATAAAAGAAAGCCCTATAAAATATAGTTTAAGCCCTACTACTCTAGCCAGGCTAAAAGTATCTTGTAAGTTCCCATAAAGAGAAATTATGAGAATAAACACAACAACCCATTATTAGAAAAAAAATTACACTTGCATAAACAATGAATCTGTCTCATAAGAATCAGTGGAAAAAAATATGGAAACATATCTAGCATATTTATCTAAAGATATCTAATATCTAAACATATCTAGAGAAAGAAAATTTGAAAGACATATACAATAACCTTTACCAACCAATAAAATGTTTCACTGTATTGCTGATCAATTAAGTTTAACACAGCGCCTTCTAATATTTCCTATAGCTACGGGCTTTGTAAATAAAGAATTGGCTTTTCTACATAAAACCCCCTAACTCCTGCCGTATTTATTTATATATTTATATAAAATATATAATATTTATATATATTTTATATAAAAATATATAAATAGATAAAATTATAAATATAAATATAAATATTCTATATTTATTTTATTTTTATATATTTATAGTGGGGCAGTGCCGGCAGGAGCTGCTGGAGGCTGTCACAACCCCAGCCCTGACCGCAGCCTCCCCTGAGCCCCCCGAGCAGCCAGGCCGGGAGCAGAACTGCAGTCAGGATGTATTTTCTGCCTGATTGAGCCCCGCAGAAGTCCGTTTGTCCGAAACGAGGTCCACTTTCTTGGTAAAATCTTGAAAAAGTTTAATAAAAAGACAATTAGGAGGCAGAAAAAAAAAATAAAGGGTTACTGGCTGGTGCTCGGCATCCAGCCAAAAAGCACACTCACTATCTCGGAAACACCTCTTTAAATACTTTTTTAGCCTGTTGCATATTCATAGACCATTATGCATTATTCGAACATTCTTTTGAGTTCAGATATTCTTTAGGTTTGGTTGGTTTTAACCTTTGACTTGACTTCATGCCATGCTGTAGATCAAATCAATATATATTATTTCTCCTCATGGTTCCGTCCTGTTGTTTTTACACTCCCTGACAACAGAGAGTCAATAAATTCTTCCTTTGGGGTTCTGTTTTCTGTCACTGTTATCTTTACCTATGTAGGATAATGCACAAACTTAATTACCTCCACCATTCTCTGAGTTATCACACTACTATTTCTAAGTTTTGTTAACAGCAAAAAAACCCCCAAAACCCAAACCAACCCTATATTCATACAGCAAAGTTATTCCAACATTACACATACAGCATTCATTTTTATATTTGCAAAAAGCCAAATTTATAATATATATTTATAACAAGTTCATGGCTGTTCCTCAGCCTCAGAGCTTCCCCATGCTCACAGGAACAGCAGCTGAACCTGTTGCTGCTTTTGGGATATTCACTTTGCAGAAGTGCTTACAAAGGCCCCAGCATTGTACTTTTTCTTCTGATAAACTCATGTGAATGAGACCTCTCTTTCTTCTCCAAATATCTGGGGAGATGCAGAGCTCTGAGGAGTACAGCACCAGGTTACTGCTCAGGAAGATTTTGACTTCTCGTTTTGAAGAAGGCAAAATCCTCCAAGAGATTATACGTAGCTCTCTGTAAGACCAAAAGCAGCCTGCAACATAAATTTTTGAATATTTGAATACAAATGGTGAGCCTCTTGGGTTTCAAAAGCCACTTTGTTTAGCAGGCTCACTTGTCAGCTCAGTTCTGCCTGGGGACAGGGATGTGGTTCATCTCTTCTGCCACCCTTGTCAGAGGGGGGACAGGGAACAGGCTGGCAAAGCTGAGGATGGGAATTTTAATTTTTCAGCCACACTGATATAACCCAGGAGACGTGGCCAGTGTGGGCTTGGGTCTCCAGAAACAGCAAAATTCCCTTTTCTGTTCTTACACCTGCTGGCAAAATACCAACCCAAGCTAGCCAAGTGCACAGCCACACACATACAGCCAGCAAAGCTGACTTAAATCACTTTGCTGACCTTCCTGGTGATGATGTGCTGAAATACTTCACTGGAGAAAACCTGCCAGACACAGCTCAGCAGGACAAAACACCTCCTGGCTTTCTTCAAGGGTGCCTGGAGCAGTCATCACCCTGCAAACCCAGACCTACACCTGCTCCTCCTGGCAGCTTACACACATCCCTGCAGGTGTGATCCCATTATTCTTCCCAAAAGTTTGGTGTCAAATCACCGACGGCTGGTGCGCCTCCCTGCAAGTCAGGTCACAGGAAACCGAATTCTGCTGGAGGGTGTGAGGTGACAGCAGGGCTCTGGCCCTGGTGTGGCATCACTTTGGGGTTGACATGTGCAGGTTAATCCTGGCAGTGGATGGGGAAAGCCCGAACCCAAGTGTGATGGATTTCCCTGCAGAGGGCGGCCTGTCCTTGCCTAAAACAGCTGGCGGCCCCGAGCTGCACGGCTCTGAAATCGAACAGTTTTTGGGCAGAAAACACATCCATTCCCACCTGCCTGGGGCCGGGAATGAGCTGCGGAGTGCCAGCCCTGGATTGATGGCATCCTGCGACAAGAGATCTTTGTCTGGCTGCGGTTCTGCACCCCAGACACCTCAGCTGGAAACAGGCACTCCCTGAATCCACTCTTCCAGGGCTTCCCCTCTCAGGATTTCTCCCTTCACACCCTCAGTTCTCTATCCTCAGAGAGCAGATCCCGGCTGTTTTATGGTGGTTGCTGAGGGGAGAGTTTGGTGAATCCAGCAGGAACCTCAGCCAGCGGTGGAGCTGGAGCAGCCGGGACATCTGGGCTCCGTGCCTGCCCTTCCCTGGACCAGCTGCTGCTGGAGCTGGGTTCCCTGCAGGCTGCCACTCCTTTTAACACCTAGGTGACCTTTAAAGCTACCTTCCAATCCAAACCGTTCCATGATTCTATAAAGGCATCGCACTCGGAAAAGAAAACCAGAACACACCTCACTCTTTTCGTCAGTCAGCCTCAAAGCATTTTTTTTTTCTTTCACCCCTCCCATTTTGCAGGTGAGATTGAGGACAGCAGAGCTCAGCAGACCTCAGGGAGGAGCAGAGCAAGTCCCAGAGCAGCTCTGCCTGGCTCCTAAGCACAGATTTGGAGCACCAGGGTTGGCTGACAGAAGCCAAATGTGAGCACGGCAACGCTCATGTGAAGATCCAGCAGCACAGAGACCCCGTCACTCCTGGGGGAGCAGCTCAGAGTGGCAGACAAGAGGAGGGAACAGCTTAGCATTTACTGACAGCTCCTGTGTGCCAGGGATGTAATTTGGAGAGACAAAGGAGCTGCTGTGGGAACAGACCCCTTTGCCCTACACGGAGGTGACAAACAGGTCTGCCCACGTCTGGCTTTTAACCAGCCGAGTTCAGTCAGTGTGAAATGTCACCCAGAGACACAGGAGGCACAGCCAGAGGAAGACACCAAAGCTCCTGCTGTTCAGCTCCTCTGGTTCAATATTTCAGGCTGGCATTTCTGCCACCGTGGCCTTTGGTTCCCTGTTTATTTATCCATTGAGGCTGAGGGAAGGCACAGCCTGTCTGAGGATTAAGGGGTGACACACAGGCTGCCTCCCAGCTCTGTGCAGACACCCCTGCCTGCCAGCCACATCTCTGTCCCCACACAGGCCTCTCCTGCTGCCAGGGGGACAGGGGAGCTCTCCCAGGCTGTGGTGGCACCCAGAAGGTGCTGGGGCACAGCTCTGGAAGCAGACAGTGGGATGGATGAGAGGTACATGGCTCAGAAACAATATGGACCACGAAACCTGAGCCCAAATGGCTGCTAAATTTTGTCAGAAAAGCTGATTTCTCTGCATCCTTTTGTAGGAAGGGAGTGATGAGCTGTCTGGGCTGTGGGACACAGAGCTGCTCATCAGGCTGAGTTAGTGGCAGGAGCACTCCAATGTGCAGCCTGGTTTTGCTGCAGTGACAGACTTTCGAGCCTGTAATGAATAAACATCTTACACCATCTTCTCTGGAGAGAGAGGATTTTCTTACTCCTTCCTTTCACAGATGACACTTCCATGGGATTACTCAAGGATAATCTCCAATTCATATTTAACTGTTTCCAGGAGGGTTCTCTGTGGTTTATGGACATCCCTGAGGACTGTGTGCCTACAGTGGACAGACAGCAGCAGTGCAAGTGTCCCTCCTGCCTTGCCCAGCCTTCCTCACACCCAGCTGTGCCCAAGGACTGAGTCTGGAGCCTGAGGAGACTTTCTCAGGTGAGGCTCTGCTGTTCCTCTGCTTTGGGGACTGAGGAGTGTTCCTTGGTCGGGTGCCAATGCTGCAAATCCACCCACATCCAGCTCCTATAAAAGTGTGGGCTTCTTGCTCAGGGATGGAATAACTCAAGTAAACCACCTCCAGCAAGCTGGAAAAGCAGATGGCTTGTGTGAGGACAGCTTGGATCCCCTGTGCATTTCATTTGTGAAATGAATGCTGACCTCTTGGCGTTTTTATCCCTTACAACAGCACAGAGAAGTTCTCCTCATGGAGGAATTCTCACCTCCTCAGGTGAAGGAGGGTGAGAAGATGTGGCTGAGCTCTGTGATGAGAAAGAAAGATGGAACTGTGAGGTTGGACACAAACCTTTCCCAGCCTGGAGTCCTGATCCAGATGTTCAGCACATGAAACACGTGTGTTTATTTGCACACACAGAGAGATAATTTCTGCTGTGCCTGGCTGAGCCCAGGTCAAGCACAAGGCAAGCCTCCTTTCACCTTTTCCCTCCTCACCTGTGGAGTGTTTTAGGGAAGAACCTACCTGCAGGACTGCTGGCTTCCCAGTGTCCAGCTTCTTGTGGGCACAGGAATTTCCAGAATATGGGAAGGACATTTTGGGCTGGAAGTATTTCCTTCCCTTTCTGCATGTCACTGTTCACTGGAGAAGTGTCACTGCTTCTGGATCCTCACGTGGGGACCCACTGGGATAATGGTTCAGATTTTGGGAAATGTTTTTGAAGATATGTTAAAACGTCTTTTAAATCTTTACTTTGGAACCTTGCAGCACCGAACCTGTGTGACGGGAGACTCCTCACTGAACACCCTTGACGGCACTGCAGCACTTAACAGTGGCCAGCAGGGTTTAGGAACAGGCAGAATACATATTTCAAAAGGAGTATTTAGTCATTAAATTGCCATCCTGTCACCCGTGTCACCCCGTCCATGTGACACTAACCCACCCCATCACACGCAGAAACAGGGGGCACTGCCTGCTCCATCCCCAGCCCTGCTCACACCCAGAACAGGTTCCTCACCCTGGGGATGAAGCTTCCCTTGCCATGGGACCTGGCCAGGTTCAGGCTGTTCCACTGACCCCCACTTCCCTCCTGAAATGCCTGGTGGACTAACAGAAATGTCCCAGGAGTTTGAAATCTCTGGTAGACACAAAGGCTTCATGCAACATTGACATACACAGGAATTAACTCTGTTTTTCATAATACCCCATACTATCAAAGATGTCCTTGGGTATATTCTCCCCAAAGTTTCATAAAAAATCATAAAAACTTCCTAAAACACCTAATTTTCACTGCAACATTTATGAAAGCAACCATCTGGAGATCTTTTTGTTACACTTTATTCCACCACAACCTGAGACCAGGCAGAGTGAGGACCCTGTATGAAAAAGTCGTGTTTTCTAAGACAGAATCTTTTAATAAATAAAAACCTACTCTGCATTTAGCAATGTGATTTTTATAAACCAGCTTCCCCAGCGCCCAGATGGCAGTTTAAAATACCAGGGTGAGCACAGCTTCATAAAGTGAAGATGCACTTTGAGAGGACTCCATTCACCCGAACACTGCGCTGCTTCAAAATCAAACTCTGCCTTTCAAAATGTCAAAGGCAACGATTCGCAAGCAAACACCATATGGTGTGTTTGTTCTCTTCAATTCCTCTTAGAACCAGCTGAAAAAGAAAGAGCATTTCAGGGCTGAAATGTCTGCATGCCACACCATACAGTGTTCCCTCTGCAAGCTCTCAAAAACCATAGATGGTGGAATGAAATTGCTCAAAGGGACAGAATTGATCACTTGCAGTCCAGTCTCCAAAAAAGATTTGTAAAATTCACTGGCACTGTGTTGTGGTTCTACTGTGGGGTCTGGGGTGGGATTTACACAGGGAAAAAACTTCCCAGGATGTCCCCAAAGCCCCTTCTAAAAGGCAGCCACAGTCGGTGTTTTTGTTACTGTGATGGTAAAGCTCTGAAGGTTTGGTTAGTGCAGCTCTGCGATGGTGTAACAGCTGCTGAGTCCCAGCACAATTAAAAATAAACTGCAGTAAAAATAGTCACATATTTGTGTCTGAGAAAGAACAATCACTGGGGCAGCAGCAGAACCATTGGAGGCATCTTTTTGACACTTAAAGGGGTTTTTAAATCATCTTCCTGATGGATTCCCAGGCACCCACCCATGGCCAGTGGCTGTCCATAGTGGAAGGGCAGATCTTTGCAAGGAGCAACCTGGAGCAGCTCTTGCAGTTTCAGGGAGGGATTTTTCTACTCCTCCTGTTGTTCTTTAAATAAAACCCAGCACAGCTGGGTCCCACATCTCTGAATCTGGGGTGTGCACCCATCCCAGGGCCACCACAAAGTGTCACCAGCAGCAGCAGTGCCCCTGTGCCTCTTCCAACAAATGCCTTCTGCAAAGTTACTGAAATACCTGGTGGGCGATCTTGCACTGAAATTATTCTTCAAACTGCATGAAATGCAGATGATGGAAAAGCCTAAATTCCTTCCCTGCCATCCAGCAATTCAGAATTCCCTCCCTGCCAGCACAAGAGTGATCAGGCAGCCTGAACCTGCCAAAGAAAAGTTGGGCGGAGAGCAGCCCAACACCAAGTCACCCCAGAATGCAAATATTCATGTGATGCAGGTCTTCATGTTCACTCTTAAAGGTCCTTTCCAACCTAAATGAATTCTATGATTTGCAGAAGAAACCTGGACACCAGTACTGGAGTAAACACTTTGCAGTAAAAATAACAATAATTTATAAAATAATTACACACTGCCACACAAGGAAGGCTCAAGCCTTACGTTTTATTCCTGTAAATGAGAGACAGATCTGGCTTGTGACCAGCTAAGCACACTCAGGTAACAAATTAAAGCCATCCCTCTTATCCCCTTTACCCAGCATGTGATGCTGAGGTTTTAGAACATTAAATAAGAGCTCACAAAGCGAGATGGAAAATCCGGAGTGGTGGCAACACGCTCCGCTTGCTTGTTGTGGAGTCAATTTTACACTTTAATCATGGGCCCATGAGACAACAGTCAAAAGCAAAACTGTTTCTTTCGTGGCCGTAATAAATAGTCCTGCAGGCCTCTGGAGAAGAAGCAAAAGCCCGTGGGAAATGGCTTCTTGTTTCAGGGGACGTGGCCACCGAAGCCTGGCAAGGAGAGCGCTGGCATGGTTTGACTGGGCTGAGCCCTGGGGTGCAGCACCAGGGCAGCAGAGGGGTTCTGTCTGTCTGTCAGGAGAGTTTCCAGAGTCAGACCTCATGGAGCTGCTCTCACCCTGCAGGTCTGAGCCCTGTGTCCAAGCCCAGGGCAGCAGAGGGGTCCTGTCTGTCTGTCATGAGAGTTTCCAGAGCCTGCTCTCACTTACCCTGTGGCTCTGAGCTCTGTGTCCAACCCCAAGGGCAGCAGAGGGCTGTTCTGTCTGTCTGTCTGAGTTTCCAGAGCCTGCTCTCACTCACCCTGCAGGTCTGAGCTCTGTATCCAAACTCAGCATAGCAGAGGAGTTCTGTCTGTCTGTCAGGAGAGTTTCCAGAGTCAGACCTCATGGAGCTGCTCTCACCCTGTGGCTCTGAGCTCTGTGTCCAACCCGAAGGGCAGCAGAGGGCTGTTCTGTGTGTCAGGAGAGTTTCCAGAGTTAGATCTCATGGAGCTGCTCTCACCCTGCAGGTCTGAGCCCTGTGTCCAAGCTCAGGGCAGCAGAGGGGTTCTGTCTGTCTGTCAGAGTTTCCAGAGCCTGCTCTCACTCACCCTGCAGGTCTGAGCTCTGTGTTCAACCCCAGGGCAGCAGAGGAGTTCTGTCTGTGTGTCAGGAGAGTTTCCAGAGCCTGCTCTCACTCACCCTGTGGCTCTGAGCTCTGTGTCCCACCCCAGGGCAGCACAGGGCTC
>JBBMKD010000115.1:73562989-73578130 GCA_037834095.1 Argya squamiceps | reverse complement strand
AACAGGCAAAGGCTGCCCAGTTTTCACCAGGACACACCAGTCTCACCATGCTTTTCCTCTCAGTGCCCCCCAAGAACAGGCAAGGGTGGTCCAGTTTTCACTAGGACACCAGGACACACCAGTCTCACTGTGCTTTTCCTCTCAGTGACCCCCAAGAACAGGCAAAGGCTGCCCAGTTTTTACCAGGATACCAGTCTCACTGTGCCTCTCCTCTCAGTGTCTCCCAAGAACAGCCAAGGGCTGTCCAGTTTTCACCAGGACACACCAGTCTCACTGTGCTTTTCCTCTCAGTGTCTCCCAAGAACAGCCAAGGGCTGCCCAGTTTTCACCAGGACACACCAGTCTCACCATGCTTTTCCTCTCAGTGTCTCCCAAGAACAGGCAAGAGCTGCCTAGTTTTCATCAGGACACACCACTTTCACTGTGCTTTTCCTCACAGGGTTCCCCAAGAACAGGCAAAAGCTGCCCAGTTTTCACCAGGACACACCAGTCTCACTGTGCTTTTCCTCGCAGTGTCCCCAAGAGCAGGCAAGGGCTGTCCAGTTTTCACCAGGACACCAGGACACACCAGTCTCACTGTGCTTTTCCTCTCAGTGCCCCCCAAGAACAGCCAAGGGCTGTCCAGTTTTCACCAGGACACACCAGTTTCACTGTGCTTTTCCTCAGTGTCCTCAAGAATAGCCAAAGGCTGCCCAGTTTTCATCAGGACAACAGTCTCACCATGCTTTTCCTCTCAGGGTCCCCCAAGAACAGCCAAGGGCTGTCCAGTTTTCATCACAACACCAGTTTCACTGTGCTTTTCCTCTCAGTGCCCCCCAAGAACAGGCAAAGGCTGCCCAGTTTTCACCAGGTCACACCAGTCTCACCATGCTTTTCCTCTCAGTGCCCCCCAAGAACAGGCAAGGGCTGTTCTGGTGTCCAGTTTCACCAGGACATGGTTTGTCCCTGGGAAAGGGTCTGGATCAGCCAAGGCTGCTTTTATGGGGGCTGAGGGATGCATCACATGGACACACAAAGCCCTGCAACACTTTTCTGGTGCTGCTTTCACCTCTCTGGTCCTCCCAGGCTTTCAAGACATTTCCATCTGAAGAACAAACCAGAATTACCAGCTGGGCCACTGGTACCAGCTGGAGCCTTTGGTCTGGAGGAGGTTCCAGCTGCCAAAGCTGCTGCCAGAGCCATTACTTCCACAGCAAGGGCAGGATGGAGATGGAAGAGGCAGGGCAGCCTGCAGAAGACCCTGAGCACCTCAGCGTGGCTGCCACTAAAGGCCACAGTGCCAATAACAAGGCCTGAGGAGCAGGAAGGCACTGCAGGATTTATTTTTTTTTTTAATGTGCATGTTATTATTTTTTAATCCGTAACTTGATGTTTTCAGCCAGGGAAATTCTATCTCATCTGAGGAACTCTACTTTTATATTCTCTGTATGTTTGTTTGCTGCTCCCACCAGCTGAGACTAAGGCTTGGCCTCAGCAGAGGAGAAAAAGGGATTGGAAATGCTCCCATGGAAATTGTGAGCAGGCTGAGGAGCTTTGTGTCTGGGTGCTGCCATTAATCAAGCTAATTCACGTAAGTGAGCTGTTCAGGTGATATTAGGCCCAGCAAGAGCAGAGAGAGAAAATTAATTAAGGCTTTAGGAGAATAAAGAAGACTCCTGAAAGCACAGATCAGATTTCTGATGGTTTCTGTGGGCACATGTAGGAAGCCAGAAAACCAGAGGGACCGAGTGCCTGGAAGCCCAGGACACACCTGAGGGTCAGAGCACAGAGGATTTGGTGGCCACACCAAGCAGGAAGGACCCTTCAGTGCCTGGATCTGGGGGCAGTTTGGAGCATTTTTTAAAATGAAGTGGTTCAGCTGGAGATTTCTAGGCACCCTCTTGTGGTTGCTGGGGGTTCACTTGCCTGCCTCTGAGGGCAGAGACAGGAATAAATTAGAATTCACCATCTTTGCAACAACCTTCCCTGCAGCCACCACTGCCCAGGTCTCCTCCCAGGCATCATCCCCCAGATGTGGGTACAGAGAGGAGCTACAGCTTCAGCCTCTTTCCTCACTGCTTTTGGGGTGAGAAAACACTTGGGAGACCTTTTGTATCACCCCACACCAGGGTTAGGGGATAGGGAATCAAAACAGGGGAAAGCAAAGGGTAAGAAGTGCTGCTCAAGCCATCTTATCATTCCTTTGCCACCCCCCTCTGTGTTCATTGTGCCTTGCAGTGGCATTTCATAGAGGTGGAAAAAATAAGAATTGTCTTTCCCAGCCACAGAATTCCCTGCAAGGGGAAGAATTCCCTGCAAGGGCTCCCCATCCTTCATGTAATGCAGCCTGGCTTCTTCCCATGCTGCAAAAAAAACCCCAGGACCTCAGTTTTGGCTGGATGAAAATATCTCTGCTGAAGGCAGATGAATGGAAATACCAAAACCAGGATCAAAACAGCTCGCAGCGATGCTGAGCTGAGCAAAGCCTTCCAAAACCTGAGCTTTAAGCTTGATCTGCTCCAAAAGTTGGCTCTACAAAGCTCTGCAGGTTTGTGTCCCACCCCCACCTCTGCACTGCGTGCTTCCAGCTCTCAAAAGAAAGGCTGCTTTGCTGTTTTCTGATGCTTCTGATAATATTTTGCAGAGCATCTCCCCTGCGTTCTGTTTCCAGGCGATCTTCCCCAGGCTCGTAAAAATTCTGATTGTGGGGCTGAAAAACAACATCCAAGGGAGCAAATCTGAAGCTCAGGTGGAAGAAGTAGAGAGGAACATGGCTAAACATGCAGAAGAGCTCCTGCAGCAGCATCTGCATGGGATTTAGAGGCAGGGAGCCCCAGAGATGGTGAAATTCCCAATTTTTAACCTGCTTCCCATTTCTTCCCCACTTCTGGGTGCAGACATCTCAAAGCCACAATCAAAAAGAAGCAGAGGAACTGTATGAATGTGGAGGAAACCCCCAAATCACAGAAGATGCATATCCTGCTTGCTCAGATAAGGACTCAAATTGAAAGTTGCAAACCACTAGTCATGGGAGGATGCTGGTGGAAAATTCCCCCCCTTTCAGCCTGGTGTGACCACGAGTAGGGTTTGCAATGTTTGTCCCTACAAAAGGTGGCACCAAATTCCACTGAGCCAAGTGGCAAGGCAGATTCCTGCCAATTCCTGGCAGCAGCATCCCTGCCTGAGGAGACACCAGGGCAAGGAAGGAGAGCAGGTCTGGCTTTGAGAAGAGGAAGAAATATAGGGCCAGAATTTGCACTAAGCAGCCCCCAAGGCCAGGCACAAGGACAAGAGATTTTCCTCAACCATGGCTGGATTTAAGCTGGATATTGGGAGAGGTTTTTCCCTCTTAAGGCAGAAACATCAGGGATTCCTGAGCTGAAGGAGCAAAGGTGCAGCCAAGAGGTTTTAACGTGGAGCTTGTCAAATCCATGAGCAAAAAGCATTGCTCCTCAGGCAGGGACATTTGCAAGGCTGGAGCTCGGGGGAACTTGGGGAGGTGGCAGCCAGGGGCAAAACACCAGCAGCTTGTGGTGTGGGAATGTGAAATGCCTGAACAACTCATCTTCCTTTTGTACAACAGGGATAACACTTCCAACCCGTGCTTAGAGCCACCCGGGACATTAAGGCATAATCACAAGAGACTATGGAAATGTTCTTGGTTCCCACTGCAGCACAAAATATCATCGACTTCAAACAATTTGTGAGGGTTTGGGGTGGGACCTGCTGAGTGTCCGGCACAGACAGAGAGCTCAGCTCATACCCACACAGGGAGAAACCCCAGGAGCACATCACGGCAGGGGATGGAGCTGCCGAAGCACCTCCAACACCTCCGGGAGGGAAGGACAAGCAGCCCCGGGGCCAGGCGGGGCTGGGGGAGCAGCGGAGCCAGGCGCCCACCAACACAGACATCCTTTCAACAATTCCCATTTTTTATTCATAAGCGAGGGTCCCGCCCTGCGGGCTTGCTCCTCGCATCAGAGGCTGTTTAAATTTTAATTGGCGTGCGCATGTAGATCCATACCCAACCAGCTCCTGCCGGCGGTGTTGCCATGGCACTTCGCAGCCTCTGCCCCGGCTCCCGGGGTTATCCACGCCCGGGATCGCGGCCGGGATGCAGCAGCGAGGGCTGAAACGGGCTGCGCTTGTTTTACCCGGGTTTTAAACAACCTGCGAACACAGCGGCTGTTCTGCCTAATTACCCGCTTCATCATCAGCGGGAGAAAGTCACGCTGGAACGCCGGCCGTCCCCAAATTTCCCGGCTGGTTGGAGGGGAGAAGTGAGGAGCTCGGCGGGGCTGGCTGTCCGGGAGAATCTGGGGATGTATCTTGTGACGAGACCCTCCAGGAACTCACCAGCACTTGCCCAGCGGCTCCTATGTGTATTCCCATCTCCCATCCTCTGCTGTGCAGCCTGTGGGCAGCTCCTGGGGCTGTTTCCCAGCGGGAAGCAATTCCCGAGCCTTTCTCTCCTCAAGCAACCGAGCGACAACCAGAAGGAAACGCCACTGCGAAGAACAAACATAAAACCCGAAGAATTTCCAGCTTGTAACAGTCGGCATATTATTTAATTAAAAAACTCTATTAAGATCAGTGTGAATTCCCAGAGGGAAAACATATTTAAATTATTTCAGCAGCTGCTGCTCGCTGCTGTTACTGTAAGGCAGGGAGGCAGCTCTGGTCCAGACACCCTCTGCACCAGGGAGTGATGAGAGGAGGGATATTTTTAATGCCATTTCACACATTTCTCTGCACAGTCAGGTTACAGGGCCACCTTCACGTTCGTGAGTCTTCCCAAGAGGCAGCACAGGCTGAGAATTTACAACCCATTTATTCAGACATGCTTAAACAAGTAACCTTCTCAACCCAAGGGCTGGGTTTTTTTGGGTTTAAAAGCCTTCTGACTCCTAGGATATTGCAGGAGTACATCACTGGGCATTGTTAAAGAGGTAGAAAACGTAATTTTGATTTAAACTCATCCGAAGGCAGATAACTGCAGCATCTAGAAGAGCAGTTTCCCTTACAAGCTTTCCTGAATCTCTGACTGGGCTTCACCATCCCAAATTATTTTAATAAAATAAACCTGGTTTATCCACCATGGGCGTCATCTAAAGTCATGTGTCTTGAGCAAAGTATTATACAGAAATTAGAAACTCTTGTGGCAGCAGGAGGGAACTGAAGGGTCCCATTAATCCTTTAATTTCATTTATTTCCTTCCTTTTTAACAAGGGTGCAGAACGGGCTCGTCAGACCTTCGATCCAGGCTGCCAAGACAACCGGCACAACCACGCTCTTCCCAGATGGAAGCAGACAAGAGACTAGCAACAAACCTGCTCTTAATTAAACATTTGTCTTGCAATTACATACTTCTGTGTAATTATCGCCATCAAGACAAACACCAACTGGGTTACATCAAGAAAAGACAGACAGTAAAGGTTAATGGGCCTTTTTCTCCCTTTGCAATTATTTCCCAGATCTCAAATCTCAGGGAGAAGGGCAGGACGTCCGGAATGCCACTGCCACTGCTAGGGAGGAACAAGCCCATTCCAGGAACAATTAGCCTGAACTAGCAGACTCTGAAATTACATGTCTGAGAGGAGGAATGATGAATTCTTTGAGGTCTTGCTGCAGGCTTGGTGCAACCTAGACCATGGCCAGCTCTGGTGCTGCTGCATCATCCCTCTGCACTCACACCCTCCTGTGCTTTATCACCCTCAAGGTCTGTGAGGGTAAACCCAGACCCACCATCAAGGGTTCTGCATCTCTCTCTACACTAAGTAAGCCCAGTTTCTAAATTTTCTAGCCATCCTCACTTCCAACTTACAGCTTCTCTTTAATTCCTCCCACCAGCACCTCACAGAGAGAGTCCCAGCCTAGTCCTCACCTGTAATTAGGAGGCTGACTGACTGCTTTCCATTGCTAACAGTTTGGCAGACCCAGATCCTATCTGTATTTATTGGCTAGCTTTGCAATAGCCACAAGGACGGATTCCTGCTTTAATCTGTGGTCTGCTGTGACCATCAGGTCTCCTCTGACCTACCACTGCTGGCCAGCTCATTCCCAACCTCTGAAATGAGTCATTCCCAACCTGCAAACTTTCTCTTTCCCATGGGTATCTCTGCCTGCCATCATCCCAGGATGTGGCACGAGGAGAAGGGGAGGTAGCATTGGATGCATGAGGTAGGGAAGCAGGGATGTCTGGATACTGGATTTTAACAAATTTCACCAACATGGTACCTTGAACTTCTGGATAATTCATCGCATCTGCTTGTAACTGAGGAAAAACGGATGCCTAGATAAAATCCATGAGTACTTAGACAGGGATTTAGCACACTTATGCTCCCATAGTGGGTACTGTAGCAACTCTCACCCTTCCTGACATCCATGCATACCTGTGACACAGCTGAAAGCACTGCAGAAAACCAGACTACTAAAACAACTAGGGTAAGACGGATTATTAAATCAAACATCTGAATGGTTTGAATAAATCTCAGACTTGCACAACAACTAAATCACGCTCGTGCTGCAAAATGAACCCTCCAGATGGGTGAAAGCAGGTCTCTCCCTGCTCAGAAAGAATGATTTTCCTGCTTTAAAAGAACAAAGGTTGCACATAGTACTAGAAGCCTCGGCGTGTTCCCAAAGGTTAACCCCACGTGCTGAGCCACAGCTGAATTATTTATGATTAGTGGGGCAGTTTCTGTTAAGGAATGAGCACGCAGGTAAGCCACCACAATGCCAGCAAATCCTACAGGGCAGCACAGCTCACATCCATGAGGCAGCTCATCCAACTCCTGCTCGGGCCACTGGGAAATTTAATTATTTAGGTTTCTCAGCTGCTGCATAAATATCAAACATAAGACATTAGCTCATAACTGAAATGCTGCTGCTCAGCAGAGGGCAAGAGGAGCTGCATCAGCAGGGATGAGCGAGTCGAGGCTGGCCAGCACAAAAAAGGA
This sequence comes from Argya squamiceps, assembly GCA_037834095.1. NCBI lineage: Eukaryota > Metazoa > Chordata > Aves > Passeriformes > Leiothrichidae > Argya > Argya squamiceps. The sequence goes on along the minus strand of JBBMKD010000115.1, from coordinate 73,571,192 downwards.
GGTGGGAACAGGAGCTGAGCTTCTCTCAGGAATGAATTCCCCCTGAAATCTGGGAAAAAGGAAAATAAAAATTTCAGGGGGGGGAAAGGGCAAATCTTGGAATGAGATCAATCCATGAAACTTCTTCTAAGCATGAAACAGTCTTAAAATAATGCCAGGAGAGTCCAAGCAGCTTCAGTTCAGGAAGTGATGAAGAGGCCTGGACTCATAATCTCTTCTCAGTCTCACATCGATTAAATAAGACACACTACTCAACTGAAATAGGCAAAAAATTGTGCTGCTATTCAGTACTATGATATTCCACTGATTTTTCTGCATTTGGTAAGTTCATGAAGAATTGAGGAAGTGGGAAAACCAATTTTTCTAGTGCAGTTCTCCATCCGTGGAAACTGAGACTACAACCTGAAACATCAAAATACAAATACACTTAATTGATTTCTACCCCAGCTTTCCAAAATACTGAGTTTTATTCAGCTTTGAAGGCAACACATGCAGGAATAAACTTGTTCCGTGTTTCTGTCTGTAAATAAAAAGTTAAAGTACCTCTGTCTGTACATAAACCCCAGTGTGTTTAAAGCTGTTTTGTTTGAACAAGTTTTCATGCATTTTAATTGCATCCCAGTTCCCAGGAAATTCTGCGTGACACAAAAGTTAGGTTAAAAAAACAAAAAAAGAAAAAGCAGCCACTTAATAAGGAAGCACCATTGTTTTTGTACCCCACTGTGGAAAATGATTAGCCTAATTATGAGTTATGAAGCTTTGCAACTGCTTAACTGTACATTATCCTGGTTGTGACACACATAGACCCCAAATTTCACAGGCAAAGGAAGGCAAGCAGACCTTTGACTGCAATCATGTGGTTTGTCAGGATTATTCAGTCCCACGAGGCACAGTATGCACCATCTTGGACAAAAGGTTTTATACCTTTTAAATATTTTTTTTTTCTCAATGAAGAGAAAAATTTGATAAAACCTTGTATGGGGGAGAAACCTTTTCCAGCTCAGAGACTCCTCTGTGATATTCCTCAATATCAGCTAGCTTCTTTACCCAGTTCCCTCACGCAGTTCTTGCCAACTCTGTTTAGTATCAGCTCCCTACAAGCAAAGATCCATGAATGACATGAAATGCTCCTTTTCTCTTCCTCCTCATGGGCACAGTGAAAGGGAACATGTGCTCTCACAGATGGAAATCACTGCCTCCTGAAACAACACGCAGCACTAAATACTCAAGGGGTACGAGCTGCTCCGAGCATTGATTTCTGCAGATAATTATTTCCATTAGTGCCTCTTCAAAAGAGGAGTTAAGCAGAACAAAAAGATTATTTTCTTTTTTCCTTTTTTTTTTTTTTTTTAAGTCGGCAAAACAACAAAGCAGCAGGAACAAAGGGCATTTTTAAAAACCAACTCGGTTTTGTCTCAACTTTTTGGAAGGCATGCATAGGTCTCTGACAGGGAGAAAAGCCAACTCCCCTGGGACGTGTGGTGCCTTTTTTGTCACAAGCAGCACAGTCCAGCAGCTCCTCGGCCCTGTTCCTGCTGCTTTCTCACTGCCACAGCATCTCTCCCTCTCTCCTCCTCCAGCCGCCACAGCCTTGCTAAGAACTCGGTTTGATTTCTGACCATCAACGCAGGATTCAGCAGACACTTTTTTCATCTCTGCCCGAGACATTTTCCACATCAGGGGTCCTTGTTTGTCTGGACCAACACCTCTTCCCTCCTCCAGCCGCCACAGCCTTGCTAAGAACTCGGTTTGATTTCTGACCATCGAGGCAGGATTCAGCAGACACTTTTTTCATCTCTGCCCAAGACATTTTCCACATCAGGGGTCCTTGTTTGTCTGGACCAGCACCTTTTCCCTCCTCCAGCCCCCACACCCTTTGCACAGGACCCGGTTTGATTTCTGACCATCGAGGCAGGATTCAGCAGACACTTTTTTCATCTCTGCCCAAGACATTTTCCACATCAGGGGTCCCTGTTCGTCTAGACCGGCCCGGGAGGCACCTCCGCTCACCAAATACATATTCATCAACCACTTCTCCTTCTTCCCAGCTCCCGCTCTCCGGGGGGCACAGAGCCACGGGGGTGAAATCACCAACTGAGGAGGAGAGATTAAGGCTGTGGGAAGATTACAGCTCCCTGCTCGTATATCAGGCAATTAAATTGGTGTTGCCTCCGTTCTATTCCCTGGTTTTCAGAAGCTGCTACCAGCGGCTCTGGCGGCTGGCAAGGGTGTGAGTGAGCCCCGGGAGGCTGCACACGGGCTGTTGTTTTGGAGGGGTTTTAAATTAAACCATCTGGCAGGGCTGCTGCCCAGGGCTGTGGCCGCCGTCTGCTGGTGAGTGATTCAGGGAGCAGAAATAAGTGCACATCCTGCAGAAAATAGACATTTTTTGAGGCAGCTCCTGGAGGCAAACGTTTTATCCCCAAAAAACGCACCAAAAAGCTCATCCAAGGCAGGAGACAGGTGCTCACCAAGCCCCTGGGACACCAGGGAATTGCTCTTTTCCAGTTCCCAGGCCAGCGTGAGCTTTTGGAGGGAGAAAAGTGGAAGGGCACAGTAAGGTGACCACAATCCATGGGCAGAGTTCCTTGGGAGAAGGAAAACATAATATTAGGACAGGGAATTAAAATAATGAGCACATTTGTGAGAATCTGCCCGAGGGAAAATAGTTTAGAAAATTAAAAACTCCATAGCAGCAGACCAAAAGCTGTTAACCAACACCTAATTAAGCAAAAACTGCAATCCCAACAACAAAACACAAAAAGGAGGAAAAAACCCATAAATTCATGCAGCAACCAAGCTTACCCAGACCAAAACAAGTACTAAGGAAATTATTAAAAAAAAAACCCAAAAACCCTGTTTAGTGACATCTGAAGAGAAAAAAACCTGACAGGACTTTACAGTGAGTAGCCAAAACCAGGATTATGGTGTATACTATCAGATATTGCTTTCTAATACCCATCAGAAGCAAAGGACAATCTCTAGGCTCCTCAAATATATTCCAATACAATGTAGAGACTGCAGCTTGGATCCCAACATTCCAGAGCAAAAGACCAAAAAACAAAACCCAAAAATGCAGTCACCCGCACCCCCAGCCTCCAACACACACACACTAAAAAAAGAGAATCTAGAAACTCAGTAGAATTGTTTTGTTGACAAAATTCAAAGATCATTTAGGGTATTTTGCACATTAAATTTCATGTTAATGCTGACAGGGTACAAGAAGAGGCATTTTAGATTAAATATTAGGATAACAGCAGATACAGGCTCATGAAAGAAAAAGAACACAGCTTTCCTTATCAAAAAGGTTTTTATTACTTGCAGGATTTATATTTATCACAATAGATCTACTCTGAAGCTTACTAAGCTGATAAGTCGTTTGAAAGCAACCTTCTATAACAAAAGCTGTAATAAAGACTTTTATAAGAAAAACAGGACAAGTTTGACCTGAAATTTCATGATGAATGTGAATATTTTCACTTCAAATCCCTACTGTTTCAGGCCAGTCTGAGTATCTGAGGTAAAAATCTGGCTGCATGATGAAGTTGAAAAAGCACAGGACCAAAAGAATCACCAATCAGTCTAGAAGTCTTTGCACCACCTCAGATCTTCCTGTTCAAGTGATGTAGAAAACTCCAAGAAGTACAATTAGTATAATACGAAAGATTAAGAAAAGGAAATTCAGAAATTGGTTTGAGGCATTGGAAAAAATAAGAATCAGATGCTGCCTTTGAGTAGCTACAAAATCTTAAACACAGCCTCCAACTAATTTTATTGGTTTAAAATACAATTGGTTTAAAGGACAGGTGTTGATGCCTTAAGAGGCTACCTAGGACAGAGATTAGACAGTGTTAAAAGGAATAAAATAGGAATAAAATAAAAAAGGAATAAAATTTTTAATTTATTAAAAAGGCCTTCAAAGGATAAACCTTGGGCAGTATAAGACCCCAGCTGTGTCTCCACCCAAGATGGACACTGGGGCACAAGTTTTCACACTTTTAAATGTTTTGATCCATTTACATACTTGGATTAATAGTCCAATAACACTTTCAGGTTATAGTCCCATCCTCCCAGATTGCTATCCTCAATTCGCCATTGTTTACACTTTTTGAGCCTGAGGCTGCCATGGTGTCCTCAGTTCTTGGGCTGGAAAATTGTTTTGTCTAACTAAACTGTGAAGAGAACTTGCTAACACTTTATATGAAGGTTAAAGTTATATACTAATGCAGTACAGAACCTGGCAAACATGAAAGCTGAAACTTAAGGCATCAGCGTCCGCCAAAGAAGTTGGGAAATACGACCACCTTCCCTCTGAACTATTAACCTTGAAATTACAGGGCTTTGAGGCAAAGAGATGGGAGAAGGAGGAACAGCTCTTTACTAAAACACATATAACAAGGCAAACAAACAGCAGTGACACCAAACAGAACCACAGACACAGTTCTGGCGTCAGATGCTTCCCCCGTTGGTGCAGTTCCGGGCACAGCCAGCAGGGGCGCTGCTGGCTCCTAGCCGGGCAGGGGGTGTAATGATTCCTCCGGGGCTGCAGGGGGAGCTGTGGCACGGCTCGGCCACGCCTTCCTCACGTGGTGATAGCAGATGGCGTGATGGCTGCGGCCGGAATTTCAGAGTGCGTCTGCGACAGCAGAGACGGGCACACCCAGGGTGGTGAATAAAGTGTAGCAGAGACTCCAGAGCCATGGGGGTGCGGGCAGTTAATGTGTATCAGGTCAGGTTTAAGTGCCGCAAAAATACAGAAGCATTGGCGGACAACAGCGGGGCTGGGCAGCAATGGCTGGGCTCCTGCTGCTCACTCTCCCTCTCCCTCTGGAGGGGATTAGGGTCCTGGATTTCCCCTGAGGCACCTGAGCAGTGGGGAGGGTTCCTCTCAGTGAGGTTGGGTGTTGGAAAGGTCCGAGTTTAATGGCCGCTCTAACAAGCAAAAGCTCACACACGGTAAGGAGAAGCAGTGCAGGACAGAATTCCGCAGTAGCAGTGAATCCTCACTAGCCCTAAAACCCCACCTGCCTCCCCTCCAATCCTGAGAGCACGTAAGGGCTAAGCTCAGCCCCTGATCCCCAGCCCAAGCTCGTGGTAACTCTGCATTTCCCAAAAGAAATCCCCCCAGCTAAGGCATGGTAGAAAAGTGCACCCCTTTTCCTCCCCCCAGCACAATCCCCTGCCACATTTTCTGTCTCTTTTAAGCATCCATTGTTCCCATCTCTTAGGCAACAAATGAGAGAAAAATTCTCTGAGAGAAAGAAAAAGAAAAAGGAAAAATCCTAACCTCCAACACTCAGAAACATAAAAGGACCAAAGGAGCATGTTAACATGCTTCATTTTCATGTGCTGACCAGAAAATGTGATGAACCACCTGTGCCCAGCTGCCTTTCCAGTTCGCGTTTGTAGCTCCCCTCAACTTTGCAAAACAAAACTCAAATACTTAAAATGCCACCCCTAATTTAGGGTAGATGCCTGAAAATCACTCCCTGTCCCTCACTGCTGCTGTCTGGAGACAAGGACACGGGTGGCAGGTCTCTCCTGGGCAGGCAGACACAGAGCTGGTCAGCAGATGACGTAGCGGATGAGTCCCGAGCTGCGAACCTCTCTCACTCTCTGGCAGTGCCTCAGGATGCTGAGGATGCTGTGGAAACGCTTGTCCAGCTTCAGATGAGTGAACTCCTTGATATCAGCCTCCACAATAAAAAACACTCCTGGAAGATAAACAATGGTTTTGTTACAGAAATGGCTCTGTTGGAGGATACACTCAGCATCTCACAAGTTGACAGCGCAGCCTCTCCTTCATGATTCCACAATCTACGGTTCATAATTGTACAGTCAGCTGTAGGATGGCTTCACACTATACTGGGAACTTTGTTCTACTTTTAAAATCTGTCATCAGAAAGAGAATTGTCAGCTTTCCCATGAAGTTCAGCCTCTCTGCATCATCCACAGGCCCTGCTCCATGAGCTCTGACTCCAGCCAGGCACTCAGGGTCTGGAATTAGATCTTTGCCATAAGGACAGAGCCCTGCATGCATCAGAGCCATGAAGCCCACTGTTCTCTTGACTTATATCAGATTTGGAAAAGAATAATTCATCATTAATTAAGAAAATGACAGGAGAAGACTAACCACTTGCAACAGCATCGTCCCTGTGTCTCCAAGAAACTGGCAGAGGGAAGTCCTGCATCAGAGCTGAGAGCTTACTCCTTGTGTTTGATTAATTACTTCCATAAGAAAATAGTCATTAAAATTCAGGCTGTCAAGGACAGTGATGGAGTTACCATGCCAGAGAGTGTTCAAAAAACCATGTGGATATGCCCTTTGACGACACGGTTTAGTGGTTAACATGGTGCTTGGTGGAATTTGTGATCTTAGAGGCCTTTTCCAACCTAAATGATTCCTGAATTATGTGTAGTATCATTCTTCCAAGTCTAATGGGAAGGAGGACACAAGGGTAGAAGGGTGTTCCAGCTTGGAAAAAGAAGATAGCATTCTCCCTCCTTGTCTTATCCTTAACACAGAGGCAGTGACATCTTAGAAAAGATGGAGCATCTCTCCCTCCTATTAAGTCCTTCCAGTTTCACTGGGAAATAGCTGATCCAAGCTGGAATGAGGAAGATGCTGGTAAAGAACTAAGATCCAAGAATTATGTTTGTAAGTGAAATGTCCCCCAAAATCTTGCTTAGACAGAGCTGAGAGATAACAGATCATGTTTTCTCACAGCCTGGGCCTCTCATGAGAGTTGGTGACATACATGTCTCACAAGGAGTAGAATCTTCCAGAGACAGTAAATGTCAAAATCTAGAGATATTTATTTCCCCAGAGAGGAACTCTGCTGGAATCTCAGAGCTTGTAATGCCACCAAATCCACATACAGATGAGAAGTAGGAAGTCTGTTTACTAGGAAAAGAAAGAAGAACTGCATTGCTGCTCGAAATAGGACTACTGTAGGATAGAGACCATTTACAACTTCCAGGAACACCAAAACACCCCAATAGTGTTGGGAAGCCAGGCATAACCTACATCACAATCTGTTACATCTGGGGGAGCATCAGAATGTCCTGAATTTTGATAAAACAAGATCCCTTCTTACATTTGCTCACAATCAGAGCGGCAAAATTCAGCACAGCAGGATCTTTTTTTTTGTGAAGAAATCAGAGCTGGGTGAAGGGCAGTGGTTTGATCCACACACTAAACAAACAGCTAAACTCACTGAATCACCTGAGTGGCTGGAAGTGGCCCTGATAAACCAGGCAGCATCTTTTCTCATCTTGGAATCAGAGGAGAGGTCAGCTGGCAATCAGCCCAGGCTGAGAACCAGTGGGAATCCTAAGCAGAGAGACACTCACAGGAGAGATTTAAGCAAACAAATCAATGAATGCGGAACGTCATCCTGATAAATGCAATGGATAAAGACATTTAATCATTTTGTGCTGGCCAGATAAGAACCTTCTGACAGCCTGCCAGGCCTTTCCTCTAGACTTTCTAAATGATTAGTCACAAAAAACCCTAAACAAAACCATCTACCACACAAATACACACACTCTATCAGATGCTGAATGTCCTACTTTCCTAACTGAACTTCCCAAGATAAACAAGAAATAAAGACCATCTCTCAGGCACTTAAAGAAATTAAGCAGTTCAGTTTCTCAGACTTAACCCCCCAGCTTTCAGACAGAAAATTCTCTGACCAGCTGTAGCTTTTTCAAGTTGCTAGAATGATTTCTTCACTGCAGCCAAGACTGCTGTGGATCACAGTGCAGGCTGAGCAGCAGTCCAGGCCCAGGAGGGACCTTCTCTTCTACAACTGTGGGCTCAAAGTCCTTACTCCTGTCCTCAGGATAGGAACAGTGGTATCAAAACCATGTTGTAAATTAAATTGATGAAGCCAGTATTTTAAGAAATCCAGAGTAATATAAGCTGCTGTTCAGCTGAGGCAAAACATGGTTAGAGAGGAACCAAACCATCATAGCCAAAACCAGAAGTCAGTCACACGAATTTATCCAGCTGCACATGCTTAGAATGCTTTTAATAAAGCTCTTTACAAAAATGACATTTGTATGACAACTAAGACCTCCTCTGGACTCCTGTGTCCAGCATGAGGAAAACATGGAGCTGCTGGAGCCAGTGCAGAGGAGGCCACGGAGATGCTGCCAGGGCTGGAGCCCCTCTGCTCTGGAGCCAGCCTGGGACACCTGG